>VWZF01000366.1:208344-591792 GCA_013396755.1 Sclerurus mexicanus
CACACACAGAGTGCTGTAACAGTTACCAGATCTGCAAAACATGGGAGCTGCAAAATGGAGAGAGTGACAATGCAGTGAGTCCTTTAAAAGAAATAATAAGCTCACAGTGGGCTGCACAGAAACTAGTTCCCTTGACTACCGGAGACTTTTAGAATGGAAAAAACCCAGAGGTGACTGAGAGAAAGAGCAAGTGCAGAAAGAGGGAAAAACAGGGACTCCAATTAAAATGCACTGAGTCTGAAAAGATTCATAAGGACACCTCAGATGACGTTATACAAAAGACTGAGCAACAAGCAGACCTTATTGGGCCAACATGAATGCACAGAAGGTAAAAATGGTCAGAAATCACTGCCGCTGTGCAAAGTACCAGAGACAGAAACCCTGGGAGGCTATGACCATTTGTGATGCATCCAGCAGAGCTTGGCAGCAACTGGCAATTGATGTATTTGAACATGGAGGAAACCACCACCTGCTGATAATTGATTATTACAGTTGTTCTTTTGAAACTAACAGAAGTAAGCAACACATTAGCCAGCACTCTAGTGAATCACACTGAGGTAATAGTCACCAAACACCATATTTGTGATGAGCTCATTCCAGATAATGGGTCACCCTACACATGCGAGGAATTTTGAAGGTTCCCGAAGTACTGGGGCTTCAAATGCAGCTGGTAGTTCTTATTATTGATAGTTTAATGGACTGGTCAACATTATAAATAGCCAAAAAGATATTAATGTAGACAAGGTCTTCCTTGAGGTTTACTGACCTGCCCTTACTGAATCAAATGCTTTACTGGCTGAGATGCTAACAAACTGACAACTCTATTCCTAAGCCTCATGGCATGCTCCTTCATACAGCCCTGACCTGAAGATAACAGCCAAATAAGATAGGTGGGAGTAGAGTGGGGAAGGAGAGAGCAAGCCCAGCATGATCATTCAAGAAACTACAACACAGTCCTAGATAACTCAGAGATAATGGCATGGCTGGTGGCATTCTTGTGTGGAAACAGCATTTGTGGAAAAATTCACTTTATCTTCAATACAGGTAGAAAATGGAGAACCAAGATTAACCTCAGATGTTAGAAGATACCTTGGGCCATGCAGCTTCTGCTCTGATAAAAGTCTGATTCATGATCCTGAAACAGTGCTTGAGAAAACCAACTACAATCCCACTATGGCTTTAATGCCACCCACTGTGCAGAAGGGAGATGACTCACACCTGAGCATCAAGTGATACAAGTGAACTATCCTATGCCACTCAAAAAGTTCAAGCTCAAAAAGCTGACATTCTAATGCTGTGATTACACAGAAACATTCGTAAGAGCATTTCCAGTTTTATGTCGTTTTCATGCATCATTAGCTAACTGGTGCAACATCATTTAGAGCAAGGCTCTTAAAATGACTCCAGGAGATTGTTTTCTGCTCACTCGATTAGCAGGGTGCTGAGTTCAGATGCTGAGAGCAAAGGATGTTTTTGAAAGCCCAAATAAAAAACAAAAACCTGTTTAAGTTTACATGTGTGGAGGGCCATTCAAATGAACTGTCCAAATACTACAAAATATAGGTCAAATAAATAAAAATGAACAGTTACATTCAAAACAGAAATTCACAGCTGTGCTGTGAAAAGGTTGGGGAAGATTTGTATTGCTGAGCTGGATCTCTTTCATCTCATAGAAAGAGAGGAAAGCCTGTGATCCTGCAGCCATACCATGGATATGACCTCATACACACATTGCCTCAACTAAGAATCAAGGTAAATTAAGAGAATTGAATGTTATGATACAATGCATTCAGGTAAAACGGTGATAACAATACTCTGCCTAAGGGTTTACTGGAAGAATTGATCCCTTATAGTGCAGGAATAGGTTCCTTTGCATGCCCTTAGCACTGTCTCCGGGAGCACTCCGGCTGATAAACCACTTGGTATATGCACTGAATGGTTCTTTTGATTCCTGTCTCAGATAGATCTCCGCTGAATGCAATAGAAGCTTCAACAAGAACAGCAGATGAAGATACTCATGTAGCCACCTAAATTTAAGTGTCTTGAACTGAATGCCATGCACTATGACTCTTCTCCTCTGTGGCTCCCCTTACTCTCTTGCCCTTATTCAGCCTAGTTAAAATGAGTGAAATTGAAATTCATGTAAATTAGCAGAAATCAACTACCTTTCTTATTTCTTTGTTTGCACAATCTATTTCCAGCCACCTTGACTCTGAGTGGAAAGTCTAAGGATAGTTTCTTTTTTATGCTTGCCAGATTCTAGCATAGTGTGATTCAGGAGCCAACTGGCTTGTTGGACTGTATCACAACAAGATTTTGTATTATTGATCTTAAACTATTAGTTACATATTAGATTCTGTGTGATGTCAAAACAGGAGAACTTGGCACTTCTTGATGTGTATGTCTAAAATTTCAGTGTGACATTTTCACCTGGCAAATCTCAGATGGAAAAATATACACACACACATATATATATGTAAATGAAGTAATGTGTTTATCAAATTTCTGTTCTTCTTAATTACAAAGTAATCACCCATATTTTGCATAAACATATGCAATCACATTAATTTTTTTGAAAACAGTATGGTCAATTAATTTTAATTAACAGCAATAAGTTTTTCTGTTGCTATTATCTTTTCCTCATAACCTGTTGTTCTCAAAGCTTTCTTTATCCCCCGGGAATTTTTTCAGCTTTCTATTCAAATATTGATGAAACTTAACCCTGGTTAGTTTTTACATCTGACAAGATCATAACTTGATGTGTACTGTTATCCATTAAAAATCACTTAAGGTAATTGCTGTTACCAGTGTAACATGATAAACCTGACAATAGACTGTTAGTTCAAAAGAACCCAGTAATTTCATTTATTTCCTATTTCTCAAAACATCTGCAGTGACGTGAAAGAACTGTCAAGTCAAAAATAACAATTCATGGGTCATGGTATCAACCGCGATTTCATTGTATTATGTCTGTGAGCAGATGAAAGCTGCTCTGGCATTCAGACTTCAGGTGAGCTGGTAATGAAGAAAAGCCTAATCTATTTCATTTTAAGATTATCACTTATTCAAATACCTACCAAGAGTCTTCCTTTTCCCCACATTCCTAAAATGAGAACACAAGATTGTCTATGCAGTGGGAGGCAGGCAAATGCCGGTGAGCTCTGTTTGCAGTCTGAGCCTACCGTGTCTGCATTAACCCAGGCTGAAATGGTCAGAGCCCATGGCTGGTGTGGTGCTGAGGATGGCTAGCCAGCCAGCTGGGGAAGCTGGGATATCGGTTCAGCCTCAGCATCATGCCAAGGTGGTTTCCTGCATTTTGTATGGGAGCTTTGCTGCACCCCACAGGAAAGCCTTGTCTGTGCCTGCCTGTGCCCCACTGTAATGGTATGCCTTGGCTTTGGGAGAACCATTGCTTAAAAGAAAGATCTTCCAGGTGCCTTCTAAACATCTTTCCCACTATGTTGAAAGTGAATAATTGTAAGCACCTATCTTATCACTTAGAAAAATTAATTTACAAATACAAAAGAAAGAGCTAGCAATCTGTCAAAAACTCAGCAGAGGAAAGTACCTGTAACACCTTACCCCTTCTATGCATTTATGGCAGTTGTATTGCAGTATCTACAACTGACAGGACCTGGTAAGCTCATGTTCCGCTCTGAGATACCTGCGTCAAGAAAGAAAGGGAAGGGTTTTTTACCTATTTCAGAACTACATTGCTTTAAACTACCAAACCGTCAGGGCTGACCTTGCTTTTAGGGAACAAGAACTGTCTCCTCCTAAGTGAGACAGACAAAGATGAAATCTAGCAGAAGAGCTGATATTTCAAGACATCCTGTGCTTTAAGCTATCTCCAAGAAAAATGAAGCTTAAATGCAAGAAGATTTTAGAAGATTTTAGAAATCCCTGTACAAAAAGGGATAGACAAAGAGAGATATGGACAGTTATAGGTGCCCATTTCAGAATGAATCCAAAAAATGTCACTGTCCACCACTTGGGAAGAAGGGATCTCATGTTTAAGAATAGCACAGATAATAAAAAATTAAAAAATTAGCAAGAAGAAAAAAATTCATAGACAAAGAAGCATTTCACCAGGGTTATTTTCTTTCCTAAAAACATCATGTCTGCAGATAGTGGTTGAGTGCATGCACAAATTAAGTTTACAGATTTCATAAAGCAATTTATTCTGGTTGAGTGTAATAGCAGTAATTTTTCATGTAAGTCAGCAAAATACAATCCATAAAGGAAAAAGTACTGCCATTATTTTAAACTCTATTGTTCTTATTCAATCCAAATGTGAACTGAAGCTAAATAATTTACTGTGTAAATTTCATTTTTAATTTTATGCCATTCCAAAAGAAGAGTGAATGAGAAAGTGAGGGGGAAGCTTCAAAGCTCTAAATCCTTGTATACTAATGTCTCAACAGTAAAATAATCTAAGGAGTGTGCTTCAGCAAAAATGATTGCTGGGATCTATAATAGGATTGTTTTAACTCAATAGTGTTTTATAAATTTTTGATTCACTCCAAGTTTTTGACAGCTTGCCAAGTTCCAGTTTTTATCTGATCATCTTTGCATTAATAATACATTACAATAAGTTTTACTGAAAAATGGCCATTTTTTTCTCACTGAATAATTTACTTTTGCCAGTAAAATATTGACTTGGGTTTCTAATCAATTCCTGTTTGGCTTGATCATGCTTAGCATGAAACTAAAATATTTGCTGCTAGACAGATGCCGATACAAATGTCATCATTGTCATACTCTAACGAATTCCATCAGTTGCTAAATGATCTGCCTTGCAGGTTGCAATATGTATCAGACTGAAGCCCAGAGCTTCAGAGGCACCAGGTTGTGAGTAGCTGTACTTACCTGAGGCTCCCATTCCCCTGTTTCAGAAACGCTTTCTCCCAGCAACAGCTTCCATTTCCATAAGTCATCCTTTGCATCACCTGTGGCTTCCTCACTGTCTGGATTCAATCAAGGCAAAAATACTGAATAAAAGAGAAAATGGCAAAATTTATTTTATTCACCTACCCCTATTTTCTGAGGCATGAACGAAAATTGACTTTCAAGCAAAAAAAAAAAACCCCAACCAGTAGAAAAAGAGATCTCAAGAGATATTTCGGGGAAAAAAAAAAAAAAGAAAAAAAGACAACCAACCAAAAAAACAGCTAGGTGCAATTCATGTATCTTTATCTTTTTTCATAATTGAAATATTTATATACAGATTAATTACATTTGATTGGTATCAGGAAACAAAATAGTCTGAGAAATACTACTGTTTAACCTTAGTTAACTTCATGAAGACTTCATATAAATTACCTGTTCATTTGTGTTGGCATGTCATCTCGAAAACCCCATCCTGTTCTGGCACATCAGTCCCAGACCCTGAGTTTCCCCTCTGAGATAACTGAGCCAGAAGTCATGTAATTCTGTCTTCTAACTTCAAAGTTGAAAGCACAGCTCTTGCAAAAGTCTGAGATCGGCACTGAGCCAAAGATCTGCACTGTTGACTAGAGGTTACTTTGCCACATCACCTGATCAGAGAAGGCAAGCATGCATACCTCTAGAAACTCCATGATGATGATGGGTGGCATGTACTCTCTGAACAGGTGAAACCTTGCTGCATCCTCAGCTACTCTCACTGTTAGTAATGGTAGTAAGAGTCATCTTTTTTAAGCCCCGAGATGACCACTGCAGAGAGTGAGAACATACTCGGAGAATGTAAAAGTTGGAGTCTCTCCTAAAAAAGGCTGTGCTGAGGTCCATCTGTCTGAAAGGCAAAACCAGCATGCAGAAGTGGCACAGGCACAAAAAGAATGCCGAACACCCTACCTGATCCTCACAATGGTGTCTTTCACGCTGTAGATCTCACTTCGACACAGCTGAATGCTCTGATTCTTTGTAACCTTGGGGGTATGTGCAACTGATATAATGTGTTCATTTCATGCCCAACGTAGGTATTCAAAAAGTAAGGAAATTAAAAACAGGCTTGTGCAGGCACTGCAAACCAACAGATTTTGTATGTCAAGGCATGCCTTAGAATTTCATAAAGTTACTCCTGATGTCCAGACATTATTTGTAATTAACTGCTACCTTCAGGGTGACCTGTTTAAAAAAAAAAAAAAAGAAAAAAAAGACTTTATATTTAAATACACATTATATTTATTGTTTAATATAGTAAATTTCTCCTCTCCCCCAGGCAACAGACAATTGCAATTGCTCTGTGAAATAAAATATATATGAGCCACTAAACTATGCAGGCCCTTTAAAGCACTGCATACATCTATAATGTCCCAGTAGCAGTGACACTACAAATTGTAACACAGCAATATGGTCTTTATGAGAGTAACTTTCCTAGACCTGATCATTACAAAGATACTTTCAGAAGTAAGTTTCATCTTTCCAAGACTCTAAATTCCTTTCAGAAAAGCATGTGAAATTCTGTCTCTGAAAAATCAGGGGTGACAGTCCTGTGGCACATAAGAGAACAGTGCCCCATGACTCAGCACTAGTGATCTCGGAGAATAAACTGCCTATGTATAGTTTCATTTCACTTGGGGCAAACAAGGGAGACGAGGATGTGAGTTTGCTGCAGCTGCTATCTCCTGTCTGGAAGTGACTGTCAATCAGCTTGAAAGGAAAGGAAGATGCATCTCTCTCATAGCAAAACACAAAGAACTGAGTATAGTATGAGCCCACTAAATCAACATGGTAAAAAGCATCATTTGGAATTAAAATTGGAAACAGCTGGGCACTGACCTTCTTCAATGTCTGTGGTTAATCAATACATCTATAATGAATCAATTAGCAGTTGATAGCTGTTATATCTATTATGGAGGTTAAACTACAGAAAGAAAGATTCAATTGAAATAAATGAGCCTGCACATATACATCAGTGAAAAAATTGCTCTGGAATGCTGCAAAACAAGTGTGCATTATTTTTAATGTATACTTTCCATTTAAAGAGCTGGGCTTTGCAGTCCTCAGGATGGGTGAAGGTGGCAGATGGATGGTGCTGCAGAGAATGCTGAACACATGTGAAAGACACATGGGACTGAGTTAAAAATTACCTTTTGTCTTACCAAACAATGAAAAGATGACAGTTTCAGATTCATTCACATCACTGTCTTTTTGCAAATCCACAATAGCAACTCTATCATGATACAGCACACCACACTCCCCATTCCAACACAGGCAAGCATAACCTACATGGCAGCAAAGGAAGTCTGAAAGCAAGAAATGCCATCCTGATTTCCCTTTTGACAGTATAATTTGTATTTTGCAGATTTCAGACTGTCAGTGAATTCACTGAGACAATGGATGGGAAAGAAAAAATTAAAGCTCTCTCACTGTCATGCGCATACAAAATCAGAATTATCAATCCAATGCAATCAAGCACACAAAACCCAATTTTATTGTGTACACAATAGAAGTAAATAAGTTCATTCAGCCCTAGCTTTCAAAACTCCGATCTGCTATATTTTCTTCCAATAGGTAGGATTAGTTAGTTTTGGTTTTACTTTCCATTGAAACATCAAAAGACACAGCTTATAGCTGTTCCTTTGTCTGTGAACTCTCATAACTTGAGCTGTGAATTCTCATGACTTGAGATGAGCTAGAAGACTGGTTTTTTGCATTTTTTTGCACAGAGGTAGCCTTTTGCTTTCATCACAGTGAAGAAAGATGACCAGAAATAGCAACTGGCTGAAAAAATGCATCAGATATTAGCCGGAAATATTTAATAAGGAAGGACTAGTAGGAACAACACCAGTAATCATTTCATCACTTTGCCAAAGAAAGACATCCTCTGTTTTGAGCATTGTTTTTATTTCCCCCTGTTGAAATAATTGTTCTTCCATTAATGTGCACTGGTCATGACATCGTTGGCTTGTTTATGTGATTTCCTAAAACTGTGGATATCTGTGATGCTTTGTCTAAGCATTCTGACACCTCATTTTCTCTGACAGCAATCATTCCCATCACAAACGCCAGTGGAAAATGCTACAATGGAAGAAAGCGAAATTTGATGGTTTCATAACCACACATCATTGTTACAGTTACTGAAGGTCAAGCAACAGGAGTACACAGGGGTTTGTATCCTTGCAGCAAAACTAACAGTGAGTGGCTGATGCCCGGGAAATCACCTTCTATTGTTTTCTTTTGTGTTACACAGATCCATGAGTTTTACTGTACACTGACTTGACCTATGGTGAGGTACATGTCATCTGAAAATCAATATTACGGTCTTCTTTCTCTGTATGGTAGGTCAAACAAAAGGAAGGTGTAATTTCTTGTCTTTTTTTTTTCTTTTTTTTTTTTTTTTGTGAGAGAGAGAGAGAAAGTTCATCTGAAATGATCCAGTGGATAACAAAGAAACTCAAAAGGAAGTTGGTTCCATTAAGAGGAAAATTATTCAGAAATATGATGAGTTTTTCTTATGTTAAGTGAGGAGCTGACTCACAAAACTGATGAGGGAACCAAACCCAAGGTATTTATCATAAACTTGCCTATTTGGCCTGCGTCTACATGAGCATTTCATTACATCAGTGCATCTCATGGTGTTTTGTTTATAACAACACTCTTATATCCCAAGATGATCCCTGCTTGGCTCTAAATCACACCTCCTCCAGCTTCTGACTAAGACAGCAGTCCCTGAACACACAGGAGCAGCAGACAGAAACCAAAGTGATTTTGTGCCACATAAATTTGTATCTTTAGTTGCGGATATCAGCAAAGTCTCAGTTTGTTTTCTAAATGAGCCAAATCAGTTTTTGTCTCCTAGTGCCAAGCCACTCACATGTAGGTCCTTCATTTTCCACGTTCACTGTGCCTTGGGGAAAGAGGAGGATGTGAAATGCATGATCCCCACTTTTGGTTAGAGGTTCTGGGAAATGATGATTCTCTAGAAAAGCTGCAGAGGCTGTGTCCTTTTCTTCTCTGTATTTCTTGCTCAACTTCTTTGTTCTCATAGTCTCCTGTCACTGGCACCAGCAGTTCCACTTTAAATGGAGCTTTTACATAGATATTCCATCCTGTCTGCCATTCTTCCTTGGACTAACATTTGCATGGCAGATGGTGCAAATGGCCCAGCAAATATTTACTGGATCAGTGTTAGAAAAGCAAAGCAAAGCAAAACAAAACAAAAACACCCCAGCTGCCAGACTGATGACTTTCTGGCACCATATCATGTGCCACCAGTCGCTAGGATGGTGAAAACACCACAGGAAGATAATTGATGTTGAACTTAGGGGATTTTTAAGAGTACTTTTTGAATCTTGTTGCTTGGAGCAGCCCCAGAGGTGTCTGTCTGTCTTTTTCTCACTGCTTAGGTGAAAAAATAAGTATTATGACAAATCAGTGTATTCCCCTTTCAAATAAAAACCAGTCATATCTGGTATCAGAATTGTATTAATTACAGAGAATAGATTGAGCTCCTTGCAAATGGAGTCTGCTGAAACTCTCATTGTAAAGTCTGGAACAAATATCTTACAGATTTAAACAGTGACAGAAGCATAGGAAGGTGACCAATATTAAGGATAACCTACTGCTTTTGGAGACGATGACCTGCTAAGACTTATCAAGGAAGAGCAGAATAATAAAGTACCTGTGCAATTAACTTGTTTTTTAATTTTCAAATTCCTGTCAATCACTATTCCTCTATATTGATTTTTTTTGATAGCTGAACTAACTCAGTGTGAACATCTTTGATGGAGAAGGACAGTGGAATGTCAGGAAGTCTTACGGAGCAAAATCTTTTTTCTCCACCATAGTGATACTCTATATTATTAACAGTGCAGAATCAGTGCAAATTATATTACTATTCAAATGGATGTTATTTTCTAAGCAGGTTACAGACCCCATAATTTAAAAACAGTCTGTTAAGATTCCAAGCAGAAAAGAAGGGAGAACAGGAAAAAGAGAAGCCAAAAATATATGGGCTGCCGTTCTGAAAAATCATTCAGCAGATGATCAAGGAAAGATTTGTATAGAATAGGACACAATGGAAGGAAATGAAGCACATCTAAAATTCTTGTTCCAACTGGAAGCCTGAACCACCTGAAAATCAAATTACATTTATTCTACAGTTAATTTTTAATTATAATTATAGTCTGAGAAAATTGTAATAAAGTCTTTGAATACACATTTGTTTTAAGGAAAACATAATTTCCTTCTCCCATCAGTCCCTTAGGAAAGATGCAATTTCTCTTTAAACCTAGGAACAGGAAAGATAGGAGGAGACTGTACACACAAAAAATATTAGTCAAGAGAAGAAAGAAAATTCCATCTCCTGCAATTGTATTTTGCCCCTTTATCTTGCACTGTAAAGTGTGAACTCAATGAGAATATGCCATGAACTGGAAAAAGGAAAAACAATACAGTCCTGATTAATCTAGTTCACTCAAAGTTCTCTTCTTGATCTTATGGCATTTCAGAAGACAGTGTTCATTAGTTACCAAAGTTAAAAAAATGTCATGATATCCTCAGTGCCAAAAGAGAAGTGAAGAGGTCCTCCACTGGAAAACCAAAGTGCATACAAAATCTTTGCACAAAAGCCACAGAGGGAGGGTTGGTTTGGGGTCCTCTCTCCAGGATTTCTTTAATGACTTTCAAACAAACCTTGCTTTCCAAAACTCATAGGCCCTAATGCTAAACCTAAGAATATAAAAATTTGCATCTGAACTCCAAGATACTCAAAAAGTGCAGCATCAGAGAGAGGCATTCATGAACAGTGAAAAAGTTTACAGTCACTGTTCCATAACCTAGTGGAACCTCCTCTCCAATTTGGTAGATTCATATAGTCTAGAAAAAGAATATATTCTTATACAGATAATGAAGTTCAGAAAATCACCAGTTAAAGGCATAGATGCACAGACTGTCATGATGAATGCAGAGAAGATGGATCAGGGTATTCAAGTGCTTGAAGGATCTGACTAGCCAAAAAAAGGTGAAAAAAAAAAAAGGCAAAGAGATGTTGTTTTTGAACTTCATGCCTGTCTCCCTGCTTACTAAAAAAGGTCACCTAGTTCTGAAGCTTCAGTGGTTCCCATCTTCTATGCCAGTAATTCTCCAGTTAATCTCAATTTGGCTGCTAAATTTATTCAGTTAGAAAAACTAAAACACACAAACTGAAAAAACCCAAAACTTACCCAACTGGTTGGTATTTTTAGATATACATAAAAAAAATTAAAAATCAGTGCTTAAGTATATTGACAACATTTTAATCATCTTCCAGCTGCTCAACAGAGACTCTTTCTGCTATAATTTCTACTATTTTATCTCAGTCATTCCTAAAGAGACCTAATCTCTCTGAAGCACCTGCAAACTACTTCCTTCTTAAGCCAAAAAATCCGCCAAAGGATATTGGATATTGAATTTCACTGACCTGGGATAGAATATCTCCAGGTCTTTAACTCATCACTTTTCTGTGGTAAACGGAAGAGGTCAAACAAGAAAAGACCCAATTTTTTTGGCCACCTTCCTTTTCTTTTTAGAAAAAGGTAGGTTAAAACTGCACACGTTACTGTAAACAGATATACAGAGTGCAGGGTTTAAAATAGATAAGATTTAGATTTTGTAAGGATGTATGTTCATCATATCATTAAGGAAGAAGCCATGATGTCACTGATCAGCTCCCCAGCTGGAGGAACTAGACAAAGCTGTGCTGAAGCCCAGGGAAGGGCTACTTGGGAAAGGTTTGAGCCTTTTTTTTTAATATATATAAATGTACTTTTTAATTATATATATACTTTTTGCTCCTCTGTACACAGAAGTTTCTATGTGGATCCCTGTACATGGAGGTCTGCATGTCACATACATCTTGTGCACATGCACATAAATCCTCACCTATACAAATACTGCAGGAGGGGTGAGTCACAGCTTCTGTAACTGAGAGTGACACCTGTCACTCTTTTCCCTTCTAGAGACAGCACAGTGTATTCACAGAGCTTTTTGCTCTGAAATTTTCCATATGGGATTGTTACCCCAGATTGCACTGCTTTTTAAATTTTTCAGCCACAATTCTCAGCAAATACGATGTGGAAAACATCTTGTAAAAGAGGGTTTCTCTTGAAAGGGGGGAAGAGAAAGCAATTCCAATGAATGTTAAAACCAGGGATAAGTGGAAAAGTTGCAGGTCTCTATCTATAAATGGGGGTCAGTGGACTCTGCTCTTCCTAGGATATTGTAAAGATTCATTAAAGTTTGTAACGTGTTCAGATAGAGTGAGAACTGCAGAAACAGTCAAGTAGGAAATGAATAATTCTGTCTTTAGAACCAAGCCTGAGCAGTGTGCAGTAAATAAGGCCTGAGGCCAAACGCCAAGCAATGAGGATAAAAGAACATATTGAATAGCTGCTCATTAAGTGAGCACCATCCATCCTGTGCCCTGCTGAAGCAGGTGTCCTGGGGAAAAGTAATAGTATGCAACCTTGTAATTAAAACTGTATCATAATGCATATTCACCAGGAGGCAAAATTAAGGATGCCTTGAGAAATTCAGTCTGACATTGCCTAACTTTTGAATACAGGACTTTGCAACTTTTACATCCTTTTTGCCATGTATATATGTATATGTGTATCTATGTAATTTTTTTTCTTGTTTCTGTATTTCAAGAGGTGGAGATGTATGGTAAGACATAATAGAATATAGTCTTTCTGGCCACACATCCAAACAAGAATAAGAATGACTTCAAGCTAATGGATTGAAACTAAAGTCACTGCATGTGTCTGAAGAGGTCAGAGCAGTGCAGAAACGGGAGAAGGTGTAGGTCTAACAGTCTGTAAATCAGGTAAAAAATGTCTGAGGGCCAGGGATCATCAGGCTGTGGCCTGTACATAATAGACACTGATGCACATCTGAGCTAGATCTTGGTACTTTCCTCACTTACAATCTGGTTGTATTTCATTACAAACTTTATCCAGCAAATATTCTATTAAATAAACTCTATGTTCTTTGACAATCTCTGACTCATTCTGCATCTCCCTCCCTTCCTTCCTCCCTTCCACTTGACTTAACCCAAAGAAATTGTGAATAGTTTTCCATGTTTATTCTCTCAGCATTTAAGTGCCTTTTCTCATTTTCTATCCTGGGGTGATTTTACTTGTTACCAGCACTTTTTCTGCTTGATATTGATAGTATCTCTATACCTATCCATATCTAGCAGTGTGAAAGTGACTGTAGATACACATTTATATTAACATATATATGCATGCGTGTGTATATATGCACATATATCTTCTACACATACATAAACTATACATTAAAAGAATGGTAATGTCACAAAGTCAAGGTCACAACAGTAAATAAATCCATAATGTTATTTGAAATTAAATAAACAAAAATTCTTCCTCTCTACATGTGCTGCCCTTTCAGTGTAAGAACTTTTGCTTTTAATGAAATGGAAGCTTACTCCTTTGTTGACCTCCAGATGTTCCAGCAGAGGATGTCTCAGTATCTCTGTCCTCATGCACAGCTGGGACTGAATACCCCAGACAGGACTGTTCCCTGGCTGTGCTGGAAAGGACATGGCCTACCCATGAAACCTGCTGCAGCCAGGGACATGATCCTCAGGCAACCATCCTGCAAGTGTGAATATTGAGGAAACTGATTTTTAACCAAAGACTAAATTCAGCAGCCTGAGCCTTCACCCTATGAGCCTATGCTCTCTTTTTTGGACATGTCTGACTTCACAGACAAAACTAATTACTTCCTCACTGCTGATAAGATTTGAGTGGGTGCTCAACTTAAAATGAAAATACCTCTGGGAGGGTGGTGGTGGAGGTGGTGGTGGTGTGTTTGTCAGTAGCATCAAAATGGGATTTCTCCTTTCTGTACCTGTAAAAGGAAGAATCCACTTTTTGTAACTTGCTTATCGAAGAGAGCTGCCTAGCAACTTCCTGGCAGGGCACAAAGACAAATTTATCTTGAACTACCCTCAACCCATCCTGGGCTTCGTTCTGACTACTTTTCTCAGCTCTAGCCCCAGCTGAGGAACTCTTATGTAGTAACGTATTTTGTATAGACCACATCCTTGATAGATTATGTGCTTCAGAAATCTATTGAACCACTGCTTTTTAAATACATTGTTTCATCATCTACTTATTTATAAATCAAGAGGTGTTTTAATTCTTCAAATTCCATTTCATAGGCCTTTAGAGAAAACTTATGAAAGTTACAAGAATGATTTTTATATATATAAAATAATTCAACAAATTCCACTTCTAGTATCTAATTCTGGTGTTCATTCAACCCCCTTGAGAGTCTCCCTAAGAAAACATTGCTGGAGGTTAAATCTCAAAAGCTTTTGACTTTCAGCCTCCAAAACAATTACAGTCTCTAACAAAATATTGCACAGGCTAAGGCTCAGGGCTAGAACAGTGAAAAGGTAAAATCCTATGAGTTGGAACACAGAAGGAAGGAAACGTTGTGCTTTTATTTCCTCAGACAAGTATTTGTGAAGAGTGGAACTAATGAACATGAGATTCCAAGGCATTTGTGTCTTCTGCCTGGTCTGTCTTGTGGCTAACAAAGTGCAAGCTGCAAGCAAAGCTTTCCATGCAGCTGGGAAGGTCATGCATGCATCAGATACAAGTCACACAGTCCATGCCTGTCCCACAGTCTCCTCCAGCTGTTGGTCACAGCAGTGTCACCAAGAGCTTTTAAGACTGAGTGCAAAAAGCTGAAAGAAACCAATATGAAATTGCATCACTACCTTCCCTGAGCACTGTGGGGAGAACACTGCTTTAACAAAGGACCAAGCAGAACACGAAGGCAATTTGAGCAGAGCAATTGCAACATGGCCAAAGCAGAGAGGAGGAGAGTGACACTCTATGCCCTATACTGTGGAGGGATGAGCACATGCTTTGCTGGTGTCACTGAGGACTCAGTTCTCTGAGTAGCTGTTGCTGAAGAGACAAGGAGGGGAAGAACAGGAGAGTCTGCAACTAAGGGACTTCCTTACCTCTTCATAAAGCCTGCAGACAGAAAAGAAAAGGAGCATCCTGATAAGAATTGAAGATGTCCCTGCTCATTGCAGGACAGTTGGACTACATGACCTTTAAAGGTCCCTGCCAACCCAAACTATTCTATGACTCTATTAATAGAATAGAATCGTGATCAAACACAAGGGAGAAATACTGCACAAGTCTGTGGTTGAGTCCTCTGCTTGGCATCCCAACCTCTCCTTCCTCTGTTCAGAAGAGTAAGGGGAATTTTTCAACAAAGCTGTCGGTAAGAACATTTTGTTGCAGCTTGCTTCACCTTATGCCAGCTGTACACTGGTGCTCAGACCAGCCAAAATTGCTGCTGACAGCTCTGGAAAACCACAGAGACAGCAGCAAAATAACCACGATGGGGGTGGAGGTGAGGCAGCAAAAGCAGCAAAGCATTACTGCATTTTCCCAGAGAAGGGAACCTGAAGGGGAAACAAGTGGCCAAAAGTCACCCTGGCCGTGCAGTCCTCAGATATACCTAGGCTCTGAAGGTTCGTACATCATTGGTCTGCCCTATCGGGAGAACCCAAGATGTGTTTAGCCATTTTTTGTTCACAGTTCAGTACCATGGTAATTGCGTCACTTCTTTGCAATCTAAGAAGAATGAAAGGACAGAGGGAGGATTGTGAAGGTGCAGTTCAGAAAGTTCGGTTGCTTGCACTTAGTCATTTCTTCTTCTTCATGTGAGACCTTTCCAAGAATGGCCCTTTTGTGAAAAATAATTTGTGCTGTAAGAGCACATTGAGGTTCCCATGTAACACAGCTTCTACATATGTGCATTTGTTTGAATCACATCCTTAGTCTGCAGAGGATTCAAATCCCTTATGAGCCTCAAGAACTTGCAATTGTTTTTCAGACTAGGGAATAATACATCGGTGTAGGAAAAAGAGACTTTGAAATACAGCAATGCGACAAATGGAATCAGAACTGATCCTGAAAGTTGCATTTTTAAATATCAACAATAAAAAAAGTTATGAGAATCTCAACACTGAATACTTAGTTATTATTCTTCTAACATGTTAATAACACCCTTGTCACCCAGAAAAGACATACTACAGCTCTATATATATCTTTTAGCTCCAGGCAAGTGGGCCATGTGGAACAGAAGCCTAGAGTGTGTTGTAGTTGCTATTGGCCAGATTGTCTCCACCAGGATGTTCATCTACATAGTCAAAAAAGACTTTCCCAAATGTGGACTTGGCATTTGCCTCATGGTAATTAAAAATTTACAGTTTGGTGTCAGCAAATGCAGCAAGTGCTGCAGCACACATCTTACAGATTTTATTAGCATTCTGAAGATGTATCATTCACTGTGTTGAAGAAAAAAAGATAGAAGTATCACAGATGATTTCCACTAGCAGTCCATCCTGTTCCATGGAATGAAGTGAAGCTATTTGTTTAGCACTATGGCATTTTAGTTTAGGTATTGGGCACCTCATGGAAGCCTGTTATATATTTATTTATACAAATGTGGAGCTGTGGACTTTATAACATGAGAATATAAAAAGCAGAGCAACATCTGAATCAGATCTTAGATTTTCTGAGTGTTTTAAAGAATAGTTTATGCATTAGAAGAAACTTGAATATTGGAATTAAACAAATTCCCAAAATGACGTAAAGATAGTCACAAGCTGATGAAGACTTACTTTACCTCTCAGTTAATTTCTCTCTCTTACAGGAGAAATAAATTATCTTGTATATCAATTTCTGCTTTGGAAAAAAAATCGTAAGTCTTATACCAATGAAAAAATATTAATAGAAATTTTAATGAAAATACAAACTACACAAGATTTGAACTCAATATCCTTGAAATATATGTCATCTATCCCCCAGACTGAACAGCTTTAGGTAGCATCTACAAATAACGTGCATGATTTTCAAAGGCTCTCCTGAAGAGCAGAGTTATTATCATACATTAGATTTTGTTGCTTGATTAAAAAATCATATTAATTAAATGCAATTAAATTAAATTAAATTAAGAGTTGAAGATGCAGCAATCCATTTATTATTATTTTCTCACAGTGTGGGCCATGTTTTAATAGAGCAATCACCCTCTTTCCCAACCTCCCAGTCAAATTACCCAACATCCCTGGAGCACTTGCAGTAACTGTTTGTGCAGAAGTATTAAAATATTTTAATTCTCTTCAGTGAGATTTTTCTTTGCGCAAAGAAAACTGGTTATGAGTCGTCTTCTTCATGTTTGGGTTAATCTCTTCCTTTTAATTGATTTTTTTCTTTGTCTTGCTGCCTTTGTATGGTCTTTTCTTCGTCTTATTGTGTCATGTCTCCATGCATTGTACTATTCTACATCACTGTATCCACTCAAGAATTCCTGGAAACCTTCTTGGGAAGGACAGATGTCTCTGCTGATAGCTACTCTTATTGCATCTGCTTTGTATGATCATTGAGATAGTGCATCTCAGTGATCTTTGAGAAAAGGAAAAGAATGGGACAGATTCCTCAAAGTAAGAAAAAGTTAAATTTTCTTTGCTCTTGAAGGGAGGATCTATTATCTGAAAGGCACTTTTGGTTCCATGTACAAACTCCCAAGCAAACTTTAATCAAGTCACTTAAATACTAGAGATCTAGCTTATGTCTATGTGGTTAGGAGGGATAAGGTCCCATGCTGGCAGGATAAGCTGGCACCAAGGAAACTGCAGCAGGCGGAATGCTCCTGCAGAAGACCTGTGTCAGGTCTTTCTTCCCTACTCTACATAGGCTGGCCGTAGGAAACACATCGACAGTCCTGCTAAACTGGAGCTTAACAAACATGTTGGGTGCCCTGAACTATGACACAAGAAAAGGTAAGCCACTTTTCTCAGCACTATGGAAGTGAGTAATGAAGTCCCAGCTGGCTGAAGAAGTGAGAGCACATGAGGAGTCTGGGGCAGAAAGAAGAGACCTCTACTAAAGAAACCATTTCTTGCCAGATAAGTCTCTGAGCAGTCCTGCTGGCAAAACTGTTACCTCATTAAAATGAATATATACTCCATGGAATTTTATCTTCCTGAAAATACAAGAAAAAAAAAATTGCTTATTTGCAGTGCTTTGTGAGCACGCAATCCTCATGTGGGAGAGCTATTGAGATCCTGAGCAGATGCCCCTACAAAACTAAGACCTGGGTCTCCATTGGTGACTGGCACAGACATGCCATAAATTGCACCAGAGCCAGTTTTTTTAACAAGCATATAATAGAATGTGGAATTATTTCCTGTTGTTGTGCTCATTCCTTCCAGTAAGCTAGCATTGCCATTCCCCCTTTTCTGAAACTCCTGCTACGCTCGGGAGTATTCACTCCCCATCCTTCATGCTCCCACTGTCTGCAAGAAACTTCTTCCCATATCATTCTCACCTATTTTCTGTCTCACTTCACTTCTGGAAACATGTTCTCTCTCTTTCTCACCTTAATTCCTTTCTCTCAGCAACATAATTTTATATATTAATATTGCCACTTAATATTGTCTCAGGTTCTTGGATCCAGATTACACAGAAGTAGCTTTTGCTACAGTATCTTTGTACATTATGTTTTTATCTCATATGGCAGATTTGTTTTAAGGATATTATGAAAACAAGTCTGTTCATGATTATGTACTGATGATTCAAGACACAGTTTTGTTTTCCTATTGGAAAATCTTGCTGGCTAAATGTCTTTCTTTTTGATATCTCTGGACAGTTTCTACATTGTGCTCCCTTATGATCATTGATTTCAGAATCAGATTAAACTATACTGCAAAATAATCTCTTTATACCATCCAATTCATGGAAAATACTAATAGGGACTCTGCTGAAAGGAAGATACCTTCTGTAAGTGGCATGAGTCCATAACAGTTTTTTCTTCAATATTTATATAGTCAAAAACATGGGCTTAGAGTTTATTCTCCTCCCCATAGCCAAATCCTGTTGATATTCAACTCACATAACTCAGGGACACACCAGTCTGTAACTCAGAGCACGAACCATCTGGAAAGGCCAGGCCATTGCTTTACAGACAGATAGTTATGCATGTGCATGCTTACAGTCATCTTGTCCACTTCAGTCTGCACTGCAAAGACATTTTCTGAACCAAAGTGAACTGTAGCCAGGCACTTCATCATAACAGGCTCCTCAGTCTTTTGCAGTTCACTTATTCACATTGAACAGTGCTGGTTAAGACTGGCCTTGAACTCACCATCACATTTAAAAATAGTTTTAAGGTTTTATTTGTAAGGTTGATTTGTAACATATGTTCACACACGAAGCACAAAAAAAACCCCACAACAACAACAAAAAACAACCACAACCAAAAAACTTGCCAGGTATCCATTAGTTTCCAAAGAAAACCCTAACCTAACTAACCTCTTGAGTCTGAGAAATCAAATTGTAAGACTTTCAGGAAAATTGCACTATAAAATAGGTCACGCATGAAAATATAATTAAAGTGGTTAGTAGTTTTCACTACAGGAGCCCTGTTCTGCTCTCTGAAACACCAGCCATCGCTCCATTCATGTGAAATTGGATCAAATCTGCTATACAACTGCTCTACAGTGATAGTTCTGGGACATATGAAAACACACTCTATGGTCACCCATTAGACTTATTCTTTCTTGTTGTTCAAGAATCTAGCGAGTACTTTCAAAGGGGAGATTTTTGCACTCTAGAGGGCTTTTCACAAAAATAAAACCAAGCCAAACTAGCATTTGTTCATAGACTTTTAAGACAAAAAAATTTCACATTTATAGAGACAAAATACTTAACCAAGAGATCATGATCAAGTTTTCCATGACAGAAGTTGCTATGCATAGCCTAATTCCCCGCTTAAAAAGACAAGGTCTATATTATGTCCTAAAAAAAAGTCTGTTTGTTATCTAATGCAGGATGATAGAAGGACAAGTATTTCACCCCTCAAGTTATGACATACGATATATAAAACTGATTCAGTACATTAAAAAAATACACAAAGGTAGTAATATCACAGCTTTCCTAAATAAAGACAGTAGGATTTGGGGGAAGGAAGGAAAGGAGGATGGATTTGAAGAAAAGGTTGTTTTTTAACCCAGGATACTCTTTTTCATTTCTAAAGATTTTGCCCTGAAAGTCTGTTTATCAGCTTGCTTAAACAGTGCATATACATAGTTCAAAACAACAACTGTTTAAAGATATGAAAGATTATGTATGATTCCACAGGACTGCTTTCACATTATTTTGTTAAACCAAAGATTTCTACATTCACATTTTCAAGTATTAAACAGAAAGATGTCCTGGTTTGTATTATCTAACAAATGAACCAATGAACCGAGGAACCAGCTGCAGATTCATTTTCTGTATGATTTCCCTGATGGATATATTCAGGACACCATGGTCAGGAGCTTGTGAAACAACCCCTGGGAAGAGGTCAGAAATTATGCTATCAGAAAACAGGATACTGTGGGACAGGCATAGAAAATTAAAAAAGAAAACAAAACAGATAAGGAATGTGCAGCTAGGGCCACAACTAACATAATAATTTTAGCTTCTCTTATTTAAATCTCCTTTAATCCTTCATCTACAATTAATAAGATTTGCTATTAAAAAAATAGTTCAGACGGTTCCACACTTACTGCTGAAACATAAAAGTAAAGTTCTGGCCTTTCATCATCTAAAATATATATAAAACTTTGTGAATCAAAAGTCTCTTTTTAACATCTCTGAGGGTGACAAGTTAAAAAACTGCCAAAAATGAACATTTTATTGTCAAAATCCCACCACAGAGTAGCAAAGATATAAGCCAAGATGATACTCCGTGGTATACTGAGCTGGCATCAAAGAGAATGAGCATTCCATTTATTTTGGAAAATAATTTTTCATTTAAAATAAAGGGTTGTCCATTAAAGATGCAAAGATTGTCTTTCTCATACCTAATAAGGGTCAGACAGACTGGTATATGGAAGAAGAATAGCAATAAGCACTAAAAATGATCCCAAATTAGTGTTAAATGTGGACTTTCATAACAGCAATGACAGCCATAGCAAGATAAAAAAGGAACAGTACATACATGTATTTTGTGTTTTTTTCAAACCCAGATGAGATATTTGCACAAGCAAGTCACACAAAAAGGCTATTTTCATAGCCTGGATTGCTAAACAAAAGCCTGTTTGATACACAAAGATAAGCCTGATGTGGTGTCTAAGGAAGGCGAGCCCCTGTGTGCCTTCCCTTCATTAGTGTCATACAGACCAGTGCTGGGCTCAGCCTGCACTGCGGGAATGCAGCCAGTCCCAGCTGCATTGCACCCTCTCTGTTTCTTCCAGCCCAGATGCCAGGTGAGGCAACGCACCACAGGACAAGCCCTGCTCGGGTATCCACAGCTACTGAAGAATTCTGGCCAAGGAGCTGGTGCTGCTCTGCCTGGGGTTGGGAAGGCAACAGTGGGGTGAGTAGGGGGCGGCACAGAGCCCACCCTGCTCACCAGACTGCCTGAGAAATACTGAAGGAAAGCAGAGCAGGGAAGAGACAAAACAGCTACAAAAGGGAGTCCCTCTTCTGACCAAAGCCAGAGACTAATGAGAGGACACTAGTGTGCTGCCAGCACCACAGACAGCTCCACAGCTACACTGCCATAGGAATAGAGTTATTTTCCATTCTTCCCTACATATTTGCTTTTGATCTGATTTTTTTTTTCATTTGTTTTATAGCCAGGACTACCTCTTTCACCTTTGAATGTCTTGTTATGTAGTAAGTGTTTCTAGAAGAAATACTTAAAAAATACATCAAGACCAAGCCACTTAACAGAAAGTGTGAAAGAGATCCTTTCCTGATTCCATTTCAGAACCAAAAAACAACCTGTGCTTCTAAAATTGTGTCCTGCTTTTTCCCTCCATAAAGGATATTTTTTCTAAATTTGCTGCCATCAGAATTACCTACAGTGTGAACAGCAGCGCTGCATTGAGAGATCTGGGACATGGCATTGCTTCAGCATGAGAGGAGACATCATTACCTTTCAACATTTCTAATGTTCTTGTTGTATATATAGAGATAGCTGTATGCACCTAGGAAGGTAAATCAATCTACTCTGGATTAATCCACTTAGTCAAGCACTTCCCTGACTTTCTTCAACAGAGTGTTTAGAATCAACTCAGGCAAGTTCTGCATTTTGGAAAGGTTTTCTCCTGCAGCTTTGAAAGCAGATGACACTCTGTCTGGATCCAAACATCCTACCATCCTACCTGGTGCTCCTTAGTTTCCAGCCTCACCCTCCCAGTGTGAAGCATCAGAATAAGGTAGAGGTAGGGTATCAGTAGGTAAGTTCACTGCTGCTGACAACCCCTTGCACAGAGAAGAACCCTGGCAGAGGTGTGATCTGAGACCATTAAACAAACTAAAGATACTTTAATGATAATATTGCACCCATGGAAAACAGCAGACACCAGCATGTTGGTTTTTTTCAGCAGGATACTTGAATAGGTATCTTGTTTCTACCACTGCAATACAGAAGTATATGCTGTGCATCTTATTTAAATGACATACCTTTATATAGAATCATAAAATTATAGAATGACTCAGGTTGGAAGGGACCTTACAGATCATACAGTTCCAACCCCTCTGCCATGGAAGAGACATCTTCGACTAGACCAGGTTGCTCAGGTCCCCATCCAACCTGTCAGAGCTAGGTTGGTTTTCACAAACAAGGAGCTTGAAAGGACACCACTGTTTCAGATAACGTATGTAAAAATTACATTATCCACTTTTCTAAGATCACACGTCATATAATTTCAACACACAAAAATCTCTAAAATCCAAATTTAAAATGGTAAAAAACATCTTGTCAGCATGTTTTTAGCCCCATCAGAAATTAAGTTGCAATCCTGCCCAAAACAAACAGCTGAAAACTACTCTGTGATAAAATTCCATAGATAGATTGAACTCAACTCCTCACTGTGACATTTAAAACACTCTGATTGCTGCAAGGCAGTATAAATATACTGAAGAGAGGTTTCCTACCATAAAAAAAGAAAAGAAAAGAAAAATAAATTTATCACTCCATAAAGATAATTCAGATCAACAAATAGAATGGCAACTTCTGGAAATAAAGCCTGCCAATCCCCCACTCCCTCCACACACATACAGATGTGCATCCAAGGTAAAATAACATCTCAGAGCTTCCATTAAAATATATATTTAATAACTCTACAAGGCTGTAATGAGGCTTTCAGGTTTTTCAAACAATAAAAAACATTTCCAAATGCATTTCAAGGAGTAAAGGCTACTAGCAAATTCCCTGCCAAAACAACTTAAATTACCATGCCACTTTTCCATGCATGTTCAAAGGAAAAATGGAGATGAATATGAAACACCACGTCTAAGATCTATTTTTCAAAGTGTTGAAGCCAACACATGAAAGTGAAATATTTCTTAGTCTCCCTAACTATAGATCCAACACATTAATGCAAGACAACGACTAAAAGCTATACCATAGCATTTAAAGACTAAAAAACAAGCAATCTGGTTTTCTCAAGGAGGGCATAATAAATTAGCTGTAGAAGAAACAAGTGTTCAGAATTCTAAGGCATATAAAAAACTGCCTGTTAAATACAGAGAAGTACCTAAGTGTGAAATTTCAAAACCTGAAATATCTAATTTATTTCTATTTTTAAGATGCCTGCTCCTCTTAGGAATATGAAATAAGGTACATGCACAATAACCTGAAAAACCTCAAGAAGATGCAGAAACAGATGGAAATGTAAACAAGTTTGAAGGATCTTTGCCAAAAGTCTGCTCTAATCCACTGTCCAATCATTAAAGAATAAACACCACAGAAACCCCTTTGTTTTGAATGAATTACAACCTGGAATTACTTGGCAAATACACAATGCAGAACACTGTGGAAATAAAGAATTAGAATCTAGCATAGAGGGACGTATTTGCAAGTCATCTCCTTCTGTGCAAGATCACAAAGAGGTGAAAAATGTATCTTTAGGACTCTGTTGGCGAAAGGTACAAAAAACAAACTTTTCACTTTTTACTCCATGGACCTGGCAGCAGCAGGCTGGAGGTACTGCAAGCTGCAGGATCCATGGGAAATTGTACTGTCTTACGAAAACTGCCTTAGACCCGCCCTAGGGACTTGTTTTCCTCTGTCCAAGCAGGAAGTAAGCCTCTGGGGAGGCTAGCACATCCTGTGGCAGCTAGCCTGATGGACAGCCAGCATTCTGAAAGGGACCCAAGGACCAGCTTGTTGTGGCTGTGAGTGCTGGAGACATGAAGTTGCTATTCTTCTAGCTGCATCTCAAATGCTGCATCTTCATAAGGTGTATAATAAAGAGACTAACTTTAATTCCTCCCCAGACCTACTCCCCTGGTAGTCGCATTGGCCAATTTCCCTGCTGTAATTTACATCTCTCTCACAGTAAAATATTTCTTGTTTTAGGAAGAGAAAATATCCTTAGCAATTTCCCATTCGCTCCACTGTCTTGTGACAGCATGCTTCCTAAACTAAAAGTTACCATCAGAGAAGGTGCCCAGCACAGAGATTGCACTTCATAAAAAGTAGATGTCTACAGTGCAGAGAACTAGATTTGCAGTGAGGCCATCAGTATTCTGTTCCTCTCTAGTTTTGTGCTCCCAGCGGTCCCCTTCATTTGGTGCTGTCAGCAACACCTACCAGGAGCTGTCTGGCCAGACAGGAAAATGGACACATTGGTTTTAATTACATGAGTCATTAGCTAATGAAATTAAGTTTGATCAGCAAAGAAATTTTATGTTCTATTTGTCTCATAGATTAGTCTGACTAGATTCACATAAATAAAACATTTCATTTTCAAATTCCCAATACCTGCTACAGTATCCCAGTCTTTTCCCATCTACATTTTGTAGCAACTATGAAAGAATGATTTTTTTACTGACAGTAGGCACAGAAAAGGACAAGACTTCCCTCTCATCGATGCCAGTACAGATTGAAAGTAATTCTATTAAGGACAACATGGACCTGTCAGACATTGCAAATTCATGTTTTACAGGGAGGGAAGAGAGCAGGAGCTGAAAGCAGGATTGTAGTAGGAGATGAATAGTCAATTGTTTTAGGAGAACTTGGCATGGTAGGATATAAAGCTTTGATTATATTTGTATGTTCACACACATAGACAATATATATCTAAGTAAGAAAGCAGATTCTCTTATTCATCTGTTGAGGACGTGTATTAAGGGTGCATTAGGCTAGACCTGTTTTCCTTCTAGATTCATCCCAGTTGGTTCCCTCTTTTTCAAGGAACTTCACTTTCAAATTAAGCAAATGTTAGAGTTCTCTTTCTGCAATAAGCTATATTTACATGTGCTCTCTTTGCTTGATAGATACGGTTAAGCCCAGACAAAATGGTTCCTTCCCACTGTTTCCCTCCTAGCCTTTTGTATCAAGAAGGCAACTTTCTGTGAAGAGCCACTACCTGTGCTCTCAGACACAATGGCAATCATGCTTTTATTTACCAAATACATATATAATCCTGTCTTTAGCCCATGGCAGGGAAGATCCAAATGCAAAAGGGTCCCTGGAGGAGATAGGTGTGAAAGAGGGTAATTAAGGAAGGACAATGCTAGTTTCTTCAGAGACCCAAATCTTAAATTTCCAAGTCTATTCATTTTCCATGAAGGAAATAGGCTGAGACAACTAAAATGTCTTCCTCCCCACACACATATCCCAGAAGCAGCCACTGGAATGGCTGATATAAAGAGATGACATTTGGATGCCTTGCACATCTCAGCCATTGAGAAAGGCAAGTCAGATCAGATATACAGTCCTGCTTCACCCCCACATGCCTCTAATCAGCCTCCATCCCATGTCCCCTTTCCTGCCTCTTGGAAGATTTTACCCCTTCTGTTGATACTTCTGTAAAAGCAAAACTCCTACAGAGTTGCAGGTTTGTTCAGCATGATTTCTTTACACGTCATAATTGGGAAATGTGTTAATTTTGCTGTTAGCTTTAGTAATGGAAACACGCTATTTGGGGCCTGTGAGGTGTGGAGTCATCCTGCTGGGACTAACAGCATCCTTGGAGCTGGAAGTAGAAGCTGGGAAGAACCAGGAGAGCAGGCAAGTAAGGTGCCTGAAGGTGGAGAGAAAGGCTCCATGGGGGATTTGGAGAATGTTGAGCAGGGTCCCCACCATTCCTGGCATAGCACAAAACCCAGTGCAGAGCCAAGTGCCCCTACCCAGCTGCAAAGGCACAATCATACCCACTAGTTTCACTGGGGAGTAGTGAGGAGTGGACTTTCTGGAGATTATCTGGAGATTGTTTCACTGCATGGTCCAGGTGATTAGCTGAGCCCCTTGAGCCTGCAAGACCAACATTAAACTTCACATAAAACCAGCATAACTGTGAGATGATGAATATTTTTACTCCCCCTTCCCAGACGGTGCATAATGGTTTGGAAAGGCAATGACGATTTGAAAAATTCATAGCACTGAACTTTTCAAACCTGAGAAAGATTTTACTTCAGATGAGAGCTTGTAACATTTCTGATTTCATCAGATATGTTGGGCATCCACACACAGAGATAAGTGCAGTATTCCCTAAGCCTTGCAGGCAGTCATTTAGGGGGGCAATATTTTAGCAGTAGGTATATGTGTACATGTATTAAGGAAAATTGTTTTCCAGCATTTCTCTTTGTATGTTCAGCTGATTCAATCTAGTGTCTAAATTGAATCAGTTCTCTCAGACCCAGACACCAAATCTCAGTGGCTTTAATAAAAATATTAAGATGAGAAGATTCTCTTATTTGTCCTCCAAGAAACAATTCTGATGTCTTAATTTTCAAGGCTTTTATTCTACTTGAATTAGTCATTTATAGTGACCTTGCTTTCACATATATTTTCCTGAGTAAAATTTGTGAACAAGGAATCTGTAGCACACTTATATTTTCACCCGTATCACTTCTACCCTGGCTTGTCTAACCAGCTGCACATACTTTACCCAAATACTCAATATCTCCTTACTCCATGGACTGCTATACTCCTCAGGGTTATTCTGCACTGAATTTCACTGCTAAATACAACCTGCAAGCATTAGCATCTTACCTTGTTGTATGGCTGTTAGCCCTGTACATGCAGATGCTTCCACTCTTCTTTAAACCTTCCAGAATCGTGTGACCCTGTCATTGAAATCTGCTGGAGTCTGCATTTGCACCTGTTTTATGTATGTGGGGAATTACTTCCACAACCTAGTGAGGAAGAGGCCATACAAAATTACCTTTATTCTTAAGGGGTCACAGATTTCACAGGCTGCTTTACAAGCCTTACCAGTGAAGTCTTATCAGCCAGTTGTTCCTGAGCTTTTAATTGATACATTTCTGGGACTCATGAAGAATCAAAGCAGTGTGTCCACCTGCTGTGGCAGCACACAGCTAGGAGTCCAGTCCTTCAGTGCAGCTGCATGCAGTGCTCCATATTAGGTGACCCCGAAACACATAATTAGTTTAAGTCCATCTCTTACAGCATGTATCATCACTATGAGGAATTTTCCCATGCCTTCACAAACCACATCCCCAGAACTAGGCTGGGAACGACCCCTAGCAGGGCAGACTCTGGGCTATCCCAAGCAGAGCTCTTCCTCACCCTTGCACTGCATTGACAGGGACAAGGCTTGACCAAAGCAGATGGTCCTTCACTTCATGCAGAAATCATCCAGTTAAACCCAGAAATCCTGAGTGTGCAGAGAAACTCCAACCTTTGCAAAACCAGAGAGCTCCTCCAACAGGTGAATTTCATTTTTAAGTTAAGAAGCTTGTTCCCCTGACAGGAAGGTGACTTTTTGAATCCCATTAACTGCTCATCTCTCCTGGCTATCTGCAGGTGCTATCAATACACCTTCCACTACCTCTCCTGGGATAGATGAGACACTTGGCAATTAATCTGCAGGATCTCAAGCAGAAAATTATCTCTCTATAGAATGAGAAAACCCTGACTGGTCTCCATTTTAAGACAGTACAGAAATGGCTACTATTTCCATGAAATCCTGAGTATGCATCCCCCTCTCCCACTTCTCCCCTCTTACTTCTCCTTGGAATTATACAGATGATAAAAAATAGTGCTGTTGTATAAAAACATCACAGCCTGAGAGTGGTCAGAACTGCATCCAAAACTGAGCAACAGCTCTTTGTGGAGCCATCTGACTGTCACTGCCTGCATCTCTGAAAATGCTGGATCCAGCCAGCTCTTTGGAGCAGGTTCAAATAGCTGGGGATACAAAAAAAAAATTTTTTTGTTAATTTTCACCACAGAGAACAGCACCTTTAACACATAAGAATCAGGAGCTGCACATTGCAGGCGAGAGAGAAAATTTCTATTTTCTACAAGTTGAGAAAGCATTGAAGTGAATATGTTTTATTGATTATTTTGATTGTGGATCTGGAGAATAGGATCTATTCCAAGTGACATCTGCCATTTAAAACTTTAGCAACATGCTAATTAAGCGAAATTCAGTTAAATTTTAATCTATTTCTATCAATTTATTTTCCGGAGCCACCAAACTCTTCTCCAGAGTAGATTGTGCCCTTCTAGGAATTTAAAGTGTAACATATTAAAGTTCTTTATAGCTTGGAATTTTCTTGCAAAATTGAAATCTGTTGCTATGAATGCTCGTGTTCAATATAAGCAACTACGCCTCTTACCTCATCAATCAAGAAGAAAACTGAATTCTAACTGAAGGAAAGGCTTTTCTTGGAACAGCTTCCCAGGGATATGAAAAAATGGTAGTAAAGTGTTGATACAAGAATTAAATAAATGTGCACAAACTGAAATGTTAAATGCTACTCTTTCTATATAAGAGTTATCTAAAATAAAATTCCTGCCCTACTGTGAATAGCACAATCTGCTTTCAGTTATTATAAATCAAATAGCACCTATTCTAAGAGGGATTTTCTTTGGCTGTGGGTTTGACACTTGGTAAGTTGATCAGGTATGTGAAGAATAAAGTAGAGTAAGATCAGTGCAAATCTGGTGGTGCTGATTCATTTTCCCCACTTTCAGATGAGTTTGTTCACAGCAGCCCAGAAGCTTCAGACCTACACTCTTAATGAAAGTGTGAACATTTCTTTAAAGTTCCCGCAAAAGTTAATTCATAATTAGGGCATGAGCAGTAAATTTCTTTTCTCTCCCTAAACATTAAAGTAACATTAATTACTCAACATTAATTAAAGTAATGTTTATTAATTTACCAAAGGAGCTTTATTCTCCCAAGCTGCCATTCAGTTAAAGCCTTACTCATATTTTGAACAAACAGACCCTAGAAATAAACAAAAAATAAATCCCAGAGCCCCTGGAAGTGCTCTCCTGGCTGGGAATGTTCTAGGAAATTCTGTCTGTGTATTCGTCTGAGATATTGATATTGCCTCCAACAACAGGCTTCCTGAGTACCTCTCTGTATTACATATGTTTACTGCCCAGCTTATCTGTGCCATTATTGTATGAGTCAGAACAAAAAACCACAATGTTTCTCTGCCCTAATTTAAGTGTCTAAATTAAGATGTTACCCCAGGCTGATCCACTGAATAACCCTCTGGAAACATCCTCATTTTTACCTCTCCTGCCAGGGCAGTGAAAAGCCATTGGCTCAAACTTAGACATCTTAATCAGAGTCAAGTGAAATGTAGTCCAGCCCAAGTGATTTACCTAAAGTGCAATGCTGGGTAAAAGGTCTCATCTCTAAGGGTGACTGAGCACTGGCACAGGCTTCCCAGAGAGGCTGCGGAGTCTCCTTCTCTGGAGATACTCAAAATCTGCCTGAGTATGATCCTGAGCAACCTGTTCCAGGTGAGCCTGCTTTAGCAGGGGGCTTGGAGCGGATGATCTCCCTAGGTCTCTTCCAACCCCATCCATTCTGTGATCTTTCAAGCCCAACTAGCTACTATTCTTACTCTTCCCTAGATCGAAATGGAGCAACAGCCCTTGCTTTACTGTTTTTACTTACATAATTTACATTTTTAATGCTCTAGGATTGCTGCCTGATTAACTAGACAAAGATTTTCTCATATATAAAAGTTAGAGAGCATTTAGCAGAAAAAAAAATTGATTTATTGATATATATAGTTTGTGGGGAGTTTGGATTTCTTTCTTTTTTTTTTTGGTACATGATTTCTAAAACAGAATTTACAGTATCTTTCAAAACTAGTTAAAATGTCATTGTTCATCATATATAGGTGGTGGCATAATTCTACTATTGCCATAAAATGATTTTGGGTGAATCCTGGGAGAGGATTCAGTGCATCCCATTTTTATATACAAATCAGAAGAGATTACCAGAGCTTAATGGCTTATTGTACTTGATGCATGAGTGTAAAGTGTCCCACAAGGAGGTTGAAGAAAAAGGCAGCTACAAAGTACAAATGGTCATAAGGACATAAAGCAGAATCAACATAAGTAACCTGTCAGAAGGCACTCTGCAAGATTTCATTACTCACTAAGTCAAAAAAACCCTTTAATCTCTTATAATCTATTTATAAATAGTCTTCTTGCAAAATCTCACTTTAAAAATCTATAAGGATTTAAAAAGGCATCACATAAAAAATGCCCTATAGTTAATTAAGAGTGCTGTGTCTGGTGTCCCTGACTCAAAAAGTGCACTTTTCCAAGTCTGGTCCAACTATAACCAACCGGTAGCTGTGGGTTTGTAGCTAAAATTGGCAATAGAATCAAAAAAGGCTGTATTTAACTCAGAACTCCTCTACTTTACATGTTACAAACAAGGAATAAACACTCATCAAAGAGATCCCTTAATCAGACTGTTTATTATGCATGAACTCAAGGTTAGAGAGATCAGCAAGTAACAAAAATCCTTTGGATAATGCCTTGCCTCTCCCACGAACCCCATATTGGTTTGCTTTTCAGTCTGACTAGAGCTGTCTACTTTCTAGTCTGAAGGCTAATGTGGTAGTTTTAGGCCCTCCACCAGCAACTTTTTAATAGTTGTTGAAAAGATTGCCCTGTATGTACTAGTTTTATAAGCTTTCATAAATACGGTACAGCTACCACTGTAGGGGACAACCTCTTTTCTTCATAATTTTCATCTCTCACTTTCAGACTGCAAGAAAACCAAAAACATGAGCCTTATTGATAAAAAAAAAGTTAAACTTCTCCAATTCAGCAAACTGCTACTCTTGCTACACCTTCAGAAAATTGAATTCACTTTCTTTTTTTTTTCCTTTTTTCTCCCCAAAGCTGCAACAAAAGACTGAAATTTCTCCTGCTTTATTGTTGACAACATAAGGTGGATCTGAACTGGGGGTTTCATGTCAGGAACATGTTTGATTGATTTTAGGATAGAATCTTCTGTGTCATACAGATTTTTTCATACATTAATTGAAGTTAAAAGTCAACTCTGATTGCACAGTTGCCTGCTAAAAAGAAAAAGAACACAGTGGTTTTTTGCAGGCATTTATTTCTAGTCCTTATGAGTCTCCTGGTATGTCATTATAAACTGGGGAAAACATGAACTGGAGATACTAATGGCTTTGTTCTCATTTTCTTGTCTTAAAAAAAGATAAGACAGACTGAATAGTGTTCAAACTTGCTGTGAGCCTCATGAATTTACATCTAAACTGATGGTAAAAATAAATAAAATGAAATGTTCCTACTTTGATGAGCTACACTGTTCATCTTGGATAGGGCTGTCTTCTACATCCTTCTGGACATTATTTTTTGTAAATTCCTGTGTTAGGTTGTTTGTTAGACTTTTTCATCAGTAGCTGTGGAGGTAAGAAAACAGCATTTTATCTGATATGTGAGTGAGAACACACAGTAAACAAGATATAAACTTTAAAAATCTTCCTTGGAGATTTTCCAAGCCCAGCAATGAAGCTCTGAGTCCTTTATTTCTGTAGTTTAAAATCCCATTTAGAATATATCACTTTTCATTTGCAGCAACAAATAGCCTACTAAAATAATTTTAAGGGTCATATTGCTAACCATAATGGGGCATACTGAATATGTCTGATAAAGTCTCCACTGAGATGTGATTTCTGATATGCCGAGATCATAGCTTGTTTAAATACAGTGGAAATCCCAGTCCAGGGTTTGTCTTGTGCAAGAGGCAACTTGCTAGACGTGACTTACTAGGATGGTTCTCCTCCTGGAAAACCTTGTGAAGGTTTTCCTGCAGTAATATATCAGGAAAAATATTCTTGATTTACCAAAAACAAGAGGGGTAACAACACTGGCAAAAAAAACCACAACCAACCAACCAACCAACAACAAACCAACAAACAAAAAAACCCATGAGGGTAAAGAAACATATGAATGGGTGGTATAAGTGTTCCTGTCCACTCACATCAGCAATGACAGCTATAAGCTTTCACATCAACAAGACCAAATTATGAAGTTGAATAACTTACTGTCTCTCGGTGGAGCACCCAAAGCCCAACTTCCATTTGATAAACCATCTTGTGGTTTATCTGCAGCCGGCAATGAATTCCTGTGCAGCTGCTCGCTCACTCCCTCTGGTGGGACAGGGGAGACAACTGGAAGAGTAGTAGCGAGAATGTTCATGGGGTTGAAATAAAGACAGTTTAACATATAAAGCGGAAGCTGCACGACCAAGCAAAGCAACCCACCTCACCTGTCAGTTCAGCCAGGCTCATCCTGTGCCCACGGGCAATTAGGGTTGCCCCTCTGATGGGTGGTTACACCTTACACTGTCAGTACCTCAGATTACATTTCTGATGATCATATGCTACTCCCATCTCTAGCCAAAACTCAATTCTTCTCTTTGTTAGATTATTTTTTCTGTATGTGGTCTTAAATCATTCTGACAAAACATATCTCCCTTTTGTTTTTAAACAACATATCATACCACTTTTTTTAATGATAACACTACCCTTTAGCAGAAATAGGAAATCTAGCATATTGTTAGTATATATTTATATGTACAATTCTGTTGAATACTATGCATTTATACTCTTTATCAGTATACATTATAGCTTTTATAAGCATACCCTCCAGCCATGTGTTCAGCACCACATCTAATACCTGCCATTTATGTTTTATTCTGTATCTGCTCTGCTCTCCAGGAGGGGAAAGAAGGGAGTGCAGTGGAGCACTCAGTTTTGTCAGGGTGTTTGGTTTGGTTCTGCTGTTAAATATACGTCTTGCTTGGTTCTTGTGTCAGGGGCTGAGACAGCTAAGCAGCGCTCCTTACCCTGGAATAGCAGGTGAGGAGGTGGTCAGGACTCTTTCAGGAGGGCATTGACTCCTTGTCTCCCAGCCCAGCACCCCAGAAACCCACAGCCCTCTGCACAGAGGAATTTTGTAAGCTAAATCTATGAATTCATGTGTATGAATGCACAAATTTGCATTATGCATGCAAAAACCAGACATAAACATTCAAGGAAGCTTTTTTATTCCAAAGAAATAGTTGATACCTCATGGTTAAATGTGCTATCACACTTAAAATGGAATACTTTGACAGAGGTATTTTCTCTGTAATCGTCAGAAAGGATACTTTGGCAGGAGGGAGGAAAGAAGTTGGCTCTGTCACTCCACTTTCCTCCTGAGAACAAGTAAACAATAGGGTGAGTATAAAATAGATGCCTCCAAGGAAAATGCCCTCTGCTATGATCATGAAGAGTTAATTTTGGCAAGCTGACATTTCTGGTTGTTTTGCCGAGAACTAACACTTCCAATGTTTGGAAATTAGTTTTCAGATTTCCAGTGAGGACAAGGGCAGATTTTACCCTTGTCACCCACGGGTTGCAAAGACAGATCTTGTGACAAGAACTAAAAATCTGGAACTCATTTTAAAAGCATATCTGATACAACAATAGCCATTGGAATACATCCAATTTATAATTATAAGACTGGGAAACTTTAAATTAGGTCAAACTTCAGCTCCAAATTAAAATGAAGGCATTCAAGGGCTTAATGCATACGAGCAAGACACACAGTGTTGCATCTGCTTCCACACTGGCTACTTGTAGGCTAAATTGATATTAAAAGCAAAGATGTTAAATAAGTGAATTTCTTTTTAATCAAGAGTTGCAGTTTTCTTTGCTCATCACTTTGTGCTAGAGGGCCATGAAACAATCTCAGCAAAACTGTCAGTGCTTGCAATCTCTGTAGTTGGCTTCCCAGTGAAGCTGAGCTATTTATTTAGCTGTAAAAACGTTTCCCTAGTTAGAGTTTCTAAAATTACACACAGAAACAAGAAAAAGGTTTGATAAATACCTCCTGAATATAATGATAAAATTCAAGAAAATTACCTTTAAAAAATTATTTACCAGAGACAATTTAGCTTTAGATGAAATACTTGGTTTTCCACAAGGTTTTGTTATTCTCTAATTTAACAAGGTTGATTGGTAAAAAGAAATGCTGATGAGTTTCCACAAGTTATGTAAAGAAATTTTGGTTTTGTTTACAAAAGTTACTAGAACTCTGCTGACTCCCACATTTTCAACCATTGGAGTAGACCACCTTGACATCTTAGCAGAGACTGGTAGGATCCCAGTAGGAGCCATACTGTCCTTTCCTTCTTCTTTCAACCCAGAGTGTGGAGAGTATGTGTAGAGAAGTAGTGATGTGCCTTGCACTCTGTACTGGGCTGCTGGACACAGCTCTGAAATGAGACAGTAAGAACAAAACTAGACTAAACTCAGGAAAAGTAACACAGTTAATGGGAAAATGATTAATATTTAGGTTGTGCAAGAAATTTTCATGCTTTCGAGTAAAACAAAACCTTCTCTAAGCGTAAAGAGAAAGCAGCTTCCATTCTTGTTGTTTCTTTTAAAATTCCCATTTTTATGACAGCAAGAGTAGTGAACTCTCTACTGTGAACTCACCTCTCAAAGACATTTCATCAAAGTAACAAGGTTACCTACTGGAAATCTAACATCAAAGATATAGTGCTGTCATACAGAGCAGGGGCAAAAAGTACAAGGAATGATGCATTGTTTCCAACTTAACTGCAGATAGTCAGAAGGAAGTTCAGTTATTAGTTTTACAGGGGTTTTTGGTTTGTTTTTGGGTTTTTTTTCATGTGTGTGTGAAGGCAACTACTCCATGAAAAAACACTCTACAAAACCACCAAAATCAAATAAAAAACCCCAAACCACAACTTCTTTCACTCCTAAAAAATCCTCCTGCTAAGTTATCATTACACTGCTTCAAACATATCTCTGTCTTTTCCCACCACCCTTTTTGAGAGCTGAAATAGGCTGCAAGGATTACACACCATGTTTGGGTAGTACAACAGAGAATTCTTTGAATTAATTAATGCAAACTTATTTTCCACTCTGTCCAGGGATGAAAAAACTAAATGTATCTAACAGATGGGCAAAATAATAAATATTCCATTTTATTTTGACTTGTAATCACTTTTCCCATGTTGTATTAAAAAGAACATAGATAATGAGCCCTTTTTTAATATGAGCTTGCTAATTATAACCTCTTCCTTAAAACTGTAAGAGGCAAAAATAAATGACTTCGTTGAAAGGGAGCTACTAGTTTATTGAAATTGGGGTAGCAGATAGAAAATTTACTCAGTAGTTTGGGATTTTGTTTTGTTTATTTTTATATCACAGGCTATCTAGGATAGGAATGTGATTTAAAAAAAGAGTTAGACAACAAACAAACAGGAAGCAAATATTAAAAAAGAGGAAACAGGTAACTACTTAGTTTGGGCTGGGATATATCTGTAAGTAATAAGACCGCAGCCTACAGTGCAGTATCACACTTTCTTCCCATTGCCTTCAGTATGTGATTCCTCTCCCAGCTGCCATCAGCAGTAGCTGTCTCCATCCCATAGGAAAGGCATCCTCAAGTGCAAGGACTTATCCCTAAAACTGTCCTGCACAGTTAGAGGAGAGGACTCAGCACCTTGCCTTCCTTGGAGATGCAGCTATTCAGGGCATGATGGCCACCTCAGAGGCTGCTCTGTGCTGGGGATGGGTACGATCCATTGCTGTTCTGCACAAAAACCCAAGTCCAAATACTTCCTTTGCTTTCTCTCTGGGGTAATGCTATTTTGGGGGCTTTCTGCTTGAACACCAGACCAATGTTTCTAATATCTGCTGCGTCTCTGCTCTGAGGCAAGGCACTGCAGTGGCTGAAGCACACCAGCTCACCATATTTCTGCCCCTGTCTCTTTGCTCTTTGAGATTTGCATCTCACTCTCTGTAAAATATAGAGTGCAACACCTCTTAATTATCTCTTACCTTCAGGGCTGTTTTTTCCCCATTTTAACTTTTGAGTAGCAGTTTATTCAAAGTGGTGCCTGCAAGTCCTTGATGCATGAGGAAGGAAATCACACAAAGGGTGTAACTCGAACATGAATTCTGTTTTTAACACAAAGCAACATTAGCTTAACGAAAAGAGGTATTGTTTCTACTTGCAGTTTAGAAACCTTTTGTTTTCCTTTGGCTGAGACATTCCTTATGTTTCTTTCATCAACTGTCCTTGGTGAAAGGGAAGAATATACCTTCCTTGCCTCAGAAGCAGACTGCCCAGACAAATTCTGCGTGCTCTAGAAATCCCTATTTAGGGCTGCATTTCTTTCTTGGTTACTTGATTAGGAGCTTTCAGAAAAATCGAGGGGAGCTGCTTTCAGGCCTTTAAAATCTGGTCATGCTGAAGGTAAGGAAACATGAAATTCCAAGGGAAGAATCCAGCTTTTCAGAAGAAATCCTTTCAAAAATTCAAGTAGACTAGAAGATTGTTTTTCCATTTACTCCAAAGAAACAGGGCAGCACCCTTAACTACAGCAATCTCTCTTCTTTTAAACAAATAGAAAATAAACATTTGCTTTAACCCTTAGTTTAAAAATAAAAAAAAAAATCCACAACACCTATCTCAACATTAACTGCATGAGGAAATAAATATGTTATGTATTTCCTTTGAGGAAAATATTGCAACCCTTTACCAGGATAAAATATGTACCCAGATGTGTGGTCATCAGTTGGGGAAACTTATGTACTTGAAATAAATACAAGCATAGCCGAGCACATTGTTGAAATGCAAGTGAGACTTTTACATGCTATAAGCATATTGGACCCATTACTTGAGTGCAACTTTCATGTACATTAAATGAAAAATAATGAAAAGCATTAAAATATTAGTGTGGAGTTAGATCTAAAATGGCCAGGGTAATGAACAGCTCTTGCTATAATATTATCTTGGGCCATTCAGAGTATCTACTCCTTCCACATAAAGAAACATGGGAAAATACAGCAAGGGAAAAACAGATTTTAAAGTGGATTTCTGTATAGACTTGGCAATATCTACTTGAAGAAAACACCACTCACACATGTGAATTGTTCACTTAAATATAAGACCACTGTCCTAAACAAAAGAACTGTCCAATCAGACTCAATTTTTTATAGGACTTTAGTCGTAAGGAAAAAAGATGTTACTAAAGCACAGATATTCTGTGTGTTTTTAAATCTGTACAGATCCAAGGCCCAGTCTAGTAAATCAACTGGAGCAGTTGTTTTCATTAGTCACATGCCAACATGCATCACTAAATTAGCAAGAGAGCATATAATGCCTTCAAAGTTAATGGCCATATTTTCTTTGCTATAAGGTCAGGATTTCAAGTTGTTTCACTACATATATGTTAAACATTTTTACCAAGGCTGGAACTGCAGAGATAGTCTGTAGACCTTTGGAGGAATGATCTAAATCTTCTTCTGCTTTCTGAATTGTTGACAAAAGTGCCCAGTGCATACTCTTGGCATTACATTAAATTTTAAGTAGCAGAAAAAATATCCAAATCCATATTAAGATGTTAAAGCTTTAGATGCTCCATGTTTAATCTTCTAAACTGAGCACATTTTATATAAAAGAGTGAGACATACATTATATGCAGATTTTAAGAGAGTATAGTGAAGGATTATTTTTAATTATAATTATATTTAAGGATAAAATAAATGTTTCCATGCTTCTTAAGAAAACCAAACCTATAAATAGCTGACATTTCATACCCATAGTCATGAAAATCTAGACAAGCCATTAGAAAAAAATGTGATTTCAGTATTTGAACTAAGTATCCACAGTATTCTTTGAAGCATTCAAAGACAGAATACAGAAAATGTTAGAAACAGTATAAATGAGCTTAAAAGGCTGCTTATGGAAAAAAGTAAACAGCAGAACCAATTCACAATGGTTTCAGTGGGTACAAAGGAGCTGAATTTATAGTGATGTTTGGAAAATGGACAGGAAAAGTCAGCTATTCCTTTAGTCTGTAAGGAAAAATGATAATGGCATGCTGTTCACAAAGCTTCTGTGTAAACACATGGTCATTAGAAAAAAAAAAAACTAAACAGAAAAATAGTAAAGGGATACCTTGCACAAGAGCATATCATATACTAGTAGTGAAAATTGAACAGCCTTGTGAGCTACCATAAAATAAAAAGTAGTGCAAAATGACATAAATAGACAACTGTCGTTGGTAGACAGAGATACACACCTGAAGATGTTTGACTGATGGGAAAAGAACATTTTGGAAAGAATTTATGCACAGAATTTACAAGATCAGCATTGGGCAGTATAAGGCCATGGTGCAAAATGCCCTTAGCATTCTGCCTGCTGAACTCAACACCTTCAAGAGCCATATCCTATATTTGGAAGGTGTCACGCCTTTTCATGATGGCAGAAAATCTGGAGAAGGTACTACAATCCATTTTACCAATATTTTGAATGCACAAAGATCAATGGGCCAGAGTGGGTTTCAGGTGAGGGTCCTGTTTACAGATCAGGAAGTCACACTTGAAAGCAGGATGGATCTTCCCATGCCTCTGTCTCGGAGAAGGAAAAAGTACAAGCTGTCTTGCTCTTGTTGATTTTGGTCTGGAAGACACAGGCCGGAAGTGAGCAACTCCCAGTAAACAGCATTTCTGTTCCTAAAATTTAATGTTTTCAAAAGTGAGAGATGGTCTTCTAATATAGAAGTCTTTGTATATGACACAGGTCCCTACCACAGACCCAAATGTGACAGTTGAATCACAGACCTGGGAGCAGACAGGTGCCCTGGGGCCTCTGAGACAATATGTTCCATCAGGCAATAGCTAGCCTTCCCTTGGATGTGGAAGGAAGCACTAATAAGTCATCTTTTGAGGCTCCTCAAATTTCAAATTAACATTTCTTTCATTGTGCCGGAGTAGAGCAAGTGCCTATGAAAACACCCTTAAATCGGGGCCTGTGTGCATGCTTCAGCTTCTGAAAGATATTATGGAGATGTGGAACCCAATCCAGACTTCAATCAATGGCAGAGAATGTGGAAGTGAGGTTAGGAGAAGAGTGCTGCCAGCCAGGGAATACAAAAATTGGCAATGAGGGAAAGTACATGCTGTGGTTCAAATCAAACAGGTGTAGAGATGCAAAAAATAGAGACTTACTTCCTCTTTTACCTGACGTGAATCAGAAGAAAAGCTCTTCTTTAAGATACTTTCATCAATTTCTCTTATTTATAATTGCCAGTAGCAAAGCAGATATTAGGTATCTCAAGATCAACCAGTAGCTCAAACACAAGAAGAAATTTTTGCATACTTCTTCAAAAACGCTTCAGTATGTGACTATCTTTTCACTAGCTCAGTCCAAGTGCGTGTGGAACATCTTTCACGCATATCCTTTAGTTCTGCTCACTGTCTGGAGAAAACCAGATCCATCCAAGTCCAATGTCTTCACAGTGATTGCATGGTCTGATGCAATGCCTCCTTCCCACTCATGTCCGAGCAGAGCATCTGGGCAGGTGACACCCTTAGGATGGGTGGCACCCTATGGGACTTCTAGAAGGAGAATATCAAAGAAATACTATTAATACATACTGCAAGACCCTACTGCTGGTTTCTCTACAGCTCCCTCATAGCTACTCTTCCCACACTTGAAACTATGTTGCTTAGTCAGGCAGTGAAAAAACCCACAACAGAACACAGATTAAAGAAAAAAAAAAGAAAAGAAAAAACAGCTGAGGCTAGTAATCCAAACACTTTATTATGAACAACAAATATTGTTGGGGTCAGAAAGCTAAAAGTTGTATTTCTCTCTCTTGGAATATTTATTATGGAAATTAAATCACTTTTTATCTCTAGTTTGGGGAATATACTTGCAGAAAAGTTGAGTTCACTTCTTTTGCTGTCTACCAGTACAATATACTGTCCTATCTCATTTTCCTGTTAGAATATTACTTTTCTTTTGATTATACCTGTGTCAAAGTACACTTTCTTTAAGCACAAAGAAGCAGCAATTATCTTTCTACGAAATGAGAGAAATTCTGAAGTTGTTGAATTGTGCACTCTATTACAATGTAATATCTGGCCTGATGCAGTGGTGTGCTAGCTAGTTTCCTCCACAGTCTGAAATTCTAGTAAATACTTACCTCTTACACAGTTTCAGGCATTGTAACACACCAGAAGTGAACTTAGAGTCATTTATATCTTAGTCAAGTATTCTAAGGGAATACTTGATTTCCCAATTCCCCCATTTATTTTTTCCTATAACATGTCATTAAGAAAATGTTCAAGTGCATGATTTTAAAAATATTTAGAAATTTTCAAACTCCAACCATGTATTCTGAATGTTTTTGTGTGTATACTTATACAAAATTAAGATTGACAGTATCAGAGCTTTTGAAGAGCAATTAAAGATAATTAGACAAAATTTTGGATCTACACACTTTAATGGCAAAATTCCCAGTGGAATTCCCAATGGTTTTCCCTACAGGACATTTACAGTCTCTGTGTTTTAATCTAATCCGTTTTGACACTTACAAAGGAATGAATGACTTTGTGAATTTCTAGATTCAGGAGTGGATCATAGCAGATGAGTCAAGCTTGTGCAGATGAGACTAATGTCATGGTATTGGACTGAGGGAAGAAACCAGACATGTTGTAAAGCTGATATTTTTTAAATTGAATTCTACAGACTAGGCACTGTATTAGACCTGAGCTCTTTTTCAGACATGAAAAAACCCAAAACCTTTTCTGACTCACAGCTCTGATGTTAGTGCTTCAACACAGACTCAAATGTCTTACTGTCAGGCAATTAAAGTGGTAACGAGCACTAGCTGAGAGGGGCTGTGGGGACTGACCAGCAACACGAACCACAAAAAAATACCTACTGGCCTCTGGTGGATTTCCAAACACTGATCTACATGTGCTATAAAAGCCTTTAAATTATATCAGACCATATAAATATATGTGTGGCCTCTACCAAAGTTGTCTCTTACCAGCTGACTGCATATATGGCAACCTATGGATGCCAGAGCCTGAAAAACTCCTCAATCAGGTATATTGCCCTTTGGTTAGATAAAATTCTTTGTCATAAGTATGGTACTTTTTTCATTGGAAACAAATTTCTTTAACAGTTTGAGCATCAGAAATACTGCAGAGGTAATATTTAGATCTTCTAATGGTTTATTTTCCAGTTGGAATACACCTAAAATTTGAACTAGGTCTCAGAATTAAAACAAACAAAAAATAACAATAAAAAGACAAGTGAAATCACCACTGGGTAGCCTTAATCCTCCAGTTGCATCACATCAAGTATGTATCATTGTATCCAGTGTATGACTATATTAATTTAACATAAAATAATAATTATGGATCAAAGAAAGGATAAAAACCGCAACATATCTAAGATTGCACATATATGCAACGTAACCCCAACTTTAACTGCACTCCAGCCTTCACTTAAGGTAAGAATCGAGGTTTTAAGTAACCTTACATTAAAGGAATGAAAAGAGAATATAACTTTGCAAGTGCAAAGCCTATTCAAAAATGCAACTACATGGGATGAGCTAAAAGAAATTTAACTACCAGCAACAAATCTTTTACAGAAAAGGAACTTAATTTTTAGAAATAAATAGAAAATAGAAGTACTATTCTGGTTGTTGATTAGTGACATGCAGAAATTAGAGCGAATGGTGAGTATTCTAGTCATCCATTCTAATTAAAATTTAAATTGAAAACTGGATTCTAATGAAGAGGAGCTTAGTGCTGGTCTTGAGGGATCTCCTGTCAGTGGGCAAAGCAAAAAAGTGCACAAAGGCAAACGAGATTTCACTTAGGCATTTATTTTGTGCACGCTGTACTCTAATAGAAAAAGGAGTGCACCCTGTCTTTTTATTGGAAAAGAACCAATGCAGGTGCAGTTGCTCTTCACGGTACTGCAATCTAGGGAGAAAATCGTCTAAGTCCAGCAGAGTTGCAAAACAGTGATAAGGAAGAAATGATCCTATAATTTTTTCCACCCAAGCAAAGTTGTTATACTATTGTTCCTTTTGGATTGTTTGACAGTTCCACTCCTCCAGCTCAAGCAAATTGCTGATAACGAACATAACAGGAGGTGAGTACAGACATATCTTCCTACACCTACATCTGCTCAGACCTGATGTCTGAAAGGTCAACATGTGCAGAACAGCTATAAAGAACATTGAAGTGCAAAGCAAGACCTTCAACACACTTTTGGTTTGAAAAAACAGTACATTTGTTTTTAAAATGATGCTTTCATGTGCTACTAAATGTAATAAAACCAAAAATCCATCACACCTTAGGCTAATAAATTGCCCAGTGCATTGAAAAATTCCCTATGCATCAAATGATAACTTGCCAAATGAATGAAAATGCTAAAGCTATAGCATCTTCCAAAAAGAGCTATGTATCTCTAATGGTCTAATACAAGATAATGGAAAATACAGCATGTATATTGCACCTTTGAAGCCTTTTTCTGTGGTACCTCAGAAGCAGAAATTTAAATGAATGGTTATAAACAAATTCAATGCCAATGCCAAGGGTTACCAGTAGCTGTGATTTAAAGAGAAAAGAAAAATCAGAAGAATTTAGGAGCTATAAAAGACCAACCAGAGCAGTTTATACAAGAAAATAAGTTATGCAGCATTTCCTAATATGGACATTTAATTATGCTTTGTGTAAGTGCAATAAATTACTTTCTTAAAACCCAGAGCTCTCATTTGCTGCAGATCCCTCTTTGCTGGGTTGTTTTTCAGTTTTTCTGCTCCCCTCTCCCCAGCAAGGTAATAAATGTGGCATTAAAGCAGTCTCTCTCCCTGACTGTGAGCTTTCGGTAGATGAAAGTTAACTCCTGTCTTTCAAAGTGCTATGAGTGGCAGGTTGCATACCAGTGTGAAAGAGAAATCTCACTGCTAATCTATCACGAACAAAATACAATGTCTCCCCACAAACCTCCCTCTGTCACTGTGCTCAGAAGGTTGCAACAGCAATATTTCTCTGCTATATTTACAGTAAAGAATGCAGAAAACAAAGAAACCACAAGGACAGATTTGACATAGACAACCGGTTGTGTCTTATTATATTGTACTAAAATTGTACTTTTTTTTTCATTTAACAGTAAAATTCAGTCAATGTTGTTTAACATCACTGCTGTTAATGAAGTTGTCAAGCTTGTCACTTTCGTTGAATACCAACTTTGCTAAGAAACTGGTACTACAATTACCTCCAGCTCTATACTATTAAATTCATCAAAGCACACCAAGGCTCCAGATCATGCCAGACCTTTGAAGAATTTCCCCATGGCTTTGTAGTCTCATCCATCAGAACAGTTCAACACAATGCGCTGACAAAAGAAAAGAGCTTAAAAAGACCATTTTTTTTGTTATTTAAAATGTATAGGATTTGGCAACACTTACTTTTACTGCCTGTATTTCGGAGTCCCCCGCTGTCACTCCCCAGACCCAGAATTTCCCCTCATTTATCCAATCTGAGTCTGAAGGTCATATGGCTCTTAAATAACTCAATCTTTCACAGTAGCATGTGAAATGCATTTACACATAATTTAAAAAATAAATCTCTAACAGCAGGAATAAAGTTAAAAGAGGAGCAACAGCAGTTTCATGTCCACCCAACTTCTGCACTTGAATATGCTTCTCAGCATCCCTCAATAAAAAAATTAATTATTTTAAAGAAAAGACATGACATTCAAGGATTTTAAAAAAACAAAAACAAAATAAAACAAAAAAGGCAACCCTTATAAATTAGCAAGCAGATGAAAGAGGAATGCTTCTTGCTTGAAAAAGTCAACAGAAGAAAAGACGTTCCTGGATTGTCTCCTCTCTCTGCTGACACAAGGAAACCTCAGTAGGGTGAGGTGACTGCTATCACCAAGAGGTGCTTGGATGAAAGCTAGCTGCCTTCTCCATCCCCCATCTTCCTCTCCCACTAAACTGCCTGGTAGCCTGAAAAGGACCAAGCATCCTGAGAAGAGCCCAAAAGAGGAGACTTTGACAGAGGACAAGTCTATGCAGCCATCAAGATGCAGCTCATACAGAGGTGGAAAACACCAAGTGGCGTCTCACCTGCCACTATGAGAAACCTCACCTCCAAAGTGTATAGTGACATAGGAGATGCAGATATATAGGAGATGCAGGATCCCAAACGGGTCTCACTAGTAGCCCCTCTAATCCACCAGAGGTCAATCTTTGCACATGAGCCAGCATAGCCTATGTAAGCTCTCTTGGGAACTGAAAGGGAGAAGTGACAAAGAAAGTCACTATGAATAAGCATCAACAGGAGCTATCTGGTCGAGCCACAAACATTTGGGAGCATGAACCTATTCAAAATAGGATTAATGACAAGGCAGGGAAGAAAATAATGGATCAAATTCAGTGATTATCTTAGACCTCTGCATACCAGTACAGAAATATGTGGAATAAACAAGACTGAAGTCTTCAAACATGATCAAAATTACTGCTTAGCATAGAGGTTCAATCCAACCACATTCTTAGAGCTGGAATAGGGAGTGGTACAAAACTTTTTTAAGAAGTATGGGTCGAGTAGAAAGGGATGATCTGATATTTCAAATATGAAGGGCATATTTACTTTTTCTGAGAGTCCAGAATGTACAGGACCTTTGAGCAGCTGAAGAGCTCTTAAGTAACGAGTAGAAAAAACACATGTGGTAGGTAATCTATTAAAGTTCACCAAAACAGCATGATCTGGTAGAAGATGATTTTATGAGCAGAATCATTTAAATGAAAGGTCTTGGTGTCCCTCACACATTTCAGCTAGTTATGTAACTAATGGAAACTGGATATACCGAGACACAAAACCCCATTCTTTTACAGATGGTCCGTCAACAACTACTCAATACAAATGGCAGAGAAACCTTCAGAAAAGAAAATGTATTTCTGTATTTGATTCTAACTAACGATGAGTCATTTGAAAACCTGAATATAGCAAACAGCGCCAGTGAATATTATTACAGAGAAAGAACAGAAAACCAGAAACCAATGGACTGCAAGATATTGACAACCTCAAAAGATTGACTGGTCATCTCTTCAGGAGCCAAGCTGAAAGAGAAAAACAGTCAAGGAGAAATGGCAGTTCCCCAACATGACTATCCTAAGGACATAAGTGCAAACTATAGTAAGGAGAAAATAAGAGAGAGTTCAGTAAGCAATTTTTTTTTCAGTGACCAGGAATACTGTAAGATATACAGGAGGCAAAAATCATTTTTATTTACAGACAGGCTTGCAGAAATAGCAAAAGATGATAGACTCACAAAAGCATGAAATGAGATAGAACTACAAAGTGACATTGTGCATAACTAGAAATCATTCAAGAATGTTAAGTATACACAAATTGCAAAGGAAAATATACCAATGACTAGTGGTGGGAAGACCAAAGCTTACTGCTTTTTTGCAGCTCTTTACTAGAGAGGCCAGCCACAATACAGTAGCAAGGAATACCAATGGCAGCAGAATAATATCTCAGGTTAACACAGGTAGAGGTTAAAAAATAATTAATTCAGTTATTGTATTTAAGTAGCTGGTTAGAGCAAAGTCAGAATCATTATCCACTACCTTGGAGGATTCATGGGTGAATCCTAGTGAGATACTGGAAAACTGGCAAGGGCCAACAGAAAGCTGATATTTATAGAGAAGTCAGAGAATTACAAGAATTACCAGCCCATTTTCAAATCCCCTAAAAAGCACTGAAATAATTAAATAAAGGAGTGTTCATAAGCCCTGAAAAGAAAGCAAGATAAACAACCATCTGAGTTGATTTGTCAGGAACAATCACACACACCAAAAAAAAAGAAATCTAATTTCTTCCTGTGACAGGAAACTGATGAGAAGGTATGGAAGCTATAGTAGATGTCAAATATCTTGTCTTCAATAAGGCTTTTGACACTGTCTCAGGAGAAAGCTAAGGAAAACTGTTCTGGGGGAATTTTATTCAGGCTGGGTGTAACCACTGGAAAAAACATAGTTTAAATGTAGCTACCAGCAGTTGATTATCAAACAGAGGACTGTATCAAGCTTGTCTCTGCAGTGCATTACACCTGAGCCTGCTGTTCTCTGATAATTCCATTAGCCACTTGCATGACAGAACAAAGTGCAAAACTTAAAAATCATACCACTGTACTAATGTGAATTAATAAAGCCCTACTGTTTCCAAAATGCTGTGATGAGAGGTCAAGAAGCATAGAGAGATGTTCAAAAACTAACTATCCAGCACTGAAGAATCTCCAGCTAAAATGCTGTGCTGGGTTTACACGAAACTGAACCAAACTGTACACCACTGGAGAACATCTGCAAGGAGAAATAGGAATGTTCTACAATGGATCATTTCATAAAACTCAAAGAGACTTAAGACTCATCAAAAAAAGGGTTTTTTTGAAAACAAAGAGAATAGTCTTTTTTTGTGACAGTGGTGAAAGAGCAGGCTGTGGAATGTCCAATCTTTTGTCTTAAAGGTGGACAATTGTGCACAACGACATACAGCATTTTTGGTCCAGCTCTGTTGAGGAAAGACAGACTAGAATGATTTTGAACTCTTCTCAGTCTATCTTTTCATGTGATTCTACAATCAAAGAAAAGTGCAAGATATATGAGCTAACCTCTGACAAGAGAAGTTTATATCTTGCATTGTCAGTTTTATGGTAGCAGCACCATGGAGACGTACCCAAACTCTATAATTAACACAGCAATCTCAAGTGCCTGGAGTGACAAAGAGTGCAATTTGGGTGAGACCTTTGCCTCAGCTCTTGCTCAGTTAATCATATCTACATAGCACTTCTTTCTGCAATGGAGACATACACCTGGCAATTTGCTCAAACCCAGCAACTTCAGTTTTTATAATCCCAATTAATAAGAAATGTGAAGAAAAAGTATCCTGTCTGAAGATAGAATTGATATTTTCACTCCCATGCAAATATTCAATTCTTGTTTCAACTCCCAGGATTTGGAAGTATCTTTATCAATTGGATATATTGGTTATGCTTTTTAATTTTTTTTTTTCAAGTGACATTGTTTTTCAGCTTTACTTTGTCTTCTCACATATGTTGCTAAGCAAAAATGGACATGGGAATAAACTAGCTGTTTTGATCAATGCCCCTTTCACATATAACAGACTCAATGCTTTTCAGCCTCTTCTCATTTCAAAATCATAGATGCATAGAACAGCTCAGGTTGGAAGAGACCTTTCTTGTAAGATCATGTGGTCTACCCAAATATCTCTCTGTCTTAAAATGTGCCATAAATTTGTTATTTGAAGATCCTCCCTCTTGTTGCATCTTTCCAAAACAGAATTGCTTTAGTTCGTTAGGTAACAATTTGACTGGGTCACTTTTTAACTGACAGTTCACATTTGCAGACTAAGCAGAGGTTTACAGGGAGCTGTCCACAGTGATTTCCTAGACTTTTTCCTTAGTGGTTACAGCTAATTTCAAAGCAGCACTGTGCATGAAAACTCAGATTATTCTCTCTGAAGTCCACTAGCCTGTGTTCATCAGCAGTGTTTTCATTTGCCACTGAGCTGCCTGAATTTTGGGCTGCCTGAATTTTATGCTTTGCTCCACCGCAGCACAAGGCTGGGAACCAGTGGGGAATGGCAGAGGTACACAAATCTCTCAAGAGCAGGGTTCAAAGATGAAGTCTAAGGAAAGACTGGGACCTACTATACAAGTAAACTTGGGTTTGCTAACCTCAGTGGGTCTGACACACATGCCCGCTCTGATAGAGCCACTTCGAGATACCCACAAAATCAGTAGAGTTACACCAAGTGAAGGAGCTGGCCCAGCATGTGTTAGCAGCTGTTCTGAACTTTTCATATTCCTCAGCTGTCATTTCTCTGCATTGCTTTTTCCCTTTTGTTCATTCCCTTACTTCCTTCTGTTACTGTGTGAGAACAGAGGTCTGGGTAACCCATTTGTCATTTTTTAATTCTAAGTCTCAGTTATTCTTTTCAACCTGCTTTTCTTCTCTATCAGCATTGCCTCTTGCTCCTAACCTTTTGTTTTCTTCCATCTCCTATCTTCCCAAGACCTATTTAAATAAATCTATGGGAAAGAAATGTGAATGTGACTTCTGCCTGCAAAATGAAAAGCAAGTGCTCTGCTGGCACTGCATTTCTATACTTTATGCACTGCAGAAAGCTAGATTCACGTGGTCAGAAAGTGCATATATCTAGAGACAAGGAGGAAAGCTGAGTGGAGCTTTACATTTCTCACAGAAGCAGCAGCCTCAACCATAAGTATGAAAGATGCTCAAATGACTCCTTGGAATTATCTCAGCCAACCAAAGTATTTAATACTGACCATCCCGTGACAAGTGAAATGGGAAATCCCACATTTCAGTCTCTTAGTGCTTTTAATGAAGCATCTTTCTCTGGACTGTTTCTGTTTTCTGAAGCAGCAGAATCTCTCTCTCTAACCTATTTCACTGTGTGTTTTGTCTCTCTCTCTCAGGCTTTGCTTGCCATATTGTGAGCACTTCTCTGGCTGTTTACCTTTTCCCTTTTATTAAAGCCTCTAGTCTCTTTCAGCTCAAGAAGACTGAAGAGCTGTGCCTTTTGCACTGCTCAACAATTGACATTCTCTGAGATGTTAACACTGCTGTTGTTGAGCAAGGAGTGCTAAGGGATGTCCTCCAGAAAGTGCAAGAGCATGGAACTGAGCACAGGCATTCATGTTCTTTGGTAATAGTTTTTAACCCTTAATTTTCAGCCATCGATCTGTGACTCTCTTTGCACTTCTCCATAAAGTAGTCTGAGAGCAACAGCAGAGCAACACAGGCAAGTCAGGAAGTTTCTTTCCCTGGAGGACAGCAGTGAACGAATAAACAAGGACCTGTGACAGGGATCTCAATAGGCAACTCAGGACACTGCACTAGTAGTTAGCCCAATAGTATTTTGTTTAAGATATAAACATGCTCTTGAAGTTAAGCACACTTAATGAGTCAAAATTATCTGGAAATTGGAAACCAGCCATGGCATGTTTTGCTATTACATATATATCTATGTTGGGACGTGTTTCTTCTCATTTGCATATGTTTATGTATTTAGGAGACATAAGCAAATCCTCCCTCTCCTACATGCTTACTTTCTTAATGAAAATATGCTGTAATTTGTTTCTTTAAAAGCACTGAACTTTTATCTATCAGATACAAAAGTTTTTGGTCATTTTCTTTTTTCCTTGTTTCTGTATTTCCTTCTGCTTTCATTTTATGATTTAAGAAGATGAAAAACTATCAACCAAAGATATCTAAGTGCTGAGTGAATGGATTATTATAAAATAAAGAAAAGCTACCCATCATCTTACTCTATGTTCCCAGCAAATACTAATAACTGTTTGTATGCATAATAAAAATATATATGTATAAAACATTCTATATAGAGCAATACAGCAATGAGAAATATCCCTCTGAGACTTACACTGTTACTGTCTCAGTGAAATTGAGATCCTCTTATCACCACTAATTTAGCAGCACCAAACCCAGAATCCTTCCAGTCCCACACTGTGCCTCAGAAATGCCTCTGTACGCAGGCTGTGTTTCTTTAATCAGTGTAAATTCACCCTGCAATTTTCTCTCCCCACTGCTACCCCCTTGAGCAACAGCTTAATAAATAAATAAATAAATAAATAAAATTCGCTTAGCTACTCCCCAAGTTGACTGCAGCCAGACATCCTCTCCAGGTCTTTAGGTAGATGAGCAACCGTGCTGACTCCAGTGACTCACATACTTGTAATTATGTGCACACAGGGAATCTACATTCTGAATTTGTTTTTTGCCTCCTGTGGTGTTTAAATCATGACTTCTGGGTTTGGGTTTTTTTAACCTGCTTGTTGTTCTAGTCAGATCTTGGCAAGTTTTCCTTTTCCCTGTTCTAGCTGGCTTTTCAGGTGCTCCAACAAAGTATAGGGTTCCCACCAGAGTCCTTAAAGAAGAAAGATTTCCAGGGTAAGTATACTATATCAATAAGTGAAACCCAACCTTTTAAAAATTACACTGTCAGAAAAACCCATTAGGCTGTAAAAGAGTTGAAGTAAACATTAGATTTTAATATCTACTGCTGCTTAGATTTTTCTGAACTGAAAATCCCCAGTGAGCACTTAAAACTTCATTACTACACCGAAAGGTTGTGAAAGGCTATTTAAAGGTTTTCAATTTTGCTGAAGTCTAGAGGTTATTACAGCTTGAAAGAATACAAACCCTAATATTACATGGAATGAAAGGAATCAAATTTATGTTCTCATCTCCCCTGTAGTTTAATCCAGTTCTATTAGATTCAATGGAGAAAATTAGGGCAGGTTGAAACTTTTTAGAAGGCTGATGAAAAATAATATTTGGTCATTGCAGAAAACATTTCTGTCTATTACTCACACTCTAAAGGATATTCCTATCTCTTGATCCCACAGCCACAATTCACAGTGTTATCAGTCTCCTGCTCAGAAACCCATGGGCTATGACCTGTGTCAGAGTCATACCAAAAAGTCCAGAAATGCACAAGAAAAATGAGGATATCTGACTCCATCTCAGAACTGAGGTTATCTATAGCTTGATATGCAGGCTTGTATTATAAATATTTTAGGCTGTTTTTCTCCTTTACTTAATTTGGGAGAGACTATTAGGTGACTCAAACACTATGGGTCATCTATTATCACATTAGACAGCTATAGTGGAAGCTGACCAAACAGTGCAGCACAAATTATAAGAATAAATTTGTACTCATCTACCAGGTAGTCCATCAGATTCCAGGTTTGGTCAGTCCCAAAATGTTAAATGAAGAAGAACATGTGCCTGGTGCACAGCTGTGGCTCTGTGAAGAGCTGTTCATCTCCAACCCTACTGGGACTGGAGAGGTCAGCAGCCCATTTCTTTTCACTTTGGTGCTCTAGACATCTCAGAGTCTCAAAACTGAGAGAGAAGTACCTAACTGTAGAGATTTACCTCAGTTTGTGTTATTTTAGTATAAAACAGTAAAATGAACTCAGAGTTCTGCTTGGTATCATCCATACCTGAATGCCTTTATGCCACCTTTTCTACCTTAAGCCAAAATACTGCCATTTATTTTAAAACATACCAAATGCTAATTGCTTAAATGCTTGTGCATGACTATAGCTGTGTTGGCCTCTATCCTGAAAGGTAGAAAAAGCCAAACCAAAACAAATAAAACCAAACCAAACCAAAAAAATCCCAATATTCTGCATTTAAAGAAACATCTTTAACAAACCCATGCTTTAAAGGAATACTCTTAGTAGACATGTCATTCCTGTAAGAGGAAATAAAATTACTAGACTGTCTTTTAGTGGCTAAAGCATATTGCCCTCTTAGACATAGCAGTAATAGTGTAATTGAGAAGAGGAGAACAAATAAATGTCTTGGTGATCTTTCTGCCTTCAATTACCTGCTGCTTTGGGACGTGGCAGGAAGCAGATCAGCCCACGAGTTGGCTGTGTGATATGCTCACTCCTTGAAGGACTTCTCTTGGGTGTATGACATATATTCAGCACTCTCCACTGCTGCTCCTCCACCAAGCTCTCAGTAAGACCATTCCAGAAGTTAAGCACTCCTCAGCAACAGCATTATCCTGAGGTGAGCTTCATAAATCCATGTTATACACCATTTATGTAACAGTGTTCCTCATTCTCTTTGAGATGTTCAGTTCCAAACTTTGGTCCTAACTAAAAAAGAATGTAAAGAGGTACTAAAAGTGTTGGCAGCCATAACCCTAAGCAATCTGTATCTTTGTCTCCTTCCCTCATCCCTTTGCATCATCCATTAGCCCTTTAACTCCTTCAGGAATCGCATGATTCTTAATGCCATGCATGCAGGAACCAACAAGGAAACATAAAGTGGTTCAGAGACTCACAAGACAAAGTAGCTAGAAGGGATCTCCAGACATCTTCTGGTTCAGCTTCCCACTCAAAGGGGGTTCACCAAAGGAAGGTTGCTCAAGACCATCTCAGCTTGACTTTTGAATCTCTGGTATGGAGATACCAATGTCTACAGGCCTTTAGGTGGAAAAGAGTATTAATCTGTATTTTTAGATAGTAGTATCTCTAGCTGTAAAGTCACAGAAAGACATGCTTCATTTCCAGCAATTATTTCCTGTCTTGAAACCCAGAAGGCATATGAATAGGCAGAATGCTACTATCAAGTGTGCTCAATGAGGTATAGTGGTTTTAAGATGCAAATTACTCTTCAAATTCAAATCTTAATTTCATTCACTTGGGAAAATCATAACTTACACTTTATATGTGGACAGAAATTTATATTGGCACTGGCTGTTACAAAAATCACTTATTCAACAGGGCATTGCAAAATATCCACCAACATTTCAGAATTAATGCATCTTCTATATTATTCTAATACATCTTAAATTTTTATTAAGTGGGGTTTCTACCCTTTGTTGGTAGGAGAGTTAATCTTCATATTTTTGCCATATAATAAGTGCCAGAGCGTAGAACCTGCTCTTTCCTTTAGGTTTGTTTAGAGATATAAAAAGGAATTAATTTCTTAAATATTGGCATGTGTGCAGTTTTCACCATTCCTATAAAGGTCAGTGAGCCTGTTGTCAGTGAAGTAGAAGAAAAGAAGTGCTCCTTTGCCCAGGAAGGCAGGTGTTATTTGAATCATTCTTGTTAGGCAATTTTCATCTTCCTTTGAATTTATTACTTGTGTCAGCATCAGCAACAATAAATCAAGCACAAGTTGCTTGTCCGCATGGACACTTCTGTTGTCTCATATCGTGGGAAGCTAATGAGGAGGAGGAAATGACACTGTGTGGGTGATGCAGGTGAGCACACTCACTTGGGGGGGACATGGGGACAGTGTTTGTTCCAGCTCCTACCTATTCCAGTGCAAGACACACAGGTAATGGGTTGCTTTGGGGCCACGGACATCTCTCCCCAAAAGCTTCTCAGCTGTGGAGTCCAGGCGAAGTATAAATAAAGATTTTGAGAGAATATAACTTAGAAGCAACACCTTTAGATCACATTGAAATACAAATTTTGTAATACCACACAAGGACCACATTGACCTTCAGTCCTCAAAAGCACTTGGGTCTTTAGGAAAGACGTAGTTTTGCTCAGCTAGATTTGAGTCTAACCCAGTACCACGCTGTTGTCAGTGGCTGCCTGACCCACAGCAAGTGTTCCTTTAGCCTGGCACTGTTTCAGGTCTCTGTTCTTTCCTCAGAGCTTTAAGTGAGCACAAACCAAGTTATGAGCTCAATGACCTCCAAGCCCTTAGTCCTCTGAAGTAACTGTCTCTCTATGCAGGGATGCAATAGCTGGCAAAATCCAACTTCGGATCCAGTGGGGCTCAACAGAATTTGGAAAAAAGCAAATGAGTGTAATACATACAGATGCAACATACCAAACTGAGAAAAATGTAAAACGTTTTTTGGGGGGTGGAGAGGTTGGTTGGCGTTCGTCTGGATTTTTATTGTATTGGGTTTGTTTTGTTTTTATGCCTACAGGTGATTTACTTTCTTTAAAAAAATAAAGCAAGCACCATCTCTGCTGACAGCCTGTAACAATTTGCAAGTAATAAACTTTGTGTCTTATGCTCATATCTCCTGATTAAACTGAGTTGAGAGCTACAGAGTTTCAGGTTGTTTTCCCTGTCACTTACAGTGTTTCCAGAATATCATCCCAAAATACCCACTTCAGAGTTCACAGGGGCTGAATGGTTAATAAATGCAAACACGGGCCCCAGCTTTAACAATGGATTGCAGCCCATACTGCCATGCTCAGAGAAAAGTGGCACATTTTATAGTACTTTAAATATTCTTCAAAGAATTTTAAAATGGGGATACTAATACACATGCATAGAAAGGCAAATGCAGTCAGCATTACTGGGCTGACTTTATAACACAAAAATCCATCAACACTGGCTCCATAAATACCCTTTACTGGGGAATCAGCAGTTTCTTAACCCGTCCAAATGCTTTGGAAAGGGAGCTGTTTCTCTCATCAATCCTCAAATAGTTCTTTATGTAAGAGCAGAGAGAGGTGTGAGAATGCATTCAGGAGGAGACTTCAGCTCCACTCTTGGTCTGGAGCACACATTTTGTTAACTCGGGATACAGATTCCCTGTGCAATGCTGTCACACAGGTTCCAGGGTGTGACTTAGAGGGGCATGGCTTTAAGGGGTTAAATATATAATGATGACATAGTGAACTTTCTAATGTTAATGTTTAAATGTAATCTAGTTGATTAATGAGCTGTTTCATTTGCAGTCACTACAAATTTATTTTTTTTTTATTTTATCTTACTCGCACAGTCTACAGTACTTTTCAAAGACATCGGTGGCTCATTATGAATAATCACAAAGTGTTCATGAACAAAGAGTACACTGAAAATGACAAAATCCTCACATTACTAATGTGCAAATATTCAAGGTGAAGTGAAAATTATTTATAAAAAACACTCTGAAATGTTGTAATATCATTTGTACAATTTCACAGTGGAAAAAAAGAAAGGGGAGTATACAATCTTACCTTTTATCATTTTTTTAGTATTTCCTATGCTATTTTCAAGAAAAATGTAAGTCTTCTTTTTAAACAGCTGTTGCTTTGAGACTTAAAAAAATATTTAGATAAAACAACTTCTTTTAAAAGAGCAAGAATATAAACATTGTACAATTAGCTCTTAATGATATTGCAATTTTTTTTCTTAAGAAATGTATTTAACTCCTGATTTTAGAACTAATCATTAGATCTACATTAAAATATATTCTACTCTCTCAATTTCTGTTCTGACATTCAAAGGTGTCCTTTTCCTCTGAAACATATTGATACAGAATTATTGCAATAATCTGTTTTGCAAACATCAGTGCTTCAGTAGTAAAAACAAAGAGAAAGACAGCAAGTGATTGTGAAAACACCAAATTTAAGAAAATCAAAAAGAGATCCTTTCCACATTATGAACATTTAACCTGTAGAATACTTGATAAGCAAAAGTAATCTTGAAGGCAGAGCAGACTTCAAGTTGGGAGTCAGCCTGCAGCTGTTGGACACAGACAGGCAACTTATTAATGCGTGTAGAGTTACACCAAGCAGACCAATGATCTGACCAGGGTTTGTCATGGTTGAAATAATGAGGAAAAAAAAAAAAAGATTTGAAGCCTACAAAAATAAAGAATTTGCTTAATTTTCCTGTCAGGGAGCTGTTTGCTGACATTTGTTTGCTTATCTGGCAGTCAGATTTAATATTTGACAGTATAACTTGACATGCCCAGGTGTTGGGCTCAGAGATTCTAGGAGGTTTTTTTACTTCCCAGACACAGTAAGTATGCACACCCTATTTTGATGCAGATCTCCACCTTTCCACCATGCTCCTTAGTGAGGCCAAAAGAAAGGAGAGGTATGAAGGGTTGTGATAATAAATAATTTCAGATGCAATAGGGTTTTGAAGGCCTTTGCAATGCATTTTGAGTTTCATGTAACATCATTTCTTCAAAGCAACGAAAAGCTTAAATTAGTGTTGCTTCAGAACATTTCAAGACCAATTTTTCTGTAAATTAATTTCTTGTACTATTTTCACTGCTTTTGGCTTGCAGGAATTTAATCAGAATCTGTAATCTTCTATCAGTTATCGTGCCAACCTGTAATGTTCCTTTACACTTCAATGGAGTCCCTGAGTAGGCTTCCAGCCTATTGAGAAGATACATTCTAGGTGCTGCTGGTCTCAAACTTCATGTTTCAGTGTCTGAGAAGCAGATAAATAATTAAAATATGTCAATGTCAACTTTAAATATTCTATTTTTCTTGTTAAATGCACTCTCACAGATTCATTAAATTCTATATTCTATTGATACTTGTTTCATGTCTTGGCAGAGATTGTTTGGAAAATACAGATTCCTTAGATAGGGGCATATATGTTATCTTAAGATATGAAATATCTTAGAAAAAAAAAATCCTGATTGTGGAGACCAGTTTCATAAAAATATTGTTTCCAGCTGTAATTTTTATTTGTTGTTTATGGCAATTTAAAATGGGTTTTTGCCTCAAATCCTAGGTGGAATCTATCAATCTTTCTGTCATAAAGTAAAACAATGCTTCACACCTTTTGTGTGACCCTGTTGCTATAATATTTTTCTAATTATGATCACTATAAAATTCATTTTCCCTCTACTTCCTCCTCCACTTCCTACTCCCAATTCTCTCTCAGAATAAGAAGGCTACTGTTTCTGTCTACTACCAACATAAATCAATTCCTAGCAAATAGCATAGTGTGATATCTATTAACTTGTCACCAGGGATAAAATTTATTTAAAAATTAAGAAGTGTTTTGCAATATAAAATTCTACCCAGTGCTGCAGTAAATATTATATGCTTCCTTAATAAAGCACTTTTTCAAGCACCACTTTTAGAAATGCAATCTACCAATCCTGGAATACTCAATGAAATACACAAACCATGAACATCTTTAGTGATTAGTGTCTCAAGAGTAACACTTACTTTTCTGGACAGCTTGCCTTGTATTATGTCAACAAGATTTTCCATTGTTTTGCTCTCCCTTGTTTCTTGCTTTCACAAACTAGCCAGTAGATCACATTTTTTGAATAGGCCCCTAAGAAAAATAAAAAGCACATGAATAGTGCAAATAATTTTCTGATAAAAATCATGGCATGGAACTCTGCTAATCATGTGTTTCTTTCCTGTAGGTTTTAGAGTAATTTGATTTTGGTTGTACAAATACGAATGCATTTGTTAATCAACTCTGGCATGTCCAAAACTGTATAAGAAATCTTCTCATATGTTCTAAGCTGCTTGGAAAAACTCTTTTTGAAGGAAATCACCTCACTTGATAGGTGTATAGAACACAGTAGAGTACAATATGCACTACAGCATTTTTTTGACAATTCACAGCACTTGCACTTTTTTGTTTTCTTATACTAATTAATATGTAATAAGAAGAAAGAGAAAAAGACACAAAAACCACAAGACAATGACAATAAACCAGAATTTCAACAGATTACATGCAAGAAGCAAAAGAATTAATCTCCAAAGATGTACACAGATCTTTTTAAAGATAACAAGCATAAAGAAAATAGTTGGTATTGCATGTTAGAGTTCCCTTTAAAATCCCTTCCATTTGTAAAGGAGAAAACAGAGTTGTATTTTTCCAGTTCCATGAACCACCCTGTGTTAACTTCTCCTCAGAGATATGTTGGATAGGTCATTTAGCAATTTTGCATAAAATGGAATGTTTCAGATTTCCCTTATCTAAGTATGATTCATTTAGCCACTAAAATTGCTATTGAAAACCATTTTGCATCATTAGCCAGTATTACTAAATCATCAGCATGCTTGGAAAACACAACCATGGGAAAACATATGTTCATGCGAAGGACTTTTGATAAGCTGTTATAAAGAGAGTTCCAGTACATAAACCTGTAACTCCTGCCTGTAAAATGAAATATGCAACAAGTAGGCCAAATCTTGATTATATCTCTGATATTAAAGCTGCGATTTTGGGTTTTTTTGCCACATGGTAATTACACCATCTGTGACTGACCCCTTTAAGCTCCTCTGCAGACTGCTGTATAAAGTGAAAAAGATCCATTTTTATAGTTTTTTAATTTAATATTTATCTTTTGGTTTAGACAATCCCAGTTCATGATCTCTGGTCTGGTCGAGGAATAAGGAGTTCTCAGGTCTTCCTCCCAGCCCTCTGACCTGACAACCATACTTCAGCTCTGGAATGAGGGGCTGCTCCCTGTAGCACTGTGGGGATCAGACCAGGAACCTGCCAGCAACTCTAAAAAATTTCCCAATTAACAGTGTGTTGTGAATACACATCTTCCTTCCTCATAATACTCAAGCAAGGCAAGAACAATAAAACATTTTTAAAAGCAATAAGTTGCCACAAGGTTTTTCTTCAAAAAACCATATTGATTCTTTGCTGGAAAAAGACACAGCAGAGCCAAGGCTGTGTGTGTCTGTTCCTTTGACTGTATGACCAAAGTTCTTTAAAAACCAGTAGAAGCTCCTATGCAGAAATCCAGTTAATTAATTGGCATGATTTATGCCTTGCAGGTTTTTGCATATTAAATCAAAAGGCAGAAGATTTCCATGATATCACAAGGACTGAAGCTGTGGTCTGGCATTTAGAGGCAGATCTACTCCAGCCAGTTCCTTCCCCATCCAGCCATCCTTTCCAATGGCTTGCCCCTGGCTGTGAATCGTTGTGTCCCTGCTGCTGCACTTGTGTCTGCGTGGTCAGGTAGGCTGGAGAAACTTGATCAACCTGAAAAACATCCTCTGGAAGAAAATAGTCAAGAGTGTTTACTTTCTATCCTGCTTCACTTTCTGCCTGAAAGAAACAACAAACAACGCTGTGCCAGCATGGGACTGTGGGATGAGGAGATGAGCACAAAACAGAGGGTAAGAGCCAGGAGCAGGGGCAGCTGCTGTTTATGCTGATGTGGCCACCGAAAAGCTACTCAGCATGCTGTGCCCACAGCACCCTGTCTGTCGCCTATTTGATTTCCATCATCCTCTCTCTAATTGAAGTCCTTTTTCCTTGTGTTTTCAACAAGCAACTCCTCAATGAGACTAAGACTCCACTTACCACTAGTGCCTCTACTGTTCTTGACAGAAGAAGAAGCGCTCGTACCTGATCAGGCAAATCAGCAGAAATACCCCTCCTTCCATTTGGTCAGTGGCATCAATGAGGTCATAACTGCCAGCAAACATTTCTTCTAAGGCTTGATCCACCAGCAAAACAAACCTTGCATGAAACCCAGTTAAATATAGCAAACACACACTATTCATCTTCCTTGTTGAGCAATATATCACAAGGGCATTTGGAAATTAATGTGAATGATTATTAAGCATCTTTCTGACACAGGGCAAAGATTAATCTCACCAGCAGGCAGCACACACAGGTTGTCAATGAGGTGCCCTTACAGAGGAAACAGAAGGGAGGTGTTGGAGTCTTCAGGGATGCAGCACTTCCCAAAGCACTTTTCCTTGCATTACGTGAGTGCTCCATGGCAGAAGAGAGCTTACATGGCTTGCTTCCTTCAGTGTAGACAGTAAGAATCCTGCCAGCAGGACTTTGCAAGGCAAGTTGCATGCACTAAGCAGTGCTCTAGCAGGCAGCCAATCATCACTTTAGAAATATTACCAGCACAGAGAAATAATTTGAAATAGCCATAAGTCGTGAAAAAATGCTTAGAAACACCAGTATCTGTACTGCCCAACTCAGAGATGTGTTGGGAAAGGAAAAGGGACTAGAAGTGGGATACCTCAGGTCAGGAGAAAGTTGCTGTCAAACAAGGGCTAAAATGACCCTTCGGCATCTCATCGGTCCCCTCAGCACCAAGGTGAGACAGAGACAACCAACAACTGATTAAAAGGACAGCACTCTTTTACCTTACCTGTGAGTAGTCAAAACAGTCTTGCTTCCTGAATTCTGGTGAGAACAATTCCTAGACAAAGCAGACAACAGTATGCACGCCATGTTTTCTGGAGACTATCACCTCTCAATATGGTCATGCAAAAAGATGAGAAATTTTTAAAACTTATGGAAATAGCACAACTGAATGAACCTCCACAAAACAAACTGAAAGATTTTCTCCTTTCCAACCACACAGCAGGCTCATTTGGTACAGCTGCTTAGGTGCTATTTTTGTATCACATCACTCAAAACCATTGCATATCACTGCAGAGAGGGGTGTTGGGCAGTGGAATGAAAGACACAGATACTGTGCCTGAGGAATAGTTTTAAAAGCATCATGAATTTAGTATAGTCCCACAGAGTACTGGGGTGTTGCTAGCTGATGGGATGCTCTCTGCCATTAATTAAAGCCTGTTTACTTAGGGATCATATCCTGATGCAAAGGAAGAGAATTATTTTTAGAGAGATTTCACCTTTGTTGCCATTGAACAAAATTAACATTAACTGAATGGCTCACTTGGAAAAATAAAAAGCAAAAGTATCTTAGAGTGCCAATTACAAGCATAAGGTCTGGAATAGCTCTCACCAGCAAGCAGTAGCTACTGGTCCTTGTGAAATGACTCCACAATGCCCTCTCTCTTTCTTCCTGCTGTTGAATTTTTTGGCTTGTGATTCTTCAAAATCACTCACTTTACTGCAGACAGAAGCAAGCACAATTAACCCACTGTCCAAGCTGACTTAAGCAATCTGTGTTCATGGCAGAATGGCTACAACCCCAAACCTGCCCCTTGGAGTGAAATCATTATACAATATTTATTCTGAGATGTTTGCCCAGTTTTAGAGTGTATGTTTTGATGAGCTTAAGAAGCACCTTACCCTGATGAAACCAGTCAGTTCAGGGACAGCTTTGATCTTTGCATGCTTTTCATCCAGCAAAAGGATCTTGCAAACTAACCTTGAAGGAAGCTGGTGTTCAGTCATGAGTGGGAAAAAGTAAATATTACATGTCAGTTGAGAATTTTACAGAGAATTTTGGGGTATGACTCTTTTAATAGAAAGCAAATTTGGGAGAACTGAATTTTCCCATCGTGTTTCATTTTCTGATGTGCAGAATGAAAATGAAACAGATTGGCTTAGGTTGGATTGATCCATGCAGGACTAATTTAGTTTCCTAAATACAATTAAAATATCTTGTCTCAGGACAGTTCAACATTAATCTTTCTTCAAGCTGCCACAGTGCTTCGCAGTAGCTGCACTTCATTGTCCTCTGAGATAGATACCTGACAGAACACATACCTTATGGTCCACACAGTTTCTAAATGAGATCAGGCAAAATAAAGCCATCACTTTGCTAAATTTAATTTTGATATATTACGTTTGGTTAAACCTGAAAATGCAGGGAAATTTTGAATTAGCATTTAGGAATCCACTTGCCTGGAAAGGTGAAACTCTGTTTGTACCAGAGTCTGCAAAGTTCAGAAACAGATTATACCTGGTCCTGAAAAGTGCAGAAGTAGATCATATCTGGCTCTCTAGGCAGGTGGGGAATCACCTGGCTCTTCGGAAATGAATGGTTTCTGTGGCTAAGTTTGGAGAACCATGACAATGATGCATAAACAACTCAGATCCCTCATGGTGGACCAGGTAAACAAACTCAAGGTCCATCGCCCATACTTTTACATTGCAGTACTTCTGTGCAGAAGTGATCCCCCATGATTGTCAAAGATGTGATTTTATTGCTATAAAAGCTCTCCAAATTGTGCCATTCAAGAATAAAGGCAGCAGCTCTCCCCGCCAAACAGCTTTACACAGCTGGATACCATGTCACTGAATACTTTCCTTGACTTCTTTTTTTTCCAGCACAATTTCAAAATTGATTCCGTTTCTTTCTATAAGCTCAGGATTTGAACGGTTCAGCTGTAGATGTAACAACCAGTTTTCAACACTGAAAATGCAAGGGTGGAACAGCACACACTTAGAAGTAAAGTTTCAACACTTTGTTTTCATAGAAGGGCTATTTCTTTGTAGAACACTAATGAGGACAAGCTTGTATAGGAAAAAAAAATCACATATGCAGGTATGCAAAGAAACTGCAGAAAGTTTCACCCTTTGGTGAAGGCATGCTAATGCCAGCCTGCTGTTTCTCTAGCTGTTGGCTGAGCTGAGCTAAATTGCTCCAACCACTGCCACTGGAGCTCTGTCTCCTGGATAGACTGGGAGAGCAGTTCGCACAGGGGAGTCAGCTGTCACTGGGTGCTGGTAACTGAAAACTCCCAACTGATCTTTCAATTCATCTTCTGTCATGGGTCTATAAAAGCACTTAGTGGTTTGGGAATGTGTGTTACAATTTTAGTAAAATCTTCTCTGGTTAAATTGTAGTTTCACTATTTCAGTGATAACTTTGAATCTCTGCACGCGCGCACACACACACGCGCGCACCAGCACATATTGTTCACAAGATAAGAAGCTTAGAGATTAACAATTGCCTTCCTTTAACTTCAGTGATACTACAAGCAAAGACAAATACATGATGCAACAAAATCCTGAGCAGTGAAGTCCCTGGAGGACACTGATTTACACCAGCAGAAAACTTCAGCAAAACACTTGCTTTCTCTTTTCTTGAGCCAGAATAGTCCCTACTTCTTTCCTAAGATTTTTTTCTATGAGCTACATGGATCATTAGAAATGAGTTAATTGTACAGAATGTTTAAACATATTTCATATAAGTAGTGATGCACTTCTAATGTAATCAATAGCACATGATACATTACACTAGGGGCGGTCAGGTGTTATGCATGAATCAAGAAATGGCATTTCCCTTGCCTAACATGTCTGCTTCCTAGCTTCTCACTGCTAGAGGTCATCTTTTCTAACTTCCACAATGTAGTAACTTCCTAAATTTTCATCATAAAATCATAGAATGGCCTGAGTTGGTAGAGACCTTAAAGATTATCTAGTTCCACCCTTCTCCTGCCGTGGGCACAGACACCTTTTATTTTTACAGCTTTGTCTAGTCACAGCTTAATGTTCTGTGCAAGTTCAGCTTCATCTGCACCTATTGATTCAAAATCTTATTTAAAAAGAACTCATTAATAAATGTATTTTCCCATCGTTTTCACTTATTCATTGCAATAACAAGACAGAATTAATTTTATCGGCAACAAAATTCAAAAAATATAGCACAGAAAAATGACAAAGCCCTAAGAGATAAATTTTAGAGATATAAATTTCAAATCATGATTATCCATTGATGACTGCAAAGGTATTCTATATTTTAAGTCCTACTCTTTGTGCCCTAGTACTACACTTTAAATAGTGCCTTTCCAAAGGAGCATATTGGAAGATATCACAGTGGGCATGATTCTGATTTCTCTCATGTAAATATTGTGATTGACATCTATGTGCTGATATTCTCTATTGCTAAATGTATTTCACCATTTTCATTGCATTAGCCTGTGCTTCAAGTCTGCTTTAATTTACCTTTTAATTATTTTCAATAGTGTAAGCTGGGGAAATAGGATCCCTTGTTTTTCCTATATCCAGAATTTGCAGAAATCCATCCTGCCCAGACCTGAGAATGCAGGGATGTCAGCGGGCAGGAGAAATTATGCCCAGGGGTAGAGGACAGGATCTGTCTTGCTGTAGAGCATCATCTCAGATCCCACCCAATATGAAAGAAGTCATGCTAGCAGTGTTAGCTGTTGTTTGTCCTGGTCACCACCTCTTTCAGTTTCTCAATTGTGGCCCTTGAAATCACTCAGGTTATAGAAAAGATTGTTACATCTGATAGCAACTTTGAAACATCTTCCCCAGCAGAGAGAATGCCACGTTGGGCTGGCTGTTTTCTCTGCTTCCAAGAAAAGCAGATGAACTTGGCTGTTTCTTTACTGTCTGGGTTAAGAAGAAATGCTGGAATTTTGTTTCAGTTTTTGCTGAGACTACCATTAAAAGAACAAAAATATTGGAAGAAAGGGACACGGGAATGGGAAAAAAATTATGACAGAACATATTTGAAACCTGCACTTACATCTCTTTTCTAGATAAGCCTGTGCATGAGAAGTCTTCTCTCTTTCTTTCCATTATCCAATATTCCATGAAACAAAGGAAAAGTCTGAATACAAATATTATTGCCTAGGATGTGAGAGAACTCAGGTCAATCTCTGCCTGAACTAAGCTACGTCTGTTTTTATACATAAAGAGATCATCTCCGCCAAAGGAGCACCCAGTCTGCTGGAAGGTGAGGGTGTGTGAGCTGTCTGCGTGATCACTTAAGGCAGCTGCACTTGCAGCAAGTGACCACAACAGCAATGTAAATGGCACCCGGGGGAGTGGTGGTCATGCCAGGGTGCCTGCCATGTACCCCTGGCCTGTTGAAATGCTGCTCAGGCTCTGGTACTTTCCAGAGCAGTCTTCAAAGGGCTTAATAGTCCCTACCCTGCCCCTGTTTGAAAAGCTGAACACAGGGAACAGAGACACAGCTAAGTGCTGCCCAAGATACTTAACAAAATATTTCATTGGGATCTTATGACAAACATAAGAAGTGGTTAGAGTGATACCCAGCAATATTTTCTTCCCAACATTTTCCTGGTTGTGGAAAGTGAACACGACCAGACTGAACACCTGTTTGGTCCCCCCAGTGTCGTATCTTGCCTTGAACAGTCCGCAGCTCAGAGGGCTCCAGGGGCAGGAACCCCACACCACGAAAATTCTTCTAGGTGCCAAAGTACACTCTACTTCTGATACATATAAGATTACTACTACTTTTATACATATACATTTTGTACACTGCTGAGGTAAAACAGCTGGAAAATAAATCTGCTAAGTAAGGTTACCAGACAAAGCATTTGCAATTCATCTTTATAACTATAGAAGCAATGAGAAGTGAATGAGCTGCAGTGTAACATTTTACTTCTGTTGCATGCAAGGAATTGAAAGGTCAGGTGTTGTGAAGGATCATAAAGGGCTCAGGAGGAGAGAACAGCCTTCCACTGTAGTCCTCCATAACCAGAGAAAGACAACAATCAGCATACAGCCAGCACATTTTATCATTAAGCAGCATCTCTAAATGCCAAACTTATTTACTGAACTTACAGTTCTGTCTTATCTCTTACAAGCAATGCAAAAAAGTAATACACTTTGTATAGATTAATCCTTGTAATTCTACACTGCTTATTTGCAGAGATAACTCTCCCTCACTTTGTCTTCTCATTATCTAAACAGACATGCCTTTCCTTAAGTCATCAACAGAGGTCATCACACAAATGCCCTTGTGGAATATTCATTAATCAAACAACTAATTTGAAATGGATCTTCAAAGCATTATTCATTCCCCATCATTCTTCATACATCAGTTTAAATGCTTTATGTGTATAATGATTAGGTTGATGTTTAATTAATTGTGAAAATGTGAATTAAAGCTAAATTACAAGACAAATTATTCCACAGCACACAAAAAGCGTAATTCTCTACTGTTAGGCTTTGAAATCTCAGCAAGTTTCCATAAACACCTTTTTCAGCTTTGTACTATGTAGTTATTGCAGTTTGCTACACTGTTTAAAAAAGGTGATAGTCTCAGTGTCACTAATTTGCTTCCTCAAATGGCAGAATAAACAAAGGTTAGCACAAATACACATCACCTATTTGTAATTAAGAATAAATAGGATATTCACTATATGAGAGGAAACTGAGAGGGTCCAAGATAAAGGGAGATACGCTGAAGATGTTCTACTTCAGCTTGAGAATTTATCTAATCTCGAAAAGCCATTAGATCTGATAATTAATTTCTCAGAGGTCACAAAAAATAAACCACCATCTACAGAGGATGAAGAAGGTGATACTCTATAGGACATGTCTTAGACATAGCAAAAGTGAGATGGTTTTATGACAGAGTAGCGTCCAAATTGCAGCATGTGTTACATCTGTCCTATTTACAAACCAATGGCTCTACGTTTCAAGTGGGTAAACCATTATTTATGTTACTTCCTAGAGTTTTCACACTTTGTTGCTCTTGCAGAATGGATACTGCTTCTAAATGCCAAGAGGGCATTTCATAAATGGATGGCTGATCTCAGTACACTGCAGCCCAAAGTACATTCGTATGCCTTCTGTTGATTGTATTGTAAGAATAACAAGTTGATTTTAAAAAAATCAGTCATAAATTTACACATGAAAAATAATATTTTTTTGGTAACAAGAATTAGAACAAATTAAAATTTTCTATTTCAGTGTAGATGAAATACATGTATATAAATATAGCCAAAGAGTATATATGTATATGGTGAAAGAGGTCCAAGAGCATGATGAATGATTAAAAAATAGTTATGGAAGGTAAGGGTTCCATCTAATTATTATTACAAAAGCAAATTTAATATCTAAATAGGTTTATTGCCATCTTATTTCACAGAGGTAGGACAAAAAAAGGCATCTCAGTTTAAAAATCTTTCTTCTGCTCACAAAACAAATATGACAAAAGCTGTACAAAAGGCATCACATTGAACTCAAACAAAATCAGAACAGTGAATACATTTTTCAGGAGTGTGACAGCAATTGGTCCCAGTGTGGCAAGGCAGTAAGCACAGGCATTTGTTTGCACTGTTCTGAGCCTTGCTTGTGTTGAGTTCACAAATACTCCAGCAACAAGATCTAAACCCACATCCTTTGGGCCTATCCACGCGCTGTATAGCACCAAAGTAACAATTAAGATTCAGTTAGATAAATACTTAAATATGTTATATGATAAGGCTACATTATTAAATGAACAATGCTGGAAGGATAAGCAGTAAGATTCGAACCAAGCTGCTCAGAATGAGGCAATTTTTTCTTTTCTCTTTTCAAAAGCCTGCATGAGCCAGTCTGAGGTGCCTCCTTATTTGGATAATGAGAAATGTTGAGCATCTACTGCTCTCACTGACTCAGAATCAGATGCACATCCAGTAATAGACCAATTCTCTGAGATTTACTTTCTGTAAGCATCTAAGGCAAACCACCAACTTTTACAAAGCACTGCTATTTCATCAGCAAATCCTTGAGTGTACAGACCTGGGCCACTAAACCAATATAAATATTAAGGATGCTGAATATTAGTCAAGATTAAATTTCAGATCAAATTAATGTCAAAATACAATACAGAAAAAAATAGTCAAGCAGCATTTCATTAATTTTCCTATTTGAGGAGAGTTCAGTAGAGGTTTTCAGATGAACCAAGAGCTTTCAATTTGCTCAACTGTCTTGAATAAGAAGTCCCTTTTTTCCCTGTCTTTTTTTTTTTTTTTTTTTTTTTTTTTACTTTTTTCCCCCTTTCCCTCAATTTGGGATAATAAATTTATGGCCTATAAGCCACACATGTTAAGAAGCAGCAGTGTCCAAATTCCACTTCAGCATATCACAGCCCCTAGCAACTGATAAAGCAACATTAATAAACCTGGTCCCATCCAAGTTAAAGCAGATATCATTCAGAAGACATAAAATACAGCAAAAGGGATTGAAGTATATGTCTAGTTTTCCATGATTTATTTATGAGATTCCTAGGGGGCACAGCCACACAAAGGTCTCAGAGCTGTGGTCTATGGTAAATAGTACATCATAATATATTTAACAAATGATAATTCAAACCACAGAAAACTATACAGGGAAAGGTTCAGAAAATATTCCTAGATGGGAAGTTACTGAACACTTGGTTTTAACATTTTATAATAGCTTAGGGGTAAAGTCACTGCTGACTGTACAAATAAACAATTTCCCTTCTCTGCACTAGCAGAGATTTTTTGCTTGAATTAAGATTGCCCAAATCCTAGAAAATTTACAGGTCAAGATGCAGAAGTTTCCATGAAAATGTTCCTGTGGATTGTCAAACATTAATGAAGGAACAGTTTCATATATGGCAGGAAGTTTTCAGAGGTTATTCAACACCAATAACTATAACAATAAAATACGAGCAAAAGAAAATTGATCCAACATCAGAGAAAACCCCAGGTGGTATATCATCCTGGCTCTCAGAGTTAATCACTGAAAAAAATAAAGTGAAATACTGTACAGAATTCTGTATTCTGTTCTATAGTGCAAAGTGTCCTGTAGAACAACAATGCCATGCTTCTTATCAAAAAGTCATTCCCTCATCTAGTATTGCCACTAGAATCAGAATTTACAAGGAGTCAGCCAGAATTTTCAAGCCCCCTATTCCACAACGTTTCTGCCACTTTATAGTGCCACACACAGTTGTTTCTTTCCCTTGATGCTCAGATATGCCAGGTACTATATGGGAAGTACCCTTACCAAACCCCATGGACACCTCTCATAGAATATCTCTCTTGTCCTGCTGCCTGCTGCATATTACAACAAATGTACTCCTTGCCATGCTGCTGCCAGCCTGTTGCCCATTTCCCAGGAGTTTAGCTACTATCTATCATCTTTCAGTATCCCATGCTACAATCCTATATAGGATATATGTTTTCAATGTTGTCTGCTTTTACTAAAGGAACTCCCTAGGGGATCCACTAGACTTCCATTTTTACGAACCCCTTAATAATGCTAAACACTGGAAAAAGATTGCAGGAATTTAGTTGGGTTTTGGCTGCATATCGTACTATGCTAGCAAAAGTTTTAGTCCAGAAAATCTGTCATGCCGTGCCTGTCCTTAGTCCAAATGTTCAGAAAGGAATTATGTGTGTGAAGAAACCCTAAGCACTGGATTTCTGCCAGAGGACACCCCTGTGAATCTGCCTTTGCTTACTGCAAAAGCCCTGGACCAAAGTCCATTACCAGATTCTCTCTCTTAAATTGTTTGGTTCTTACTTTATTTTCCTTGTTGGCCTTCCCTCTATTATTTACACTAACTCTTTTTGTAACAACAACAATAACAAAAAAAAACAACAAACCACAAACCAATCAATCAACAAACACAAAAGCCATACAGTCTCATTAAGCCTTCATACAAAGTTCATCATATGCAATCATGAGGATTGTGTTGAAATGTCATTCTTTACATGCAAGCAAGATGCTTCAAAGTCCCAGCCATATCTCTGCCTGGTTCCCAGGAGATCATCCTATAACTTTTGTTGTATTCACATTAATTAATTCAGGCCTTGTTTGTTTTGTCCTAGACATTTTTTTTCCCTTTTTTAAGGAAAGGCTACTGGATGATAACGAAAAGGGCAAAAGTCGCATATACAGTGTCTTCTGAAAGGTCAAGTCATTAAGAATTTGCTTATATCTTTCTTTGTGTCTGCACTTTTTGGTCCTGATATCGAAAAGCTGAGTCCCAAAGCCGAGTAGGAGAATCAACTCTCCTGGTCCCAGTGGACACCACATGAGCCTCTATTCATCTGCTCTGTGTAACTTGGCTCCACTCAAGCTTCTCACTAAAATTACCTCCCGTGTTTACTGTCACAGCCCTTCCACTCTGTAAACAATTCAAAATACCAGAAGCCATTAATATCTCCTTTAAAACATTTCATCCTTGGAATCCTTGACTACTCTGACAGAGTAAAGAAAAATGTAGATTTAACAATCTATTATCTAAAACCTCACAATGCATACAGTGAGGTAGAGGTTACAGTTGCCACCAATTCCCCAGCCATGCTGATTGTCTGCTTTAAGACTCTTCCTTATTCTTTTTATTGATTTAAGAGTAAAGTGTTTGAGAACATCCGTATTCCTGCTACCCACAAATTATTGTCAAGTAAAGATAACTATCATCAAAGAAAAAGACTAGTTTATTCTCATTTGCTCCTTGAACAATACCTGCTCAATCAAGAGAAAAATCAGGAACAAGAGATGATGAAATAAAATGCTTCTAAAAGAAAACACTTTCACCAGCAAGAAAAATAGCCTGTTCAGTTAGCTTTTACCATTCAGTTCTGTTAAAAACGGTCTTGCCCACAGACTTCTATTTTCTCCTGGATCTCCAGAAAGATAATTCCAGTTGATGACTTGTGGAGCCTCCAATTCCCACCTTTTATTCTTTATCAGGCAGTAGAGAGAAATGTCTTTAAAAGCTTAAAGCTTCAGTTCCTTTGCTAGCATTATTTCTTGCCTTCAAAATATATTTTCCATCACCCATCCAACATAATTTTTCAGTGTCGATGCAACGCAACAGCAAAGCCTGTGGTTTACTAGTACATGTCACATTCCTCACATTAAAAATATCTGCTACAAAATCTGCTCTCTCTCAAAAATAACCCTATGGAAAATGTGCCATTAGTCTACAAAATAATTGCAAGGACCTTCATTCCACATTGGAAACAGTGGAAAATATTTCCTTCTCTATCCATTTGTTTTTAAGATTGATTTCAGAAGCAAGAGACACCTGAAACATAATTCCATATTTTACTTAATTAAAATCAGAGAACTGTCCTAAAGTGGATTAAAACTGATCCACTCGATTAAAAAAAAAATGGTGATGGGGTTATTTAATAGCTTTTGCTAGCATCATGATGGTGATTTTGGGGCACTTACAATAACTTATTCAAACTAACACGAACATTGCTTTGGTACTCTCTTAAAACCCAACCTTTGCTGTTTTTCCTTTCAGAATACCCTTCACCGACTTTAGCTTTTATTTCTGCTACTCTAAAAACAGTGTGAGACATGAATGTTTTCCAGGCTAATCATGCAGCCCTCAAGACCTCTCATTTTCCTTTTGTGAGAAGAAATGTGTAGAAGACATCTTAGGACAATTCTAACTGTGATGACTTTCAGATCAGTAAGCACAACACCAAACCAGCAGTGTCTCCACGCTATGGAATGCAAACCAGGGGTGGTGCAGACACCAGCTATAGTGCAGCTGCTCTGTAGAAATGTCTAACTTCTCTATAGGAGGTCATGAAAACTTTGGAAAATAAAGGCTCCTGGGGTTCTGTGGTGAATTATAGAGAATGGCAATGGGCTTTGAACTGATGGTATTCCTCAGGGCTTTTGTCTCCATGGTATTTAAAACAGTTGCACTTCTAACACGCTTGGACTGGTCTTTGGAGCATAGCACCAACATAACAATTGCACCTTCTTTACCAGTCACAGCTCACCTGTGTCTCAGCCTTAGCACTAGGCTCACCCTGAAACAGCATCCTCAGCAGATACCACATACCCCTTGTGCCAGTGTGAGGGGCTGGCCTTCCTACCATAAATAGTTAATGTGTTTTCCCAGCAGTGTAAGGCAATCTGACAGTCATTTAGGGATAAAAGGGTAAAGCTCTGACACGTGTGTGGTCTTAAATACTCCAGGGTCAAAACTGGACATGAACACTGATGCACCCACAGAAAATGCTTTTATCAGCACAAGTTATTTGCTTTTATTTCCCACAGGGAACTGTACTGGCAGAAGGTACTGTAGTGTTGGTCTAATGGTATCTGCTCAGAGTTACACTTTGGGAAAGTAAAAGTTTATACCCCTCTCAGACAGAGTTATAGCAATTTAAAAAACTGCAGCTAAGTGGAAACCTAGAAAAACATAAGCTGTAACACATGCACAAAAGCTGATGACGTTTTGCTTTTGTGAACACCAGGCCAGCTGGGAGTGCACAAGGGAGGATGAGTGGTGCCAACACCCTGAAACAGTCATAACTCTCCTGGCCACCACCCAACCTAATCACACACACACATTTCAGCATTATCAGCACAGCTGCTTCTGCACCACACAGCAAACCAGTCTGAGGGTTAATTGGGTGAAAAATTAACCCAGAAAGTAAAGAGAAAGAAAAAGTTGGGGGGTCTTTTATCTCAACTCACAGAGCTGTCACATATGAGTGGTTGAGCTGGTGCTGCTGAACAGGAGAGCGCTCCTTTTGTGGGGCATTATCCTGTTTTGTTAGCAAAGGCTTTGCACCATGATGTCACAAGCTGTGACGCTGCCTTGTCCCCATCACCATTTTGATCCATTATACAGATGCACTGCTTGTCTTTCTAGCCAGACCTGGACCTACTTGCATTTCCACACCAAGCGTCCCACCCCCATCAAAACAAAACATGTATTTCAAGTTCTTTAGCACTGTAGAAACAAGTTTTCATTGCCACATCCTGTTTCACTGCTCTCTACCTGTTTTGGAAATGGGACAGAACTTGTATATACCTTTTTACACATACTTCCTGTCATTAACTAGATACAGCTTCAGCTACATGGATGTGTATCACAAAGCTCTTAAAATATCAGTCAGCAAAACTCATACACAATTTCTGGCAGTATCTGTTCTTCTTCTATCCTTGCAGTCTAACCACAGTTACTCTTACCAAAATCACTTCTGCTACAGAAACATGAGACACTGGTAATATCCTTGATTTCTCCCGCTCTCTTCTTACCTGCTCCATAGGTAAATGAAAGATGGACTTTATTATCTTGTTGAGGTGCTTTCCATCATTTTTAGTGAACATCTCCTTCAGAACAGGGTTTGATTGAAAAGCTCTCTTTGCAGACCACACACACCACTTGCAAATTGCTAAATATGGGAACATGGATATCAGAATTGAACTGGATAGGATTTAGAAACCATTCAAACAGTAACAAGCTACAATGGTTATAAGGCTTCCACAGCAAGTGATGTGGAAATGCGGAAAACCAGGCTGTGCTTAGCTGCACTGGGAGTTCTTTCAGAGTCTCTGTTGAGAACAACCACTGAATCTGAAGCTCAGTCTTGGCCACCACATCCATCAAGCCAGTGTTGCACCCTCCTGCTCTGGATTACAGCTGCATCTCAAATATTTCCTAATAATTCAGACAGAATTGTCTTGGAATTCCTTTATACATCACTCTATTGTTCTAGTTTTGCTATCATTTACTTGATTGGCAATTAAAGCAATAAACCTCTGAAATTCAATGAAATGTGAGACAATATTTCATAAATAGAGGCAAAATCCTACTTGAACAGCGATCTCTACCTGCTGGGTGGAAGCTTCTAAATTTTGAAGTTAAATTCTCGAGAGAAAAGTTAAAAAGGTGACAGGATTATCTCTCCTGTCTCCCTTCAGCAGGCAACAAACTGTTGTCTATATAAGCCAAGTGGTACTGGTTATGTGGCCAGCTCTCCTGCTTAAGACTAATGCATATTTTTGCCTGTAAGACAAAAGATTAAAGTCTTAAATAAACCAAAGGACAGCAGACCGCCCTAGTGTATTAGCTAACATTAACAGAAAGGTAAGTCTCTCTACCCCTTGGTACCAGAAATTTTATAGTTTAAAGTACAATTTTCTCATAACTTCCTTTAACTTCAGTGAGAATTGCAGTCTTAAAACTTCCTATTTTAGAGACTTGAGTTAGAAGCTTTCTGCAGAACTGAAAATATCACCTCATATGTGAAAGGCACAGACAAAACCTTGCATGACTCAGTAGGCAACACCTTCACATGCTACTTACAAAATAGAGAAGATGCCTATTTGCAACACAGCCCACCAATGTCTTCACTCCTTAGGCACCATCCGTGCCAGAAAGGAACTTCTCTGTAGGCTGAAGAATCTCTCAGTCTAGATAAAAAATTCTTTCTGGGTTCAGAAAAGCCCTCTTATTGGGAGTATTTCAGCATTTTAAAAGAAAATCACTCTTACTGGTAGTGTAAAATCTTTCAGGATTTTAAAAGCACCAGACACTGTAGACACTCAATGAGCTTTGTAGTGATCACAAGTGAAGTTGGGAACCACAGGGACAAATTACGTGCTCCCATCTTTCTTTTCCCTGAAGTTATGAGATAAGAATGAAGTTTTTCTGCTTTGTGGAATGAGTCAGTATCTGTTCTGAAAAACCTGAAGACCTCTGCTAATCTCTTTTCTCATTGTCATAAATTTTGGCCCACGGAGAAGGATGAGCAATACTACTGAAAAAAAAAAAACAAACGAAACAAACAAAAACAAACAAACAAACAAAAACAGTAAAAAGCCCAAACAGAATCATTCCCTTTGCCTCCCACTGTGGCTTGAAAGAGTAGTCATATTGCAGGCTTCTTTTATTGAATCTTAAGGCATTTAAAGAAAGATGCAGGTGTCACTCTTTGAAAACAATATTGGGCTGTGAAGCACATGCAATCACAAGGTACATACCCAGATGTTTACCCAAGTGTTTGTATTTGATATTTGTGTAGGACGCAATCTGGCTGGTTCCTGTCTAGTCCTGAGTAAAACTATTGAATTAATATCCAATACAACAAAAATAACAGAACCAACAAAATCAAACCAAACCAAGCCAAACTAAACTAAAACAAACCTACAAAAAAGTGCTTTAAAATTTAAGTAGTCACCAAAAAAAAATTGGATAAAACCTGACAAGAGAGCTTTTTCTTTCATCCATTGTTTTCTCTTACTGTGATGAAGAAATACTAGATCTAAGTGTTCAACACAGACTCATTTTTTCAGTTTCTTCATGTCAGCTTGAGGTGCTCAGTGAATGTTTCAGCTGGAGGGAAGGAAATTTAGAAGTACAGAATTTTCTAATCCTTAATAGGAAAACTGTTAAACAGGACTTGAACCTAGAAACTGGGTATAGTTAAAGTCTCCCTTTCCTCCCAGCACAGCCTTGTGCTAAGGACTTGGGCTGTAACTGGCTTTAAAGCAGCTGCTGGAGGGGTGCTTGGAGCATCCCACCAAGGCAGTGCTGCACAGCCAGGACTAGCATGCTATCAGTAATGAAATAACTTTGGGCTATATTACCCTCAATGAAAAGGGATGCTGCTCCTACTGTTGGCAGCAGAGGACCTGAACAATCACAATTTTAATTGCGCTCACTGTGCTGCAATTTAAAAACATAAAGAGACAAATTTCCAATCTGTCTTTGCTGACCCTGAGACCCTCCTTATTTCAGGTTCGCTTTCATGTGTCTGCCGTAGGTCAGACGAACACAGAAGTCTCTACCTTTCTGTGACCTAACTGCTCACACAATTTAATTTGTGGAGTTGTTCTGGCAGAACAAGAGGTCAGCTCCTGAAAAGCTGGCCTTAATGTGCCTTGTTGACAGCTTCTCAGATAATGCCTATCTGCTACCTATATCACAGTGCCTGCATTCTCTCCCCATAACAGTAACAAACCTCCCTTCAGACCTGTCATAATTTCACCCCGTGAATTTCCAATAATATTCTAAAAAACAGCCGAAGCTGAATGAAAGAGCTGAGAAAATACTGCAACCAGTGCTATGCTCCTGCATAATCCTCTAAACTGTAGCATATATTAATATAATATAAATCTATAATAAGAGTAAAGCTCTGGAACAAAACAGCACAGGTTTTCCCTTATCTGTTCGTTTGGGTTTCTCTTTTTCACTCTATATATGTTAATATAAAAGGCTGTAAGCAGCAGTACACGTCCAGTGCGTTACTCTCAGCTAATGCGTGCCTATGAGGCATTCCAGCTGCTCCTTCAACATGAGCTGTTTTGTAATGCATGTGAACCTTGTTTGAGCTGGCATGATATAGTATCTGGAAGAGCAATTTAATGCAATCTCTCATCTATTTCGCTGATTGCAACCATTTAGTGCAATCTTAAAGAAAGATGATTAGAACTCTCTGGTTCTTAATGCTTAATTTATTTACATTCATGTCAGCTAGAGCGCTATTTCATTCATCTCTTAAATGATAGCATAAAATCATTGAAAAATGATGTGCAATAAACATTATTATTATACTGCTGTCCTCTCTAGCAGATAACAACTGCTGTCATTCGTAACACTGATTGACCTATATGGCACAGGTCTTTAAATTCTAGCCATAATAAAACACATTACATGCATAACCATTCTGTATTGATGCCTGGTCCAATAACAGGTTTTTAGCTAAAATAAAATTCAAGAACAACTGCAAGCAGGTTGAAGCACAGTCAGTCTTTGAAAGAAAAAGACACGACATGTAAATGTCATATTAGCTGAAAAGAAAGGGTGAATTTTTGGAACCATGACTGCATCCTAATTGGCACTTCTGGTGTTGTTGCCTGGTGCAGAGGCATTCATATTAGGCTGAACAAATGCCACATTTGCATTTCCGGTAAGTGATAGCATTTTTCACATTTCTCATGCATCTCTTGTTTTAAAAGGCATACCTGAAAAGTTACCTAAATTAGTCTGCCGAGAGAACTGATTATCTCATTCTCATTGGCAGAATTGTGAATTTTTTATAATAACATCCTTGATTCAAGGTAAAGAACTGTGCCAACAACATTTGGAGGTTTAAAATAAGAGCAACATCAAAAGTTAAAGTGGCTGCAAAGGGTGTCTCCTAACAAAGCAGCAAACAACAGTCCATGCCACAAACACTAAGTATTTAAGTTTCCAGTAAATGAATGCACTCATGAGTATTAACTTTTTTTACAAATAACTTAATACAGATTTTTGTGATTGTAATTTTATAAAATGCCTTTTATTTGGAAAAAAGCAATATTTCTCATATTATTACTTTTTTCCAAGGTACTGTACTATTATGAAAGAAGGTATACATTTTTCTTGATGGAATCAAGGTACTGAATAATTGAAAATTGCTCTTCATTCCAGTTGTGCAATGTGGCTTCTAAGTTTCCAGTAAAAGAAAATTGGTAGTAAAAATAAGTTACTCCTGTATAATGCATGGGAACATGTAATAAACAAACCAACAAATAAACAAAGTATCATGCTTTAATTACACTCTCCCCCAAACACAGCAGTGAAGACCTATCATATCAAGTTCCTCTAACAAGGAACCTGGTATCAAAATGCAGCTCTCATGCAGGAAAAGACTACACGAAATGGGCACTCCCCACTTACACAAACTAAAAACCACATTACTTTTCTTTTCAAATTTACAACATGGAAAGAGACAGACTTACAGATGGAGAGATGGATGGATGGATGGATGGATGGATGGATGGATGGATGGATGGATGGATGGATGGACTGTTCTCTCCATATTATACCACATTGCCATCTGAATTGCTAGCCAAATTCCAGCTTGTCACACATGCACAAACCCTGGATGGTCAGTGAGGTTGCCCAGGTGTCACTGTGTTTTTCTTGCCAAACTGATATTACTTTGGAAAACTGAATTTAACTCTGTCTTTAGGCTACACTTCCATGGCTGAAAAGGAAATGAACAAGCCATTTAATTTGATGGAGGCTGAAAATACTGCACACAAAATTAGTCAAGGGTAATAAATAATAATAATAATTTAAAAAAAAATCCAGAACCTACTTTAAGTCCTTTGTCAGAAAACAAGGTAATCCTAGTACAATATGGATGCTTGGGAATTCAAAAAGAACCAACTAAATGAGGGTTAGTAAGTAGTTCCCACCACAATTTTTCACTATTGTTACATTTCATTATTTTATAATTATGCTTGATGATATTATTTCTGTATATACCTACACACATATACACACTTTTATGGCAGAAGGAGGTAAGAGAAGACTTCAGAGAGAAATCTGCTAAGCTTGCAGATCAAGACAGTAGTGACACAGGAGTACAACCATAGAGATCCCTCAGCACCAGTCTCAGACTTGTGGAGCTATGGCTTTTTGGGGGTACAGACCCTGTGAGTGCCTAAGGGGCTACTGCCATGAAGGAAGGGGAATGAATTTATAAAGCTGTACGCTCTGCTCTTTGATAATCAAAATCCCATACTCCCTCTGTAAGTGTCATTTCCATGACATAACTCTTGGACCATCAGCATCTATAAATGGAAACGCTGCTACTTATACAACTGCAAGAAAACAACTCAAAACCACAATCTACTCCAGACAACAGAGTTTCAGTCCAGATTTAATATAGTAAAAATTGTATTGATTTTTCCTTATAAATTTTGTGTTTTCTCTTACCATATTCGATGGCTTCCTCTTGAAATGATTGGTCTTCCCTCAGCTAGGAAGCCCTTCTTGGGATTACTGAAGTTGAAGATTCGGAATAAAAGCAGTTCAGGGCATGCTGCAGCCACTTCTTTTTGCAAAACACTGAAGCAAAACTCTTTGGGTACCAACAGAGGGATGTGGCACCTTTCAAAATTCATACCTGATGTACATTGTATCAGCTGAAAAAGGACAAAACAAGAAATGTTTCTCTAACATCTTCCCAGCATACCTAACTGATATATGCTACCCTGAGGTGTCTGAGGGCACCAGTTCTGGGGGTATCTTTGGGGTTTAGGTCTCTCAGGACTCTCTAAATCCCAGTAAAACTAGTCAAAATGCCAAGGCCTACAATGACCTTTGTTAAGCACAGTAGAACCACCCTGTCATTGCACAAGGAATATTTGCTTTCTATTGAAAGTAAAGGTTCGCCTATTTCAAGTGAATTTTGAACAACTTTCATTGCCTCAACATGAGATTTAGAGTGCTTTTTGCACTTTCCTCCCTTTTGCCAGAAGAAAGGAGAGAGAACAGCAACTTCAGCTGTGCTGTCTCTCCAGCATGGTGTACGCGTGGTCACCAAGAAGAGCTTCCAACAGCTGGATAAATGAAATTAGGAATAGACAGTGTTTGGTATGAAAAAAAATTGATTTCCCTGGTTTCAAATGACCATTGCTGCCTTCGTCCAGATAGACTAAAACAGCCTGACTGCTCCAGCTGTGCTTGCTCCTACTTCATCATGCTTGCACAGAGCACTAGAGTGGATTCAAAAGCACTGGGACCAGCACTGCGCAGATCAGCAAGGCTTTCCATTAATGCTGTGTGATTGCTGCTACCTTGAGTGCTAACTATCCTGATTGCTACAATTGTGAAGGGGGCTTACTGATAAAAGCAGGTTTTGGTGCCAAGTTAATAGGTTCAAAATATGTACCAGAGGTGGGGGAGCAGTGGAGGCAGTCATTAGTCAACCAAATTGCTCTGAACTGGCAAACTCCAAAACAGGAAATGTGCAAGTGTATTGGCCAAGGGAGGAGCCTCTCTGCCTCCATTCTCCCGCAAGTGGCATTCATCCCTTTAGCTGCTATCCCACCATTCCTGACTACTTAGGCTATGGGCACGTGAGCATGTTGACTTTTGCAAGCTATCTCGATTTTTAAAAGCTGTAAATGACAAGACAACTCTTAAAAGCATTGCAGACTTACCTGAAGAGCAGCAAAAACACCAGGAGACGAGTCAGGGCAAATCATGCCACGCTTCCAATCACTTACTTGCACAGTGTAATTTGCTTCAGGTTTATGTCTTCCGTGTCAGCTCCTTGCTCAGGGGTACCCAGTCTTACAAAGTCTGAGCTAGTCACACAGCAAGATTTAATGCCAATAACTCTACCTCCCAAATCCTTGTTATGTGTGTGCTGTGGATAGCAAAGGATGGAGCAGAGAAAAGGCAGCAGCTATTCTCTTAAGCTCCTTTTGAAGCTTCTGGCATTTCATGGCTATCCGAGTGCCAATTAGGACTCTGATTTAAAATTTCAGCAGTCCCCAAGGACAATAGCAGCCACAGCAGAAAAGTAAATACTTGAGTTTTCCTTTGCCTTACACTGATCAAGGGAACACTGACACCAATACTTTTTCCCATTTTTCTGTGACTATTATTTGCAACCAAAAAAATATCTTCTAGAGAGAATCAGGTATCATGGTGAATAGGGCCCAGTGTGTTACATTCTTAGAAAACAAATGAACTTATTATATTGTGCCAACCGGAACAAAGCTGCAAGAGTCAGCCTACATGGATAATTCCTTTTATCCTGTACAATTATGTCTCCTACACTGTACACATAAGCAGAGCAGTCCCTCTTCTTACTAAATTGGCCCATTTATTTTCCATGTGTTTTTATAAATTATTGAGAAAAGCAGGCAAATTATGGGCCTGGAAATGTACACGGTTCTGTTTTGTATGAAACATTGTGACCTTTTTCTGCTCTCCAATAACTAAAAAGTGTCTTGCTTTTAAAAGTTCAAACTTGTCATGTTGTTAATCCTGGATGACAACAAGACCACACCACATATTTGAAAGATAATGGTTCAAAAATAAGAATGATATTAACATTCAAATTGATTAACCTTTGCAGGGATGTCATATTATACTGCCAGAAGATAGGCTGAATATCAACAATCCTATTTAAGGTGTCTGATTGAAGCTCTCTGATTCACCTCCCCTACAGATATCCGTTTCCTCCCTCTGGCTCCGGGGTGAAGTTGGCCCCCTCATGGCACCTGCTCTCTGCACCACTGTTTCTTTAACATGCTTTAAGGCATGATACAATTTCAAGCCACCACTATTCAAGCAATGGTGCCGAGGATGGAAGAACAGCATAGTAGGAAACCTTTGACAACCTGTCTAGGTACTTAAGAGCTTTTACTCCTGGCTGGCATTCACTGGAGCATCCTGCAGGTATGGTCCTACCTCAGGCATCAGGGCTCAGTCCAGTGACCTTCCCAATGCACCTTTCCTGGTGTCAGCCAGCACTAGGCACAACTGGCAGGTGATGCGACTGGTGTTCACTACCTGTGGAAGATCTGAATAACACTTTTTGAATGTTTGTTTGGTGTTTTAGTGAAAAGTTAGCTCACTTCAAGACAACTGTGTCAGTCTCACTTCTCTAGTTAAGGAAGGGAAGGACAAACCTGCTTGAATCAATTCGCCAGCCAGACACAGAGTCCAGCTGCAAGTAGCAAAACTTTCCTTGTGCAGAACTAGAGGGTCAAAATGATCAAAATTGAAAGTGAAGGTATTTATAAAGACTATAAGTTTTGTGAAATTCATCACAAAAAGTAGTAATAGTATTGTCATATCTACCATTCAGTTTCGCTATCAGAATTTGAGTTGTTAAGAGTTTTGATTTTTAGGTTTTAAGAAACAGCTCTTTATTTGCTTCTTTTAGAGACAATTACATCTCCTTTCTTTTTACATGAACTACAAACCGAGTGAAATGAGGAATGAAAAACTTCAGGTGCCTGAGAAAGGCAGTGAAAGCAGCTACACATAGTAGGTTTTCCTCATTTCCTATTCTGAGAGCACGTGTAAAATGCAGCTTACACTGCAGTATGCAGTAATACAAACCAAAGGAGCAAAAGGCAACAATGAACTCACCTTGGAAAGAGAAATAGGGATTAGGGAATGGGAACTGCCCTGCGAAAAAAGTGAAAACTGAACGAAAAAGGACAATCCAGTATAGTTAGGTAGGTAGGTAATGATAGGGTACATAATTTCAAATTAGAAAACAATCTACTTCACATAGACCTCACAAAAAAAAGGCAATCTCTACTTACTTAAATCCAAAAATGTTTTGCATCTAGGCTTGTGCTACTTATATTATCCTTGGAAAACAGACAAATGATGCCATTTGCTTCATTACCTAGAAAATAGCAGTCAAGGCAATAAAGCCCTGGCCAACAGCTACAGTTTAAAGAAAAAAAGAAAGAAAGAGGTGTTATGCAGGAGAAACCTGGCTAAACTTAAAGGGTATTCGGCTTCTTCTCCAACCTACAGAGCAATTGCCTTCTCAGGCCATAAATTGTGAGAATGGGAGCAACTGGAATTTGAAAGTGCTTTTACGATTACTACTTGCTGTTTGTGGAGCCGGTACATTTTGAAAGGTATTACCATTACGCGTCAAACTCTCATTAAAAAGATGAAACATGAGAGTTTTATTTATAAGTAGTAGTAAATAATCTCCAGCTACTTTTTATTGCACCTAAAAGATAGATTAGAATTTAGAAATGCTATTGTTTAAGCTGCTGTTATTAGCTGGGCAGAAATATTAGAAGAATGTTAACCAATCCATACATAAGGCACTAAAAATGCATAGAGTTCAGATCCCGTTTCTATTTAAATGAATAAACACTTTGCCGCTGAATTCTAGAGAGAGTTGAATCTGAGAACTGTGTAGGCAGTGACTTGTCTGGTATAGGTCATCTTTCTTTCATATATGTTCACTGCCAATCTCCACCCCATCATCCTGATTTCAGCCCTCTAATGGGTTCCAACAACTAAGCAAAAAGGTTAGAGGATGAAGAATACTTGGTTTCCTCACTGTGCTAAACACCAGAGGGAGAAAGGAAAAGCCTAAGGAACACCATTGTCAATTCATAGCATTATCAGAAGCTCATAGCATCATAGAATATGCTGAGTTAGAAGGAACCCATCAGGACCATCAAGTCCAGCCCCTGGCCCTGCACAGAATACCCCAACAGTCACACCATGTGCCTGAAAGCATTGTCCAAACACTTCTTGAACTCAGACAGACTTGGTGCTGTGACCACTTCCCTGGGGAGTCTGTTCCAGAGCCCAACCACCCACTGGGTGAAAAAAGTTTTCCTGGTATCTTATCTAAACCTACTCTAACTCAGCTTCAGGCCATTTCTTTGAGTCCTGTCACTGGTCATGAGAGTGAAGAGATTGGTACTTGCCCCTCCTATTCTACTTTTGGAGTACCAGACAACAAAAATCAGCTACTGAACTATAACCAGCACTACAAACCAGCTGCTAAACATTCCATCTTGTTTTCCTTTGATAATTTTTGGGGTACTTCCATATTGTTAATTCCTCTTAAATTGCAATCATGGTAACTGTTGTGGTATTAGTATGCCAGTATTTTTGCAGTTTTAGAATAATTTAAGCACCATCTGAAGGACCATCTTCCATGAAGGTCATCAATGCTTCTTTCATTTAATGAAGTTGCAATAGATTTATCCTTGGGCTACCCTTTATTTTCTTGTACCTTCCCCTTTGGCCTAAATTCTCCCTCTATTTTTCATCCCTGCCTGCTTCCCAATGATCACATGTAATGTTCCCTTATAAATGTAAGAACAATACCTATAGGTCCTCTGCACAATGCTGCACCTAGACATCCTGTGACCTGGTGAACGCTTGCATCTGAAGAAAGGGAGAATAAGAAAAAAATAGCATATTTACATCAATGCCTCCAAAGACCCCCCAGTCTTTCACTAGGCAGTGAAAATAAAATGACTGCTGTTTCAAAATGAGTTGTGGAAGTAACCACAGTCTTCACATTCATCAATACCATACTGAAGTGAAACTTTCTTATTGCAATTATTTCTCTTCCTTGTCTTTCTGTTCCTCTTCCTCCTTCCTATTCTCCTTCCTTTTCTTTCCTCTGTTTTCAACATAATCTGAGCCAGCGCATCAAATTTTTTCTCCCTTCCCCTACCAAGAATGCAAAGTCCTGTCCAAACACCAACTGAAACCTTACCAATCCACACCAAGGCCACCATTTTTGTGCAGCTGAAATAAATAACAGGCATTTGGTAACTGAAGTATCTTTCTGCACCATGTGTCGCTTAATAAACAGCCCCAAACAGTAAAAAACTGAGGATCATCATGTACTGCTGACACCTCAGCTTGTAGCATTCAGTGTGGAAACAGGCTGAATTCAGCTCTATTTCTTCCATGTGACTGCGGCTTTGTTACTGAACACCCACCCAGTATGGCTGTGACCTGCAGGACAGCAGTAGCTTTGCCCCAGTGACAAGGTTGGGCAGAAACTACTTGCTTCTCCCTTCTTGCCCCCTCTATGCCCAGCATCAGCATGCAAATAGCTGGCAATGCACACAAATAGTTGTCAACATGTACAAATAGTTGGCTTCTGCTACAAAATCATCCACCATTCTTCGGAAAATATTACTGAAAGCAAAAGTATCATGAGTGAATTCCTGCCTACATACAAATGCAGCATATTGTCACTATTCCCCTGGACATAGTTGTCACAGAAAAATGTAGAGTGAAAAGGGAGTGTATAAGTCCTTCCTTTCATATCTGTAAGGCAACAGACTTTACTGCAGCTTTTTGACCCAGTGAAAGAAGCAGTCACAGCACATTCCCTGCCATGAAGAACACACCTAGTGCTCACCAGAATGACAGTATCTGTGTCATTTCCAAGGCACAAGGATTTATCTTCCTCCTTTGTTACTATTGAGCTGAAAGGAGACAGTTCTTGTTTTCAGTGGCAGGGAAACAAAACCTCATTTCTTAGACCTGTATTAATACAACATATTAAAATGTCTCCTAAGTGGGCAGGACTTCTGGGGTTGCATATCAGCAAGGTTGTAAAAATATTTTTAACCTCTCTGACAAATTTCTTTCTGGAATGAAAACTACATAGAAGTTATTTTATAATCTGTAGTAACTTTCTGGATATTTTTTATTTATATAGTTATATATATGAAGCTACCGATATTTCTCTGTAGCAACAGATACAGCTCACATATTTCTAACAAATGAGACTGTGTTACTAGATGCATACTCTGAATTGCCTGGAGATACTTCCACAGAGCTGTATGTTTTATCATGGAAGTTGAAAACTAAATTGTTTTGTTCCCTTGTTAACTGCAATACACAGAAGAAACTCTTTAAACTCCCAATTACAGCTGCCAAAGTTGTGAACATTCCCATGTCAATTCAACAAAAATAAAATGGATTTTTGAAACATTAAAATCGGAAGCAACTGGAAAACATGTGGGTGGAACTGATGGAAAGATGGAGGAAGAAAGACAAATGCACCAGGATACATACAACAAAAACACATCTTCCTTGAAGTTTACTGCTTACACTGCTTACATGCCCATTGATGGAGAGGGATGCAGCAACTGAGACGAATGATACAGTGTGAATCTAAAATCAGTTTTGCTTGGTAAGCTGTGTAATGCCAAGGTTTCCAATCTCCATTAATGGCCCCTGAATGTAAGTTTTGATGTTAGCTGTTCAAAAGCAATGGAATCATTAATGTCCCAAATGTCAAAACACAGACAGTCAAAATTACAAATGACAATTGCAAGGCTGTCTTAAGAAATTAAAAGAAAAGGCTGAGGAGCTTAGCAAAGTAGCCAGACCATACAGCCAAAAAGACTTTTTCCAGTCAAAAGAGAAAGAGTCTCCAGTCTCCGTAACAGTGAAAGAGAAGCCATTCCTCCATCTTCTGCAACAGCTACCCAAAAGTAATATAAAATGAGACTAGTATGGAAAATCTAAGGTTCAGTATCTGCAGTTATCATATTTTCCGACATCCCATTATGGAGGGTAAATTCTTTTTTCAGATGGCTGAATATATGAAGGAAACTTTTAAAAGAAACTATGGACGTATCCGCTCCAAGCATTCTAAAAACACAAACAAATGCATGACCTTCAGGAGTCATAAATTCACGTTAAACATCTGAGATGAAGACTTATTCTTGGAGAAGTAGATGGCAGATTTGATTTCAACAGAGTATGGATTCCACTCTGTCAGATTTCCTAAAAAGCTTCAGGTTGATTTTATTTGCAGGTCAGGTTTCTAAGCCTGCAAGGTGCATTCAAGTTACATTTCCATTTTTCCCCTGTAGAAGAGCTAAAAAAAATTATTTAGATTTTGGAAGAAAATAAAAATAAAAGATAAAATAAAAAATAAAAATACAAAGAAAGAGACACAGGCAGGTAATTTTTTGTCAGCAACCATTCTGAATAAAAGTTGTGCAATGTTAAAAATAATAAAAACCCAACCTATTACATTTTAAATTTTTCAGACAGAGTAACAATTTGTATAGAGTTGTCAAATTTAGAGAACAGAGGAGTGCAACAGGCTCTAATATATTTTTGTTGGAAATGTAAATTCTATTAAGACACACACAGATTTAAGTAATTACAGCCTACCAAAAAGGAGGTTTTTTTAGACTACTAAGAACCAATCAAACAGCTTGTCTTCAGAAAACACTGGAAAAACAAAGCAAATCCTAACCAAAGAAAACTAAATGAAAACAAAACACCAAAAAACAAACTACCAAAAAACCCCAAAAAAACCCCAACCAAGCAAAAACAAAAAATCCCAAACCAAACAGAGAAAAACAACAACAAAAAAGCAGCAAAATATTTTAATCTGTCCACCCAAAACATTACTTAACAACTTAGAATGGAGCACAGGACTACATGAGGGTAAACAAGTTCTCTAAAATGTGCTCACATTGGCTGTGAGATACACTAGTAACTTGTAACCATGCTGAATTGCTTCCCTTATCTGTTTCTCAATTTCTGCTTTCCTATCTCTCAATAAATCTGATTAAATTGTGCTTGCTTAGTGAAGGGCAAAGGAAAGAGGAGATGGAACTGGCTAGGACTGAAAAGCAAGGAAATGAAAAAGGTAAGAAACAGAAGTTAGGTTATTTTATTTTAAACCTTCTGTATCCTATGACACTTAACACCATGCAACTGAAAACAAAAAGGGTTTTGGAAAATCTCAGAACAAATGCTGTAAAACAAAGGATAAAAAATAACTTCTGATAAAGTATTTTTCTAAGCATTGTGCCTGGATTATACTGTAATAACATAAGCAGAGGCAGGGGTTGATTTTTAACTGACCTGTTAAACTCCAGTCTAATCACCTCTGTAACTAGTTTAAAAACTTGGAAGTTGAATGGTTACAGAGCTAGACACCAATTCTTCATGCTGTTGTATAAGCCTTTATGTCATAATCCCTGAAAAGAGTTCTGAATACACTACAATTACAGGCATAGAAACCAAATACAGAAAGTAGGGGGCTTTTGTCAGTTGTGTTAGTGGCTGCCCTGTAAAGGAATTTATGAAGGTTTTTCTGAAAAAAAAACCCAAAGCAAGCAAACAAACAAAAACACACGCAAAAAAATCAAACAACCAAACAAAATAAAAAGAAATGAAACAAACAAAACAACAAAAAAAAACCCCTCCGAACCCAAACAAAAAACTAATAAAGAACAACCCATGCCACTTGATCAGGTTCACCACCACACTTTTTAGATGACTACTCCATATGATCTTTTGTCTGTCTCCACTCCTCCCCATCTGTTCAGATGGAAGAGTGCCCACCTGCAAATTGGGCAGTCCCTGTTGCAGAGATGGCAGATGCAGAATGAATACTCGAACAACAGGGGAAAAAAAGTAGCTTAGAGACACTTCTGCCTGCCAGCAAGACACAGCTGCATTGGAGAAAGCACATTAAAAGAAAAAACAGCCTACACAAAACCCTCAAGAAACTACTGTGGCTAACTTTCAAAGAGACGTAGCTGAATTACAGTTGCAAAGTAGGCAATTGCCCCCTCAGTCATGCATGTGAGTGCTTCACAGGCCAGCAGGTACTGGCAGCAGAAAGTTATTAAGAGTTAAGATTTGCTAGATGCATTAATCAAAGAAAAGAAAACTTTTAAGCCAGTCAGCTAAGAGGGTGAATTATGTTCAACGTGCATCCCAATGCCTGAGGAAGTCCTGGCCGACAATACTTTATCCCTGCTAATGTTTCTCATGCCTCTTGTCATATGTCAAGAATGATAGGCTGCAAACATCACCAGATCTGAGAAGTAACATTTCCTACACTTTTTACTTCACTAGAGCCCCAAGAAATGCCACTTGCCTGCACATTTACTTAATTCAATATTGAGATTGATGGTTTATTCAAATCTATACCATTTGTTTATCAGTGACTGCAAAACAGTATATCCTATTTTACAACAGGATAATGAGGGAAAATAATAGGGACATGAGGGAAAAATTCAGGCACTGAAAAGTGAAACCAGCAAATCTCCAGACACAGTGATGCTCACCCCTAACACCATCCAACCATCTGCACCTTTAAAAAAATATCTGTTTTCATATTTCTTCCAGTCTCTGTGAAAATGGACTCAGGGAAACACAGAAGGCAACAAGTCAGACATATAACTAGGGTCAAATCTTGTCAGAAGTTCAGGGAAAGATGTCTAGAAGAAGAGAGCAACTTTTGCTGATGGTTGAAGAGGTGGTGATGACCTATGGAACCGCTGTTCTGCCAGGATGGAAGGTGAACCTGGAGGTTTTATGACCATGGTGTAACTTTGTGTAAATAGCTGAGATAGATACTGCTTAAATTCTAGGCTAGGTCATGAAACTTGTAGGCTCAATCTTACAAGGGCACAATCTCTACCAATTTCCACGGTCTGCTGAAAAACCCAGCAGTTGTCATTGCTTCCTCCCCGCTACAGTATCAGCTCTACACCCTTTTGCCTTAAACTCCTAAGAAAACAACTGGATAGAGAATACAGTTTTAAACAGGCAAGTTATTAAAGGCCAAATTTCTACCAGTATAAGTAATTTAGTATTAATAACTTCATAATTTACTTTGCATAACAATAGTAGCCAGATATGCTTATGGTGTTATAAACAACAGGCTCCTCTGCCCTAGAGACTATAAAATCAAAGCAGACAAAAGAGCCAAAAAAAAGGATAAGGTGCAGAGAGGTGTTCTGGGTTACATAAAAATTCTGGTACCCACCTTTTCTTTTCTCCAAATATGCCTTTTTGACTTTTTGGTGTTTTGCCTTCATTAAAGAGATGGAACTGCTTGTGATTAATGACTCAAACATTGGACCACCTGCACTGACCACCCAGATGCTGTAAGAGACTGGACTATTGGTGCTGATGGCTCAATCAGCAGGGTGCTTGGTTAACAAATGTGCAGAGTGGCCACCCAGGTGCTGAGGGCATGCACATCTGCCACCTCAGGCTACAAGCTGGGCGTTGAACAAGATGAAGAGAGAGGCAAATTCTGTGAAGTGAGGTACTGTTTCTTGTCCTTACACAAATGACTCAGCTGTGATTACTCCCCTCCGGGGGACGCACTGGGGCAAGTCTTTATAGTCTGAAGATATTCATCTCTGCTGATGGGCCATAATGGATCCACCTGTGCTAATCTAACAGGCAGCAGTAAGATCTTGGAAGGTGTCAAGGACTCCTGAAATGTCCCTTGATCCAGTATTACAACATCCAGTGCAGAACTCACTACAGCAGGGAAGGTACCCGAGTCATTCCCACCTAGCCTAAGCAAAATAAAAGATCACAGTAGAAGATCACACTAGGACTTCACTCAACACTGGGTTTTCCTCCCTCCATCACATAGGACTTTCCTTAACCACCTCAATGGATCTGGACGAAAACCACCACTTTGACCAATGAACATTGAAATTGCAACAATCAAGTATTGTTGCTGGATCCAACAGGTGTCTTGCAGGTCCTTCCAGTCACCTGGGAGGTCCACAGCCCTGCTCCAGATGCCTATAACCAGCACGGCAGCCTCACTGCAGTGCCACACAAGCATCTGCCAGTATTGAATCCCAGTTATCTGCTGTTTCCTGCCAGTGGTGACTCTCCAAGGGATCCTGCCAGGTTTTTGGGTGTGAGGGAGGCGAACCATATGGAAGGGTGGCCATCTGGTCTCTGTCCTGTGGCCACATGTGTTTTCTCCAAGTGGGGGAGGCTGGGCCATCATCTTGATTTAGTCCAGTGGGTGGAGTTTGGGAAGTTTCTCCTCGTTGGTTTGTTTAGCCCAGTTTTATCAGTATTGTTATTAGCATTCTTCTTGGTAAAGAGCAATTTTTTCACTTACCTCTGGGCATATTTTCTCTCTCTCTGTATTGAAGAAACCAAGATATTGAATCTGAGACAGAATTTTCTCAAACCAAGACAAGAGATTAAGTCCAAGGTCACACAGACTGTGTGCCAAAGAGGCTGGAGCTGAACTCAACGATGTGGAGTTGCACTGGCAACTGCTATTATTTTAGAGTTCCTGAAGCAGACAACCCTATGGTGGCACAGCAAAAGAAGGGTGTATTAAGGACCTAACTTCCGTGTGAAGATAAACAAATCAAGTAGCAGAGGAGGGTCTGATTCATCTGCAGTGTGGAACGCAGTCCATCATCCATCAAAGCTCTACAGCGAAGGCTGAAAGTGCTAACAGATGTCTTTGGTGGCATTACTTATTTGATCTTTTAATCTGACTCTGTTACGAATGCTACTGAGGCAATATGAAAGCAGATGAACATCACAGCAATATTAACCTGGACTGATATTAATGTTTATTAACCTAAAAAGGTTTGGGGAGCATTAAGGAATAAAAACAGCTGTGTGTCATGTGAAATATTTTTTCCTTCCAAAGCCTTGTCTCAATTGACTGCTGCCACAATTGTCACCTAAATCATGGTTTCTGGTTTGGCCACTGAATGTCTAAGCACTTTAAATATCTGGTGAGATAAGGACACTACTTACTTGATGACAAAGAAAAGACAGGAAGGGTTGGTGCTTCTTATCTCCTTTTTTATTGTTGGAGTATTAGCAGGTTATCTGTATCTCTAAATGCTATAGCAATTTGATTTTGAAATTGGTTTCATTGATGCCCTTTTCACCTCATTTTTTAGAAGATCTGGAGTCCCATTCTCCATTGATTCTCTTCCTTTGACCCTAGGGAAATTGAAGAGATACTTAGGTTCAGATGTAATGTTCACTAAAAACTCAAGAAAATATCCACATACACTTTCTATGTCAAGGCTTTGTTTTGATCAGTCTCCTGGCTTATTTATCATCTTCTCAACAAGCTACATACCTAAATGTGATAGTGATCTTCAATATATTTATGAAACTATCCAAGGGCTGACTATTAAATTGTGTCCAACAATCATCTGCTACTGAAACTCAATCACAAATGCAAATAGAATGCACAGACAACCAATTCAACTATGTACTTTCTCCCATGCTGTGAGCAATTGTACATTGTGGATTTTTTTACTGACTGAATTTTCAATACATAGATACATTCAACTTTGAGCACTGTCTTATAGATCTGAATAAAACTTATGATCTTCTGTGTTGCCTTTCACATTTGATTGTGCAGACCAGAAAGTATTTACTTGAAAATATTGTCTTTAGAATACAAAGATATTAGAGTGCATACTGTGTACTCCTTCTGTAAGGCAGCTGAGCTGAGCAGTACTCCAAGCAGCTGTGCTTAAAGAAGAAATCTTCAAATTGATCCAGTCTTGATATGTCAATCAACAATTTTGGCTAAGAAATCTGGATTACCTACAGTACAAAGGACAATAAAATTCCGCCTTTCATTTAAAGCACAGTTTCTGATCATGTCCATGGTTTTGGACAGGACTTTCAACAATTTTCTCTGTTTGTGAAATAGAAAAGGGCTTGTAGAAAATGAGTCACTTTTCTACTTACCATAGAAATGTGTTAATTCTGGTTAGCTCTGTATCCTTGTATTGAAGCTGCTTGCCAACTTCTTTTTTTTCAGAAACTCATGTGTAAAGGAATCTCTGTGTTACTGCACCAGAAACATCTCTGGAATGCTTCTATTTCATTTCATTTCATCTTCATCACTTATCCATAAAAATCATGCCTTCACCTGTCACTGTATTTCTACCATTGAAACAAATGTTTGATTCAAAGGGGATAGGAAAAACCACCAGAGGGTGGTTGGGCACTGAAACAGACTCCCTGGAGAAGTGGTCACAGCACCAATCCTACCAGAGTTCAAGGACATTTGGATAACGCTTTCAGGCACATGGTGTGATTCTTGGGACTGTACTGGGAGGGCCAGCACTTGGACTTCAGTGATCTTTCTGCATCCCTTCCAACTCAGAATATGACATGATTCTATGATCCTAAGAAAGCTTTTGCCATTAACATCTTAACTTAACTGGTTTCTTCTGAAAGCTACCTTCAGATGGACTGCTACAAGTTACAGCCAATCCTATTCTGATATTATTTCATATCACATCATTATGAATCACCTTAAAACAAGACAAAATAAACCCCCATTCTTCAGCCCAGATAGACATTAATGACACAAAACACATTATCTTCACTGACATATTCCTTTTCCTTGGTAGCCAATTATATTTAAACCTACATCACTCAGTCACATAAATAAATAAATGAATAGTAGATTAGGGAAGAATCTGATTCTTTGCAAATTAAAAACCCTCTTGCTGTTATCACCAGGTCAGTCAGGAGCTAAGACTTTTTAACTTGAATTGCCTGATTTGAGATGAGTTCCTCTTTTTAATGAGACTTTTACCAAAATTCTGCATATAGAAAGAAAGTTAATTTCCTTCTTGAGAGATCAGTCATGGTATCACCTCAATCTAATTAGAGCAAATTGTCTTTAAAACAATATTGATTTTAGACTAAAGCTTTCTATTATATTACCAGTAGGCAGTGTTTCTCTTATTTAACCTTGATGACAGATGTCAAATTCAACAAAAGGAAAAAAACTATTAAAGAGCATAGTCAAAGCAATTTTGATTCTAAAAAGAGAACATTAATTAAACTGTGCTAATTACTCTATCCAATAAATTCAATATATTCTGTTACAAGGGGGAAAAGTTGCGTACTCTTTTTTTCATTCATAATGTTTCAGAAATATTAGAAAACATTTCTGATGCATAGATAAGATTTATTTAGTCTTTCCTGTACCTTCAGATTATGGTTTGACTCCCATGCTCTGTTTCCCTGTAAAGTTTTATGATTGTTCTCAAAGGTAGGTGAAAACTAGTATTTACTCACCTGGTCTTATGTCCAGTTAAGAATCTATTTTCTTTTTTTCCTAAAGTGTACTTTTACTAAAAGAAATGAGTCCTTCTGAAAGAGAGAGGCTAAACCAAATTATCTTCCAGAAAAGGAGCCCTTCAGTCAGCCAGAGCACATGAAATTTGGAAAATACAAGTTTGGTGCTTTTATAACCAGAAGTTCAAGTGCCCCCTCTGCAGTAGTTTGAGGCAATGAGAGAAGTTGCTTCAGTGCAACAGCAGAAGGTCCATGGGGCTTTTCCAACTTCCATTTTTAAAAGTACAGCAGACAAGTGCCAATGAAAAACTGAACGCTGGCACTGAGAGCAGTTATTAACACCAGATGTCAGTCAAAAGATTGCAGGTGGTCAGCATAGATACTTGTCTGCAATTGTAAATAAGCCTTGGTTTGAAGCAATAGAGGGAGGAAAGAAAGAAAACTCTACTGGCCCACTTGCAGATTCAGTAGCCAACAGCCCAGGCTGTGAGTGCACTTTAAAAGGTGATGACATTGTGACCAAGTGGTATGTCATCTTTCAGTAGCCCCAAGACAAGCATGAGGAAGCCACAAAAAAATCCCCACAAGTTTCCAACAGATATTTGGATAAAGGGGTAGCAGTAAAGAGGGAGTAACATTTGGCTTGATTCCAACTAAACATTTAAGCATTACTACAGAAACTAAGACAGAGAGAAGCCATTTTCAGAAATATGTTTGCACAGTGCCCAATCTTGAGGCTGTTTTGTATACTCAAACCATGTCTACACCTTCAGCTACACTCATCATACTAGGTTGTAACAGCTACACTCTTTCAGGTAATGAGTAAAATCCAGTTATTTTTGTAATGTTATTTTCAGTTCATCAGGGTTACAATCTATGTTTTCTTGCAACAGCTTGTATGAATGATGGAGATTGTTGACAATTTTACATTTACGATCATTTTAGTGTTGTTTTCTTGGCAATATAGGAATTAACTGAAATAAAAGCAGAAAATGTATATTGTATATTTTTTTTCAGTACTATGTAGTGGGCACCTGGCTTCCCAGAGGGAGTCTTGTAAGCTGTACTTGGCTCCAATGAACAACTGTATATTAGCCCTTGTTGCTGAGACCCTATGTTTTTCATGTATTAAAAAATATGAAGAGAATGTTTTTCGTATTTTTCCATGCCTGATCACCTGTAGGAGTTACATGGAAAACATGTCGTGGGACCAGATCACATGCTACCACAATGCAAAAACTGCATGACCATGGATATGTTGCTGTAATCAGTGCTCGGGACTAAGACGAAGAATTGCACTTGCTAGCACAGCGATGCTGCACTAGGGGCAGGGACAAGAGCAATCTTCAAAGACCTTCCAGTAATAGAGTGGCTGATCATTGTTAGTCCTCATTCTCAGTGGTTTTATCTCCTCTCCATGCACCTGTAAGGGTAACGCACATGTAAGACAATGTTGAAGGCCATTTATCCTCTGAAATTTGCTTTCTCATAGTAAAAAAAAAAAAAAAATTAAAAATCTGAAAAAATTCCTCTTAACAAAGTTCTTGTCAGAAAACAACATTTAATTTTGGCCCTGATATTTAATTAGAATTCTTTATCAATAATTTATATTTAAAGAAAAAAATCCTGTAAAGTCCAAACACACTGATCCAGGTTATTAAAATCATACTGTGCAACAAATGGAAAGGAACATAAAATCCTCTAAAGGCAGAACCTTTGCCTGGACCTCTATTTACGTGTTTACCATCAATAGCACTTATATTCTGAATTACCTGATGAGCCACCCAAGTTCCCTTGTCTTGCAGTACTAGGTAACAACTAAGATCTAAAAATCTAGCCCTTAAATACTAAATCTATCATAGGCTGTAACTTTTCCCATGCCCAGTAGGTTTTGCAGAGTTTACATACCTTGTTGCCAGCCAGTGACTATCAGCAGCAGGTCTAATTAATTCCTATGAGTTTTTGCTAAATGGTCTCTGAGTCATCACACAAAAATCTAGAAAAACCCAGTAAACGGCCTGGATCCTTAGTGACCTCTACTTCTACTTATCATTGCCAAATGATAACCAGGCAGGCTTAAGTAGGAAATCCTTTCCTGAGGAAAAAGTTGTAGAAGGAAAACACCCTCTGCAACACATTCCAACCAACTGCTGTCCTGTGCCAAGAGTGACCACTGGGACCACAGACTACTGCAGCCTCTAAGTCAAATTATCTCATTCTTCTACTTCTTACTGTGTAGGCTGGGTAAGTAGGCATCACTGCGACAGAGATCAGTCCATGACAGGACTGCTCATGCCTGTTGCTTATTCTGGTGAAGCTAAAGGCACTTAGCTCTGGACTGGATCCCTCTCCACACAAACAGAAGAGCTTTTGGCCCACTCGGCTGCTGTGCTTCTAGCACCTCAGGTGAGAAACCAGCAGTTGATCCTAAAAATAAAATGCATATATGTGGGAAATAAACTGGACACTGGACTTGGATTGGGATATCTATGAAAAACGACATGAAGAAACGTAGATTTCAAAATATTATAAAACATGTCAGCTTACAAGCCACTAGAACTTAATATTTTTTTAAAGTCCAAAGACTTCAGTGCAGATGAGTGAAAAGTCACCAGTGCCTCACTAAACAATAGTGGGTAGAGGATAGATTTCTAGATGCTATTTTATCATAACATTTAAAGTTTGAATATACTGTTACACTTAGCTAGAAAAATAGTTTTGTAGCGCCAAGAATCTTCTCTGTTAATAGACAGCAGATCAGATATAACAGGATTACATTATGCTAATTCTTTCAAGACTTCCCCTACCGACTCATTCCTCACTCTACTGGAAATAATTGCAAAGGATCTAGTGTCAAAACAGGTACTTTTAAATTGTCAAAAGATAAGAAAATTTTGTGCTGAAGTTCATTTTTTAAAAATATATTTTAGACTTCTGTGGAGTCATTCCTTTAGTTTTTCACTTCTTTATTTCCTGCCAAAACCTTCCAAAATGTTTTGCAACAAAATATAAGAAGAATCCTTTGGATTCTAATATTTATTTTCATACATGTCTAGATTTCTAAGAAGATCGTTGACCAATTAAATGTGAAAAAATAACAAACCTTAATTTCAGTTTTGGCATTAATCTTTTCCATTTCAGTAGCTGCTGCTGTTTTTTCTACCTTAAATATATTCCCGGGTGAACTTCTGGACCAGTGGTTGCTCAACATTGGTTTCAAAATGACTGAAGTACATGAAATCTCATTGACTTTCAGTTTTGCTCAACATGGCATGCCCTCTGAACAGTAAGTGACAGATGTGTCTATTGTCCACAGTAGGACTTAAAAGGCATCAGTGCTTTTTTGACAGTATTCATTCTCCCACCTAAAATGTTCTGTCAGATAGAAGTTGGCAGAATTGCTATAAAAATTCCTTCTTCTTAGATCACAACCATTAAAACAGAGCTTTTAGAAAGGTGTTCTGGAACTGGTATGCTATCTCATATCCAAGAAAACTGATGCATATTGCTTGCTGATGGATTCAGGAAGAATCAAGGCTTTGAACTCCTTTCTGTGGAAAAGAGAACTAACCTGCTATCATTTGTACTGTATTTTGGACACATAAGTCCATTCTGGGTTTTTTTTGCATGATACTATTTGAATTTATTCTGAAATAGTGACTGATTCTGGAATAGCGTACATTCCCATGCCTATTGCCTACATAGCAAAGGGTTTGGCCTTTTTCACCAGCCCAGAACAAAAGGAACATGAGAAAGGGTTTTGCAAATTTTCTTGGGCTAAACAACCATTGGCACCATTGTACAGGCATATCAAAGAGCGGCCACAGGAAGCAGCCAGGTGGGGTGGCTCCCCAAAATGGCCCAGGCAGAAGGCTGCAGCAGGGCTGCTCTCCTTTCTGATCATACCTCATCAAAACTCCCGATGCTCCCTGGTACAAGCAGTGACTTGGTTGTCATTGCCAGCTTTATTTCCATATCAAGTTCTCCTATAAAGGCAAAAACCTGCTCAGGAAATATCTGGCCAGTTTAATGCTTCTTAGCACACATTAATCAATCCAAAATAGTGAAGTTTATGAATTTAGGTTTAGAAGGTAAATTTGTGCAACCATGTAATTTTTCATTGCAAGTAGCCTCTATTTTAACCCTCAAATCTTGTGCACCAGCCTCTGTATGTAAACGAGCCAGATCTCCAAGGAAAACAGTCCATCCTGTGCAAAGATTTTAACAGCTGAGGCACAAAAGAAAATAACGGTACCTGGCAACTGCTCCCTCTATAAATGTCTTCTTTGAAGTTGGATCTGCTAGTAAAGCTCCCTTTTAAGTTTGATGAGCAAATGCTGATTGCACCATGGAGACAGTTTCTACAAGTAACCACAAAGTAGTGAGAAAGTAGACAGAAGTCGGTAATATTCAGAGAACGCCTCCCCCTGCTAATCAGAGAAAGCTGAAAGATCAAATGCTTGCTCAGTGGGCAGCTGTTACCGGGTTTGTTTTTTGTTTCAGTTCGATAAATTGACTAGCTCACTTGTTACCAAAGCAGATTATTGTTAATGGGCTTCTTGGTCAACAGCACCTCTTGATAACATTTTAATTAAAATTAGTATGTGTCTCATTTACTTTTTGGGGTCTAATATGTGACACTTTAGAACACTGGCAGTGTCAGATGTCATTTTCCTCAATTAATCGGGATATAATTTTTCTCAAACAGCTGAAAAGAGTACAGCTTTTTCCTTTATGCCACATTCCATTTACCACTTTGGTACTCAGTCCACCAATAGTGCCCAGTACAAAAGTCATGCTTTCCTTCTGAAAGGAGACACTGAATTAGATTTACAGATCAGACTGCTGTTGCTCATACTTATTCTCATCTCAACATCAGTACCTTGTCTGCTGGCTATGCCAGGTAGCTAGCTCCATATCCCTGGCTCCAGATGGTGGAGGGGCAACACCTGGCACCAAAAAACACATCCCTGCTCCTGGCTCACCCCTGGAGAACTCAGAGCCCCAGCTCAGACAGAGATATTGCTGGCCAAGGTTGTGCCAGCAGGTTGGGAATACCATTGCCATGCTGTGCAGGATCAACATGAAGTTGTGAGAAAGAAAAGAAATAAAAATGCTAATGCAAAGCAAATGCAGCCAGGCTCACTAATCGTTTCTATCCTGAGAGGTCTAACAGGAGCTCTGTCTGCCGAGCTGGAGCTTCTGCTGGGGCAGTCACTCTGAGGCACTCATACACAGACCTGAATACACTTAACTCATGCTACTGCATTTATGAACAGGAGTGATATCCTTCTTCTTCCACATTTAGAAAACTAAAGCTTAGGGATTAGTTCAAAGACACACAAAAAGACTCTGTGGGCAAAAGCAGCAAAAGGACATAGGACTCTCATGTTTCACACTACCACATGAATCACTGCATCAAGTTTCTCCCTGGCATTAATGATAAGTATTCAGAATCAGAGGTTTAGACCTTGTACCGTGTATCCTTCTGGTAAATATACACCTAATTCCAATCAATGATAATATGTCCCCTCTGGCCCTTTCTTCAGAATGGGGACTATTTTTTTCCCTTTGGTACCAGGCACACTATGCTAAGGAATAAAGATTTAAAAAACATGGAAATTATTCTGCTACTTTAGTCTTGGCATCCCTATCATTATAAATGTTTTCCTACACTGCTACCATTACACGAGATCTGTAATGAACTATTTGTTCATCAGGGAGCTAACTTGTAAGCTGCAAAGATCAGAGATTTATTTCAAAGGGAGGGAAAACATTATAGCATTTCATCTTATGCGCATTTGTCGTGGTTTAACTCCAGACAGCAGCAAAGCACCACACAGCCACTCACTCACTCACTCCCCACCTTCCCATGGGATAGGAAAAAGAATCAGTTTAACAACAGGAATAGGTAAGGGGAAAGCTGCACATGCAGGCAAAGTAAAACAAGGAATTCATTAACCACTTCTCCTGGGCAGGCAGATGTTCAGCCATCTCCAGGAAAGCAGGGCTCCATCATGGGCAAGCGTTACTTGGGAAGACAAATATCATTCCAAACATCCCCCCTCTTCCTTTTTCTCCCCCCAGATTTGTATGCTGAGAATGATGTCATATGGTATGAAATATCCCTTTGGTCAGTGGGGTCAGCTGTCCTGACTTTGTCCTCTCCAACCTCTTGTCTGCCCCCAGCCTCCTCACTAGCAGGTTGGTGTGAGAAGCAGAAAAGCATTTGAAACTGTGAGTACTGGAATAGACTTTTAAGGCCATCAAGTCCACCCAGATGATGCAAAACAACATCAGGAGGCAGTGCATCATAGACTTTTGGCCATATACCAAAGCTATGACCAAATACATCAGTAACTATCTCCCAGCGCTCCACATTCAGCTAAGTATTGTACCCAACCATATAGTCAAACCTTTAAAGTCAGCTACATTTGCCTGTTCAGGTCTTTTAATCGCTTTGGAACAGCGATTGAATGTGGCTAGGTAAAACCAGTATGCAACAGTGAAAACATTTATTAACACTCTTTTCAGCACAAATACAAAATATATTCCCATACTAGCTACTATGAAGAAAATTAATTTTATCCCAGTGCAACACTTCCACCCTGGAGATGCAAGCTCACAGGCTCAGCCAGGAGTTTTACTTTAAAATATATATATAGGATTCTTTAATACTTAGTGTCAAGTATTAAAGTATTGATAGTGTCAAGAGAATAAGCTACAGACTCATCCCCAAGAGGTATTTTATTTGATAATTTAGGTGACAAAATAAGGGAACTTGGCAAAAGTTCAAAAGGGCACAACACAAGCTAGACAAAATGTTCCACCACAGTACTGACCCAGCTCAAACTAATCCACAGCACTTAAGTCAAAATCCAATCCCTCCAGCTCCAAGCCACCCAAAGCATCAAAAAAGGTGCAAAGAAAGAAAAGCAGAGGGAGCAAGAAGAGAGAAGAAGAGGGAGAAAGAGATCATATAGCTACCACTGGAACCTTGTGGAAGACCAGCTCTCACACATCCAGATGGCAGGGCCGTGACATGTGGCAAACATATGCCTTTGGCTTTATCACTGTCCCTGCCAATCTGAGCTGAATCAGGGGCTCCAGGAGCTGTGGGGTGTTATAGTTTTCCCGGACTGTTTGTGACTGGCAGCTGCTCCAGGGCCCTACCATGAGGGATATGATGACACCCTACCTCCTTGAGGTTCAACACATCCCTTCTCTCTTCACACGCACACATGAACCCCACAAGGTGGTTCCAACCCACCAGTTGCTGATCTGGTGTCTAATACCCAGCCAAAACCAGTACAACATTTAAATGAATTTATAACTCATAGAATAGAATCATAGAATCATTAAGGCTAGAAAGTACCTATAAGGTCATCAAGTCCAACTGTTAATCCAGCACTGCTGTGTTCACCCCTAAACCACTTCCCTAAGTGTCACATCCACTTTTTTTTTTAACACTTCCTGGGTTATTGTGTTGGAATCCAGGGATTTCAGCACTTCCCTGGGCAGCCTGTTCCAATGCCTGAGCAGCCCTTTTATTGAAGAAATTTTTTCTAATATCCAACCTAAGCCTCCTCTAGTGTAACTTGAAGCCATTTCCACTTGTCTGGTCATTTGTTACTTGGGAGAAGAGATCGGCTCCCACCTGGCTACAACCTCCTTTCAGGTAGTTATAGAGAGGGATAAGGTTTCCTCTGAGTCTCCTTTTCTCCAGACTAAACACCCCCAACTCACTCAGACATTCCTCATCAGACTTGTGCTTCAGACATTTCACCAGCTCCATTACCCTTCTCTGAACACACTCCAGCCCCTCAATGTCTTTGTTGTAGTGAGGAGCCCAGAACTGGACACAGCACTCGAGATGTGGCCTCACCAGTGCCAAGTACGGGGAACAATGACTACTCTAGTCCTGCTGGCCACACTATTCCTCATACAGGCTAGGATGCCATTGGCCTTCTTGGTCAGCTGGGCACACTGCTGGCTTGTGTTCAGTGGCTGTCAACCAGCACTTTATGAAAGATGTTACAGGAGCTTACTGACAGGTACTGATGCACTGGAAGTGTGCAGAAGAATTTAGACATTTCCGGTATTTCCAGAAAGAGGTGTAGACTCCATTTTGCAACACCTTTAATCCAACAATCAGAGAAGTTAGTTTGTTTTCAGTGCCCACAAGCTCTCCTGTGCTGCAACCCTCTATTTGTGTAGGTGATTTTTTAATTTTTTTTTTTCTGTGGTGGACACCTGTGCACTTGGAAACATCTAAGCCACAAAACAGCTGTCAGACTGTAGCAACTTTTGGTTACTCTCAACCAAGGATGGATTCAACCTAACAAGGACTGAGAGGTGAGGGATTTGGTATAATCTTATCAATATTCTCAGCCATCTGGTTCAAAATGTGCAATTCAAAAGTGAAAAATTGCAGTGAAGAATTTAGCAGCATTTGTGAAGTTTAAGACTAGAATTATCCTCTGATAGATACAATTCCATCAACTTCCACATATTACATGTTTAAAATATATCTACCATTCACAGTGAATCAACGATATCTGCGTATCATTAAATTCAACACAACATAAAATGATGCTCATATAGAAGTGAAATCTTCCAAATATTTGATCTGATGTCAAGTAACATATGTTAATCAAGATAAAGATATCAACATAAGATAAAGAATTTAGTATGAACAACTATACAGGTCTCTGTCAAAGTACTTCACGCACAAGGTAGAAAACAGCTTCTAGTGTATTACACTGCCTGTGTGCAGTGCCATGAATTGCAGCAGTGTGTGATAGTCTTCAAAAACTGAAGTAAATAATTTAATAGTTTGCTTCCATCAAACTCACAGCTCTAACTGCTGAGTGTCCCACAAACCTCAGTTTAGACAGAGCAATTCCTGCTAAGACATCCCTTTCAGCCTTCCTTCCTCTTCCTCCATACCTCCTTATACCTATTTTCCAGGTGGGGACATGAAGCCTGGGCACCTACCAAGATCTGCTGAAAGGGGTCTAGCAGAGGACTAAGCTGACAGACTTCCTCCAGCTCCAGGTTTGCATCCTTTTTGAATGACTGAGTTCTTGTTCTCCTTCTCTAGTGTACACATTATTTTTATGATACAGATCTCCTAATGAGTTTGGAAGCATGGATGTCAGCCTGGGTGAAAAGTCCTTGCAGTCATTAGGATGCTTTATTAAAGGTAATACATATCTAGAAAAGGGAGGGCTATGATCCCTATTACTGAATTAGTACTTCAATATTATTTAGGATTTTATTTGAACATTTAGTAAAATATTCATTCCTATCCTGGTCCTAATATAAAATTCTTTATTATGTACTGGTATTGATTTTCAGACTCCTGCAGTTTTAAGTAGGCCAAATATTAAGTTTAAATATCTTGAAAATGTCTTTCTTGAAGATAATAATCAGTCAAATGCAAAATTGAGCTCAAAAAGTAATGTCTGTATGGATCAGTGCAAGTTTGAAGACTAAATCGTGTCTAATTAACTTGGCTGAGGTAGTATCTTTTTTCCCATCTCAAATTAAATTTCATTGTTAAAAGTCATACTCTATACATAAACCAGCTCTCCACCTGACATGTGGGGGAATGCTGCTTGCAGAAGTCTCCAAAACCAGACCTAAGACATCAGGCTGTGCAGTTCCTTGCAGCTAAGAAATATGTCAAATACTGCTCTCTGTTGTATCACATCCCTGACATTGGCTTTTAAGGAAGGATTCAGCCTGAAAACCCCTTTGAAGTGGAACAGAAACTTTGAAGGCAGCATCAGAACAAAACCATGTTACACTCTTCATGTCTATCTGTGCACTTGGCAGATCCCACACACCAATAACTTAAGGCATTTTTCATTTTCAGGCATTGTGATAATTACAAGGCATTTCCTCCATCATATTTGTAACCTATTCATTATACCGTTTTACTGCATAATGAAGACAAATGCCAACAGTTTAGCAGCAGATTTGAGTAATGACAAGATGTACAGTAACACAGAGTAATGTGACCAGACCTGCAAGTTCTAATTGAATATTTTTTCTGATCCCGCTTCTATTAATCTTTCCTCTTATTTCACTTTTCTAGCCATTTTACATATCTCCTGCCTCTTTTCCCTGTTCCTCCTCAACCTGGTTCCTGAAAGCATTTTCAAGAAATAGATTCTGCCTTCATTGTGGGTCCAGGCTTTTTCCTTATCAATATACACAGTTCACTTGCTGATGAACTATTGAGCTTCTGATGGAGGAAGCAGCATGCATGCCAGGCATGGTACTTAATTGGTATGCTGGCCCATGCAAAGCTATCTGATTGCATTCAGTAACTGGTAGGGACAGAAAGCATTTCCAAGGGAAATAATATCTCGCTGTGAATGTGGAATATGTGTGTAAGAGCTGAACAGTAAACACCAGCCTTAATTTTAATATCTCACATTATGCAAAACTTAAAAAAGATGAGTATTCTGATATTCAAGCAGACCCCTGCGGGATCGGAATGTTATCATAAGACTAATATAGAAACCAATGTAAAATATCCAGCTGCTGTGAGAGTTTAAGGGACATCAAACGATTTTGAATCACCATTTTCTTTCCACGAATGAAAGTATTTACCTATTAACAGCAGCAAAACTGTATTATTTTGCTGGGCAACACAACCACAAGCAACATTGCCTTTCAGTTTAAGCTTTGATATGTTAGTGCTTAATGTCCCAAACAGCCCTTAAAAGCTCCAAGGTGAAAATGTAAAACCATAATCCAGTCCTAAATGGTCATTTAAAAAATGATCATCCCAAAGCTCAGGAGTGTCTTTATCTGTTTATGAGGCATTCCAGTTAAAATAGTTACACTAGGAATGCGGGGAGGATGATACCTATTTAATTTTATGGTGTTTTTCCACTCTCTCCAATGATAAAAGGTGGCTGGGACTGCAGTAAACGCCAAATCCTGTTTGCCTTGTTCACACAGCTAGTCACACTGACTACAGTGGGGCTGTGGAAGGGATTTGGCCTGACCTCTTGCTGTGTCAATTATCTGTCTTTACAAGCCGGTTTCTGTTTTTGTCCTGCTCTCCAGCTAAACTGTAACTCATATGCTTCCAGATGAAATGGGTGACTGAGGACAGTAGAGATGTGAAAGCTAGAGAAAGAAACATCAACTCAAAGCAGTGGATTCAGATTAAAAACAAAACCTTGACAAAACAAACCATCTTGCTATCACAATTTCTAGGGAATTGGTCAAGGAAGATTTACACAGAACTGTTTAGACAATACCTGTATTGCTCATCCCTTAGGATTTACAACTGCTTTCCCAGAAATGAGAAGGCAGGCAAGAATTTGTGATATTCAGAGAAAATTTGTGGGCAATATATACATCATAAAGATGTAGAAATGTTCTCAAGTCGATTTCTTTTAATTGTTTGTTTGTTTTTCAAAGTAATTTGACATAAAAGGATTTATGCGCCTATCTTGCTGGGCAGTCATTTAAATCAGGGGTGATAAATAAACATATTTTGCCAGTACCATACAGCTCTGTGTTTGAATCCTGTCTGATGAGCAGTCCAATGAGCTCATGTTGATCCCTTTTCACACCTCAAAGCTAAATCTCAGCAATCTTGGTCAGTTCCTGGGGCAGACACATCCAGAAGCATCTGGGGAACATGGTGCTGAGAGACAGTGACTGCCCTGATTGTGCTGGTACTACTGCTGCTATTGAGAAGGACCTTGGCTACTTCAGACGTGTGTCCTCACTTTCTTGAACTAGCCTAGTTCCAGCTCTGCTTGCCAACTTTTTACAGGGTTGCTTCTGAAAACAGAGAAAATCAGTTGTCCAATGCTGTCTGTTCCAAGTGAGGAAGAGGAACTGGCATTTCCTGGCCGACGTTCCAGGATTCTCTTGAAGTCTCTGCTCTTGAGGCATAGGAAGAGGGTTGTTCTGTAAACCTTATTTTATTCTTCAGGTAGCAGAAGAAACCTCAGCAACTTGGCCAGACTAGCAACTTGTGGAGCACCAGCCCTGTGAAAGGACGGGATCTTAACATCACCCACTCTCTGGGGTATGCTCCAGGAAAGAAGAAGAAAAATTTCTCTGCAAGAGCCTGGACGTTCATCCTGAGAGGCTGGAAAGTATGGCATGACACCAGGTCTTTTTTCTGCAAGCCTGGAAGAAGCACAAGAAGGTCTTGGGAAACTAGCAGACCTAGTAAACAGAAAAATCTGCTGTGCTTAAAATCAGAAATCTTAATAAAGCCCTCCTCCCTACAAAAAATATGAAAAACATTATAGACAGGAAAAAAAATCCCTTTATTATTTCAAGTGCATAAATTCAATATTTTAAACACCTGCCCTTACTCATAGTTCCAGAAAAGATGTGGATTGTGTATTTATGTGAGACCAAGTCCCAGCCGTTCTCAGACCTTGCAAATCCCTTCCTTCTTATGAAATAATAACAGAGAAAGGTGCAAATTTTAAATAATATTTTAGCATTGGAGATAAGAGCAACAAATCCCCACAATGGCATAAATCTTCAGTTTCCCATATATAGTCATTTAATTTTGTTCAATTAGCGGACATCAGGGACAAAAGATATGATAAACTGTTCTGCACACTTTGTTCCCTGTTCTGGATGTGAGTACATCCTACACTGCAGCAATTGGAGATGTCAAGTCTAGCTGTCAAGGCAAAAAAGAACAGAGATAAATGGTCACCCTGGCACACAGCTGTGCTTACTGCAAACTAAGCACAAACCACATTTAGAGCTCTAACATTTGAATAGGTTATAATACAACTCCGAATGCAAGTTTCCGTAATTAAAAGACAAAGAAGGTGACAGAATTTCTTAGCCTACTTGTATGACACTTTTCTAAAAGACAGAATTTGAGGGAGATTGGATTCGCCTTAGCAAGGCAGGCTGCACAGTGAATTGTCTGATGCTTTCCCAGTACATTTTGCCAATTTGATCACCAGTAATAAATTGGGTGAACTTTTGAATTTCAATGCATGAGACTCCTCATGCGTCAGGATGAGATAATTCTGTGACTTGGATGATTATTTGTGAAGGCAAAAGGTCAAAGTTTTCTCCTTGAACTTTACATATGAATTGATCAATTCAATGCCTTTTACATGGTTTTAGATACCTCCCAGCTTTGCCTAGCCACATCAAGGGAATACAGTGGTAAAAACCCATTTTCTTTCTACTTGCAGAACGTATTAGCATTTGAGAGGGAAACATCTATAAAAGACCTCATAAAAGTATTCAGAAAATCCATTAATCCCAGATATTTTGTCCATAGTTCCTTGCAGAGCTACCAGAGTGTCTAGGCTATTGACCTATAATCCATTAATAGGATTTTTAAGAGTTCTGTTATGGTTACTCTTTAGGAGATGAGTGAGCAGATGGATAAGGTGATCACACCCTTTATATAACCTTTGTCTAACAAACCTGATTAATTCAGTCTTTTTAGTTGATAAGGCGTCAAGTGTGGCTTTGTCTACAGATAATTAACTAAGATACAGGGCAGAGAAGTCAGAGGAGAACAGCAAAGTGAACTCTCTAGGCTAAATCCAGAGATGGGGGACCAGAAGCAGAGTGGAGGTAAATGATGCTGTAAAGTATGTCGGTAACCACCGCTTCATTAGCCCAAACGTTTGTGATCAGAGGCAAGATAGAACCTAGCAAATGAGAAGGTAGCAAGTGATGCCAGACACCATGAGCAGTAGCTGGGGTTCTGACATGGTACCATACCTGCAGACCAGCACCTCATTCACTATGTATTACTTTACCTGCCCAAAACCTTGAAGCCACCTGAAGATAGTCCACCTACATTAGGTGCCACTGAGCACACGGCATAGAGCAACACTCCTATGAGAAATAACAAACATGGTTTTATTACAAGCAAATGAATTAAACAAAGGGGTTACTAACTTAGGGATTATAGTTTTGGTTTTTTTCTAAACTATAGGCATGTTGTGGAGTTGTGAGGCACTTGGTCCTGTCTGGAGCAGGTGCCAGGGACTACGTGGTCAGGAATAGGGGAATTATATATTGACTAGAGATATAGCTGAAGCAGCCTCAGCCACACGGTTGGCCATGCAGGCAGATGGAGGCTGCCACGTTGCCTGGGACTCTGCATCCTGGCATGGGGGGGGCACAGCAGAATCAGTCAGGGGAGGGGAAACACCCCTCCTGTTATGTAGATGGGGTGGACCTTGAAAGCCTTTAAAAGCGGGGTTTTTGAATCAGGAGGTGTGCTTTTGGGACCCTTTGTGGCCTGGGCTCCCAACACGTGTTGTAATTAAATTTTTCTGCTCGTTATAATTCTTTGTTTGACAGATACTTGCTGTTTTTCTAAATTTAATAAAAGAGATTTTTCTCACACGCCTGCCCTGCCTAACAGGGACATTTTTGGAGCAAGCAGAGAGACAGAGTGCATGGTGCTATAGCTGCAGATGCCCTGCAAACCCATGCAGACATGGTTTCCTCCCTTCGTGTTTGCTTTTGTTTGGCTCTTTGGAGTGTTTCTGTGGGCCCACGCTGGGCCAGGGGCTAGCAGCAATCTGCCTAGCCTCATTAGATGTGAGCAGTACGGGTTGCAGCCATCTACCACATTTAAGATATTCAAAAGCACCAGAAACATAATTGACTCTTCAGCTCCTTTCAAACCCAAATCAAGCTAGATACAGTCAACAATGATGAATAAAGAAAGAATTCAGGCCTGGTAAATAACCTGAAGTAGAGCAGCTGCTATGGCAAGGGAGGCAGCCAAGTGAATTAAGCCTCCCATGTTCCTTGCTTAGCCTTGCTTTTCTCTCTCTGACCTGCAGCTGAATACAACTTTTACCACCACTCCTCCTGGCTTGCAGCTGCACTGCTCTGAGTCTGCCAGTAGTCTTAACATTCCTCTGGCCGGTAGTTGGTAACTTCCAATACCAAGGCAGGTACATCATGGTGCTGCCCCTTTTATCTGCTCCTCCAAAGACACATCTGCCTTGCTTGGCATCCTCCCAGCTCACCTCTGAGGCCACTCCAGCACGCACCACTGACTTCGTGCTCCTAAAGCACTGGCTCAAATTTTATCAGTGCTGAAATGTTGAAATGGTTGTGCAAAAGCGTTGGCCTACAAATCAGAGAGATTTTCACACTTAAACACCTAAGTCTGATCTATAAATAGTTGATTCAGCTGTGAAATAGTACCATAGCTACCCAAATGTCTGCTTTGAGATTGCAGAATTTTGCATCAGTCAGCTCCCAGAAATATCTGAATATTGTTATGACAGTCCAGTTAAACCCCATCTCATGCTCATGCCTCATCCGAGGGCACAAATACACAGCTCTCTTCTCACATGCTAACTGTCAAACTGAAGGCTCTTTATGTTGAATCTGACTCACTGAAAACAATGAATCACAGTTCAGTTTCTGCCCAAAGATCTATTTAACGTATTTTATTCTCTTCCTATTTAAGGTAAACTATATAAGCATCCCATAGCAGAAACCAGAAACCAAGTAGATGCTCTGAGCCACTGGTCAAGCAAAACATGATCCCTCCCATAAGGAGTTACAATTTTTATCCTCTCTAGAAACTTACACTTTTCAGACCATTTTCTTAGAAGCTGAAAAGTTCAACTTTAGTGCCTTGCAAGCAGAGAAGAAACTGAACGCAGGTCCAGTAGTCCTAGATGAGCACTTTGAACACCTAAATAATGTATAAAAAGGTGACAGTGAAACCAGTACAAACACAATATTTTATAGTTAGGTATAGACAGGAATGGAATCCTGTCTTAGCCTCATTTTAAAATTCTATATATCTACATACGAACTTATATCCAGGATTGTATATAGACTAAATTTCATGGGAGAGAATTTCAAAGAATGTGCACAGTTAAGCAATTCTAACCAGTCATTTATGAATGTTTAATGCACTTCTGTCTAGCAAGGTTTATTTGCTCTCTTTACTCAAATGAACAGTGCCACCAGAGAGGATATTCATGTGAACACAACAGCATGATTTAGCTCTGTCTGATTTCTAAAACTCATAGTAATCATGATACAAGCTTGAAAATCAGGGCTGACTTGGATATTTATTAGAACAATTATGTCTGCAACCCCCCCTAGACTGAACACAATTTTGGTAGTAATTTTTAAATCATTAGCACACTGTTTAGGTAACATCTTATCTCAGCTATTAGACAGGCTGTACTTAAATTGATGTCATTAGCAAACACTCCATTACTGTATTGTTTTGCAGTGTGCATTTAGTATATTGGATTATTTTGTAAAGTAAATAGCCTCTGCATATGAAACAAATCAACATATATCTATAAAACATAATTATAAGCCTACTTAATTTTGCATCATAGAAAAATATTTTACACTTCTATATGAATAAAAGGTCCTAAATAATAGAATTTATGGTCCTTGATTAATTATAGCGATGATGGCCATCTATCTGTGCTAAAATATGACAGTTTAATCTTCTAAATCACATCAGGAATGAAACAATTCTGAATTCAAGATTTCCCTTTATGGGTTCTAAGTACAACTCATAAATCTCATCTATATTTCTGCAGCAGAGAGGCAAACCGATACTATGATCAAGCCTGCAGTCTTCTTCAAGTAAAATTCCTGTTCATTAAAATATGTTAGAGGTGCTTCCGTAATAGTAATGTTATACAGTTAACTTTCTCTGGAAGAGCAACTTCAAATTCAGTATTTGTTAGGGTAGGTAATTTTTAACTTTGAGGATTTTTTACTGAAAGTCAACAGTGTTTTCATCACACTCATATCCTGACCCTCTTAGAAGGATCAGGCCCTACATCATGGCTGTGAAATCCAGCTATTTCAAGTTGGATTTTCCCCACTTAAATCTAAAAATATCTCCAAACATGGTAATATCTCTCTTTATCTCTTTTACAACTTAATAAATTCAGAAACTTGGGGGGTTTGTGAGGGGTTTTTTGGTTTTTTTCTTTGTGAAAGCATGGAATCCTGGCTGGTAGGAGCACAGTACCTGACTGTGGGGTTATTTTGTTCATGAGTTACCAGGGGACCTTTGCAAAACAAAGTACCAAAATGAGACAATATTGTCACCAGTAAGTTGGGGAATAAAATGATTCACATATGTGTGGGAAGAGCTTTACTTCCTCCTCCCCATGCTCTGACACACAACGTGTAGACTAATGTTGTTTCACAGCACTGTCTAAGGGCAGGAGTCAGAGCAAGAGGCCACCTTTGCTTTGATGCCCGTTTGAAACTACATTCAAAAACACATTAGTCTTTTCCTTTGTGTTCAGTGTATTGGTACCAGGCAGGTTTATAATACACCCCCAAACAATGGCCACAGGTCTCAAGGCAAGATGCCATGCTGTGCTGCTCCTGAGACAGATGTTCATACAGATTAAGCCACCTGAGTACCATCCTAAAGCAGGCCTGGATTTAGAGCCTGAAGCAACCTAAACGGCCAAAGGGGCTTAAGGTGTGGTGAAGTGTGTTAAAGTTTTGCCTCAATTTGCTCCTCTGTCCAGCACAGTCCCTCCTCCAGGTTTCCTCTTCCTGACTGAGTTATTAAGAAGAATCCTTCGGGCAACAGCTTTGCTGCGTGGCACTGGTGAAATCTTTACGGAGAAACCCCTGGAAGATAAACTTCAGGTGTTGTTTCTGCCTTTTTAGTAGCATAAAAGCTTGTATAAGAAGAAAGGGTCTTTTGCCTCATAGATGGCCTGAACTGTGACTTTCTCTCTGGATCGCAGCTGCTTACCACTGCCCTCATCCAAACCAGGGGAGCCCACACTGTGACCATAGGTAACTCTGTAGCCAAGTTCAGGGGAAACCTGTGTGCACAGGACACTGTGTCTGGACATGTTATCTAAAATGCCTACAGGCAAATTTGTTGATCCTTGGAAAACAGGGAAGCTTGCAGAGAAGGCCGTTGCTCTTGCAAGTACATCACAAAAGAAGTAAATTTGGTACTTTCATGTGGAAAGAATGGTTAGCTCAAACCTGCCCCACTGAGAACCTAGATTCTACCTCTAGTTTTATGTCTGGACTAATTTAATCTCTTGGCACAAGGCAGAGCATCATCTTAAAGTAGATGAGGTGTTTAGAACCAGCATTAGACCATGGTTCAGTGGTGATAAAGACCTAGGATTTCTCAGTAACTGATAGGCAAAAAGATGAGCTAAGAGATGAGAAGCTGTATGTATCTTTGTGTTTGCATCTTTGCTTTTCTGTTCTACAAGGCTGGTGGCAGGGGAACAAGTTCAGCACAGGTGGTTTTCCAGGGTGTCCATATTGCTGTTTTCACTTGCAAATCTTTGTCCATGCGCACTGCTCCTGAGAAAAAGACTGATTTAAAGACAAGGCTGGACAAGGTCTTGCAGCTATGGCAAACCTACTTTCTTTTTACTAACCTTTTCCTAGGACTCTTCTTCAGTGATCACCAAAACAGCCACACTATCCCATGGTGATGGGAGCAGGCAGGTGGGAAGGTCTTAGTAAAAAAAACAGCAACTGAAGTTCTAAACAAATAGCAGAAAGAGCAAAAATTATGGGCAAGTTCTAATAACATTTGCAGAAGGTGTTTAACCAGCTAAGCCACTGGCTTTTTTCTCTATCCCTACTATAAATATATAAGACCAGTGGGAAAAATAATACTCACTCTACAAATATTTCATTATAAAAATGACCAAAAATATGTTGTCATAGCAGAAATTTTTATCAGGATGATGCAAAGTAAGATCTTGTTTTATGGCTTTTGGAACCCTAAGAGCACTACTGTGCCTCACGAAATGCAGAAAAGGAGTGACTCTGCAGATGCCTATGAAGAGAGTATGTTCCTATCACATTGATCCCTTTTAAAAATATTTTAATGCACATAGAATCATAGAATCAACTGGGCTGGAAGAGACCTCCAAGATCATCAAGTCCAACCCTTGATCCAACACCACTGTGGTTACTATATCATGGCACTAAGTGCCACATCTAGTCTCATCTTAAAAACCTCCAGGGACCGTGAATCCACAACCTCTCTGGGCAGTAAGACACTGGGCTGAAAGTTGTGATTGGACATAAATTTTCACAATATGAATAAAGTTAAATTTCCTTTCAACTTCCCAAGTTGAAATAGTGCTTAGATGTTGTGCATCTATTTCCAGTTTTCCTCTCCAAGGTCAGAAGAATTAATAGCTTTATGGGTAAATTGACCAATAAGCAACTCCTCTCCTGAGTTTTCAGTAAAACATTCTTCTGTTTATCAGACTGCCTGAATGCAATTTGCCAAACACAAGAGAAAAAGATGATATTTTATGTGTGTTCAAAAATATTTTTTTAAAGAAATCTAATTTTGCTTCCTGAGAGGCTTTCAATGAGAATAACACATTCAAAAACAACACTTGCTTTAGAGTTTTCATTTTGCTGTCTGTGTACTTATACTGCTTTCAGCAATCTCCTCCAAGTTGTCCCTGATTTGAAAGCAAATGCAGGGGAAGAGGAGACTGAAAAAGTGGGAGAGACAAAGTGAGGCCTTGAAATGAAAAATAGCTGCAAGAAGCTTTTCTTTTCTATTATTTTTTTATTAATCCAACTGCATTGCTATTGCCTGAGAGTTTCATGAGAAAATAGCATGGTTCAGTAATGCAATACACTACAGTGTTTGGTGCCCAAATGCATAATCCAATGTCACTGCATATATGGATATCCTCCTAGAAGGTGTTGGTTATTTTGCACACCAAATTACTTCTAAGACTTTTTTTCTCTGTACTTCTATACACCAGCTTTCAATTAGTTTTACCTTTCATGTTGTTAACTGCTTTTGACATAAGTTCAAAGCAATGCTTATTGCTCATTTATTCCTTATTCAATGTTCAATATCCATTCCTCCCTGCTGAGGGCATTCTCATGAACTCCCCACAGAAACAGGGGAAGAACAGCAAGTGAACCACAGGGAAATATAATCTAGGGGCGGGTTGTCCTCTGGACAACCTCTACTTCTCACTGCCATGTTGGCAGCTCTAAGCATATTCCCACAAGCAAGACCCTGTAATGAAACACATTAAAAATATATATTTTACTTCTTTCTTCACTCAGTTTTAGGCATATCCTTTCTCAAAACAACTGAAAGTTGATGGATTTAACTCAGGAATTCACACTGCTGATTAATATCACATTTCTACCCTCTTTTAGAAGCTGTAGCCAATAGATTTGGAAATTCCCATAAGCAAGATCTGGAAACCTGTCACAATTCCCATCCCTTTGGGTATTTCCTGCTTTTCCATAGCTGTTCCCACCTGGCATCAGTTTGAGAGATCAATATCAGTATTGCATATGTTAAAATGTCTGAAATTCTGTGCTTGGCTAGAGAGGCTGTCTTTATATATTGCTCTAAAAATAAAACATCAGCTATTTCAGTTTTTTTCTAACTTAAAGAGATATACACCTCCTTAGCTTATTATATGCATTAATATCATGATAAATATTCACATTTATACAGATATTAATATATAGATGAGCTGTATGTCTGGTTTAAACCTGCATGAATCATCACATACAAACTTACTAAGGTTTTCTAATAAGAGAAGTCCTGCATTCATTCTCAGTTTAGTACATTTTGACTGAATGTCAACCTACATATTTACTAAATAAATGTCATATTACATATTCCTCATGCTGTTACTTCATGAAACTTCATTTTTCTTACTGTACTTTTTGAAGTATCTTCTAATGTCATTATCTCCTCTGCTTTATCTGGAATCCCCTCATCTTTGCTACACAATGCTAAATATTGTTCATAATTGTGTAAAGAGCAAAATACAAAACTAGACTTTTTAGAAGATATAAAATATACATCCTATTTAAGAACTGCATGTTTTCTCCAGAAGAGAAGGGATTTTCACCAAAGGGATACCTGGGACCAGAGAATTCCATGTTATAATAATATAATAAGGGAAAAACCACATTTTCTCAAGTGGGTTGCGTGTCTCTGGACATCAATGTCTTTTGGACAGCTATATGATAGGTCTAAACATAGTGAATGCAAAGAATTTGTGTGTAAAAGGTAGAGGATGCCTCCTCAGCTCAAATGCATCTATTATCCTATCAATTTCAAGGTCAGCTGGGGATTCTGAGCAATGTAAACTAAAAAACTGGCTACCTATAACTTGGGATCAGTGGGATTTGCAGGTATGGATGAGGTGTCAGTCTCACCAGCTGAATTTCTGGTGTGTATTCCTGCAGTTTCAGTATCTGTTACTAATAAATCATTGCACTTTTTCCTCCATTTAAACTTACACAGTTCACGTGTGTGGAACAAGACATGGCAGGATATACTACTGTTAACAAATAACTTCTCAGGAGAATTGTCTGATACACAGGTTGCACAGATGAATAGGAACTGTGATTGCTTTGGTATTAGTCTCACATTTACATGGAACAGAACTACAGCTGAGAGTCTTAATTCACACACACGTCAAGATTTATTCCTGCCCAGTAACAACTCAGCAGCAAGCCCCCAGAGAGGTCTCTGACATGTCTTGTGACAACAATGCCCAGGCAGCACCTCTCCCAACCACACAGAAAAGACCTGGGATTTCTGAGATCCTGGTGTGAAATGAGACTCCCAGCTGCTTGGCATGAAGCTGGTACTCAAACTACCACATAAAAACAAGGATCATAACAACTCCAGCACACCTGAAATTCCCAGAGATGACAAACCACCTAACTGTGCCATCTCTTACAAACCATCAGGAATGAGTTAGGTTTTCAGGAAGTTCTGCCTTGCATTAATCAGGTGTTTGTCGAAAATGCAAAACAAAAACAAGCAAACAAAATGAGTCAAAACCAAACCTCAAAAAACCCCACCCAAAGAAACCACAAAAAACAAACCACCAAAACAAAACCCCAAAAGAAACCAAAAAGTAAACAACCACCAAAGTTCTTCATTAAAAAAAAAAAAAAGGATGTTTTTTTCAGCCAGCCAGCAATAGTTCTAATGTTACAGGGATGATCTCACACGTGAGGATCAGATACATGATATTACTCTCAGTGAACAAATGCTTGCAAGACTTTTGTGTTCTGTGTTTGTAGGAGACATCGCTGAGGTATCAATGAAAAAAAGACTAAAGTAGAGGTACATATCGACATTACTGACCTGCAACACTGAAAGATCTGTTGCCTGATACCAGATCTATTTATTTGGTATCTATAAACAGGAGAGCCTGAAGATTAGCAACTTACAGGAATTGTAACATGGAAAGATAGGATGGGGTGTGTTTTCATATCAAGACTACCATGTCTTGACAAGTGCTCTAGAAAGGTACTTAGGATCTACTTTGAGTCCAGGTAGAGTATCACTGTCAAGAGAACTCAAGTGGCCTCAACACTACAGGGAAAAAAAGACAAAATCAAAAGAAAAAACAAAACCAACCAAAAAAACCCCACCTTGAAGGTTGGTTTTTGCTTTATTGGGGTTTTTTTTAGTCTTTAAATGCCAATATTGCATGTTGGCTTCAGAAATAGAAACTTTCTGTAGGTGTTGTTCCAAACAAGCAGTGTCCCTGGAGAATTAATAACATATGATCACTAGGATAACTTGTCACAAGTCCCTTGAGTCTCTGTAATTAACATGTTAAACTGCACTTAAAAAGAGTAAAGTATCATTATACACAGAATAAATAATTCCAAATTGCTGAATTATTTGACTGTACAATTACCCAGATAATTATCTAAATTTTATTAATAAAATGTTTCATTAACTACCACTTACTCTGGATAGAAATAACCCATTGAGCTTTCACTCTGAAACACATCCACAATGGAAAATACAACACAAACATTATAGCCGTTTTAAAATAAAACCTAAATTACATGCTGAGCTGAGTTCTTTTTGAAACTATATTTTTGTTACATAGGGTGCTTTTCTACACTGAGCTATGAGGAAACAGGTACTGAAACATAAAGCATGAGAAAGGAACAGAAATTTTACCAAAGCAGAACCAGCCAAGGTGAACCTTAGGTTTAAGATACTGGGTTAATGCTGAAGAAGATTGGCCTGTGACACAACCATGCAAAATTTCACAACGCTGTGCCTATATTGTTTTCAGCAACTTTACAGCCTACTATAAGCTACTTGCATAGTGGTAGACAGTTTTATCCTAATACGGGAATAAGAGAGCAAAGTGGGAACTAAAACTTGGCAACAAGGTGGCATTGCCCAAAGGACTAGGACCACAGCTCAAGCAAGGGCTTTCTAAAGAGCACAGATGATCACACATATGCCACTTCTCTGAGGGCAATGAAACCTGAGGGTATTGCTCTTTCTAGAGCTGATCTGTATCAGATACAGATATGTGACCCGAAGGGCATGACTTTATCTCTAGAGCCGTGGCTTAAATAGTTAACACTAAACACAAATGCTGCATGATCTCATTAATGGTAAGATGCAAAACCTTTGGGAATTTTGGTTTCTTTCATTTTAAAATCAAGTCAGTAATGACTTTGTCACTGCTAGAACTCGCTGTACATGCAGGATTCATGCGTACATTTGGTATTCTGCTGTGGTCTGGGTTTTTCAGCCCCATAATCCAGCTGCCACACATCAGTTCAACTACTGTCAGCCCTCAGAGAAGGCAAATTGAAGTGTCTGAGGGGCAAAGTCATATTTCCTCCCATTTGCAGCAGACTAAAAGCATGTGCATGGACAGCTATAATGCTATAAACACCCATTCTTCAGCTACCTCAGCCGTAATTCAAGTACATGCCTAAAACCTTAACCACTAGACCACATGAAGAGACATGCAATGTTTTATGCATAGGCTCCCTTGCCATTTGCCATTCATAAGTTGCACAATCACATTATTAGCCCCACAAATCTCACTTCTGATTGCATGGCTTGCCAGGAATTATACATAGAAACACTATTTTTTTTCTGGCTCTAGGAGTCTACCAATTCCAACACTTCACGTATTAACTGTTTGCTTCAGATATGTCCCAGTCTTAGCTGCAAAACTGGTAAATATAGTCTAGATATATTAAATCCTTTAACTTCTAAAACATCCTATTCCAGATGTGATACTGATGGTGTTCATACTTTCTTATCCAGGTGGTGAATTATTAGGATTCTCAAGGCTTTGCCTAAAGATATCTGAGGTAAGATATCTAGAGTGGGAACCCCTCAGCCTTTCCACGTGAGGTTGTTCTGCTTCAGATGAAACATGGCTTCTTTGTAGCCATGAAGCAGGCTGGGACCTGAGTGTCCATTTCCACAGGGTTTGTTATGCAGACTGGGATGTACTATTAATGTGTAACTGCAGATGTTGTTAAAGTTCATGTTAAATTGCATCTCCCTTTTTTTTGAGATTCGTAAGTTCCTACATTCCTAAACACAGAACTGGCCATTTTCTTATTCTTCTTTGATTTTGTGTTATGTTGTTTAGTGAGTTCTTAAACCAAAAATTCTATCATATGAACACATACTACTGATGAACTAATGTACTAACATAGTTCTTTAATAGTGGTGGAAAGATTATAGTCAATGCACAAATCCTCACCAGAAACTATCACAGCAATGCTGAAACTTTTTCCCTAAGTGGATTGGAGTTCTGGGGTTTTGGGTTGATTTTTTTTTTTTTTTTTTTACTCTGCTTGAAGAAAATTTCAGGCATAGAAACTTTTAGCCTGATCAGAGTAATTGAAAGCAACATATTGTAACATAAACCACTGCACAACTTTGAATTCAAGAATCACAACCTCAGATGAACAAAATTCTAATCATATATAGACTTACATAGTGTTTTTTCACCCTTAGATTTAAAACTGCATTACAGTAGAAAACTATCAGAAACACTGGTTATATCTCAGCTAAAAACATTGCCACAGTCAGGAGAGATGGCTGCCATACAAATTCCAGTTCAAGTTATAGCCTCAGAAAAAGATTGCTAATTACTGTGACCCTGTTTCCACTGTCACGAAAGAAAGTATAGCAGGTAAGACCATCACCTCTGAACGAGTCATAATGGCTAGAAACAAATGTGGATTCTTAGGCACCCAAGCAGAACTTCATATCCTGCAGACACATCTCTAAGTGCCTGGAGGCCAAACAGGACACTAGCAGTTCTTCTCATGGAATGGGAAAAGGAAAGAACTACACCTTCACTTCTGTAAGTTTATACCCCTAGTTTTTTTCTGTTCAAAAGAACTGAAAAGCACAAGAGACACCAAAGGTCTTACTTCACCTATATACTTGTGATCTACCTCCACCAAACTTGTGTTTGAGAAGCAGCATGGTGCAGAATAGCCTATAAGGCTCCAGGTACCCTCATGAGCTGTGTTTCAATAGAGAGAATTGTGCAGTTATATTGAAAGTAGAATTATTTTGTCTGACTGTTGCTTATTAATGTCATTAAGTGCAGTTAGGCACTGCATTTTCTTACTAGTGCCAAGCTGATGATGGCAAATGACCTTCAGCCTACCTGGTTATCTTGGAACTGTTCCCCAAAGTTGCTGCAATATATTGTCTACTTCCACCCAGGGCAGCACAAAACTGAACACTTTCATGAACTGAAGACACCCACCACTTTTCTCAGCTTCCTGCACTCCAGAAAATGCTTATGGTGGAAGGGTTAAGAACCTCTCTGATAGGAGACTAGTCATGCTGAATTTTTCAGTCCCACTGTTGTGAAGTATATAAAAGTGTTTCTCAAGATTACATATCTCCATAGGTTATATTGTAATCATATGGAACTGTATTTACACAGTAGGGAATTTAAGTTGGAAATGTAACACTCCTAGCAAAAATGTGAATTGGAAAAAAAAAATTACCCAGGAAAGAAGCACCTTAAACCTTTCATTTCAAACAATCTGCACTAAGTCTGAAGACAGCAAATAATGAGCAATGAAAGGAGTCTTTGTTATGCTGTGATTTCAAAGCTCTGCCAAAATGTCAAATAATCCATTTAATCAATCAGAAAATTAAAGAATGTAGTAGATTCCCAAGGTACTTGGACGTTTTAGCTCTGCCAAGTAATTCAGCTACTGCATAAAGCTTATGTCACAATAGCAATTACTTAATAAGTCATTTTTGTCTAACTATGTTGATGTAAAAATACAATTTAGTTTCCAAATTATTTGCAGCTGTGTTCTTACTTGGATCAAGCATTCAGCAACTCAGATGTTTACATTTGTTGCTTCAAGCACTGTGTTAATTCAATTTTTATCACAATACATCCTTCAAAAAGTTTCTATTATCTCAACACAATAAGAAATTGATTTCTTAAAATAGGTGTACATGAGATCATGTAAGAAAAGGGAGTCACTATCTGTTGTTTGACATACAGGACTCACTAAATGCCTCTGCCACCACTAGAAAAACTCCTATAATTTCAAATACAGATTCTTTACAATGTTTAGATTTGGTTGCTTATTTCAGGACAAAGTTTTGCACTCTTGGGAATCTTGGATTGTCATGAATTAAGGTCTGAAAATGTAAAACAGGCTACACTAAACATTTTTTATATTATAGACTATTTATTTTCTATTTCTCTCAAAGGACAAATCTGACAGACTGGTCACAAATGTAGATTTTTGCTTCTAACAATCCTAATAAAATCATAGATTCATTTTGTTAATGTGAAATTAAATACAAATGTTTTATTAAAGTAAAAAGTTCAATGAGCATTCAGAGGCAACAAGTTAGTTTAGAAAACTTGAGCATACTATCTACCAAAATAATACTGCTCAATAAAAATTAAGTCCAACTTAAATTTAATAACTCTTAATTTTAAATCAAACTATTTTAGATTTGGGTTTATTATCTACACATTTCCATATTCCAAGAATTTTTTCTGAACTCTACCTTGTGTCAGTGGCAAGCAACACATCCTATGTCTACCTGTAACAATATAGACAATATCTGTTTTTCTTTCTTGTCTTTTAAAATTTGAAATGCTGACATGAAAGAATCATAAACTCTGTTAAATATATACTTACACTACAGTTTTTAAAGAAAAAAAGCATTCAGCACAGCAAACAAAACCTGACCTGCGCTCATGACAGCAGGTGGTGAGTGTCTTTGTGATCCTGGAGCCTATTAGCATGATCTCCTTCAGTGGCTGGATGAATAGGGACCTTCCTTTCAGAAACCACAGTGAGTTTCACAAAAGCTTCTCTGCAGAGGAGAGCTGGAATGAATCCAGAGTCATGCAGCTTTCGCTAACCCACTGATCCTTTCTTTGGCTCCCCATCTCCACTGCCTACCTGCCTCTCCCTGTCTCCCTACATCTTGTCTAGTCTTACTGCCTATGGAGAAAGACTACAATGAAGATAGTAAAAATATCCTACAGAATGTATTGAAATGGGCTGTAAGTGGAGAGCTGCTCAGCATGACCAGACTTGCACTCAGAAAAATCTGCAGAAAACGCGAGAACTTTGGCCAAAGACTGGGCACCAAATTTTTATCACCTCTGAGTAGTTAGTCTTCAGATTTTATCAGATCAGGGCATCTCCTCACACCCACCCTTCCAATGTTCTTCAGATGCACAAGTCCGTCCAGGTCTGAAGTACCAAGGAGACACGCTCTACATTGCGTTTTCTTGTGGGGGTAAGGAAAAATTCACCTAAACGCTAGGAATCATAAATGAAATAACATAATAGTACAAGTGAAATGCCTGTTTGTCTGAAATAGGTTTATGAGATAACTTTTTTTCCTCTAGCAATTCTTGCAATTTCCCTACTTGCTAAGGTTCTAAAAGTAACCAAATTAACTTATTCAAAATGACATTTCAGGTTGACTAAATCTATTAAAAACTTAGGCCTAGCCTAAATGTTTGATTTCAAAGTTGAAAAAAAATAATCCTCTCAAAACATTCAGCTGCCAAAGCAGATAATTAGGAACAAGGACTCTGAGTTCTACCCAGAAACACAAGTAATGACATAATGAGAGGCAAATTTATAAGGATATGTAATATCCTTAAGTAAGTCAGATTGAGCTGGAAAAAAATGGGCACAAGTCTGGTCATTTGTGTCTTTTTCCATGGAAAGAAAAAGTTAATAATGTTTTAGCAATAACTGTTGAGGAGTAGAAAACCAGAAACAAACTCATATAATGTTTGCCAGATAGTCAATTTCTGGGTGATAGTTTGTAATTAAAAAGCTTGTATGGAAGAGGAATGAAAAATATCAAACTGTGTATAATATTTTTTTCAGAAATTAAGAAAAACAAAGACAATTAGAAAAGACAATGTAAAGCAGCAGGTTGACAAGGCACTTTTCAATCTAATCCTAAGGATTCAAATAACAGAGAAAATTGAGCAGAAAAACTTATTTTTCTCTTGCTCTCTGTGTAAATCTTTTCACTGCCTGACCCCACAAAATGCAATAACACCTCAACTTTTTGTCTCACAATGTCATACCCAATATTTCCAAAACCCAACATGGGGCTATAGATGAACAGTGAAATGATGCTGACATCAGCAAGACAATGACAGTGCTAGGAGAACAGGTAAGTGGCAGTCTCCAGAAATAGCCCTTCCAATTTTATATTAATACAGCAATTGAAAACCTCTCTTCTCTCTCCAATGGCATAGCCCTCCCAACAATTAACAAAGCCTTTCTTACATCCAGATCAAATTGCTGCAATTTATTCTCCATGATGATACCCTTGAAGACTACTTTAAAGCACCAGCTCCAGCAGAACACAACTGCCCTTGATTTTATATGCCGGGCCATGGAAAACACATTACACTTGCTTTAGAGACTTGTCACCTTTGCAGGTGATATTCAAGCTGTTTGCATTGTCTTAGAAAGATTTAGGAAATTTCACTTGGATCTCAGATTGCCAAGATGCTGCTTCTCCTGAAAGCTGGTATGTATACTACCTCAGACAGTATTCTGAAGGCATAAGTAGAATATTGTCTTGTTCTTGACTAAGGCTGTTAATAAATTAAGAACACACACAAAATAAAAATTTGAAATATATTAAACATAGAGGTAACTTTAACATTTCATCCTTGTGACAAGACCTTGCTTTTTGTGACAAGTGACTACATTTTAAACATACACACTTTTTACTCAATTTGACACTGACAAGAAAAATACTCTCTTTGCCAGCACGACAAGGTGTCACTTAAAACTTTATTGTCAAGTTCTTTCAATGTATAATTCAAAGAGGTATATCTGAAGTTATGTCCCAGGATTTATATGAGAACATTTTTCTCACTCAGGAAAAAAAAAAAAGAAATAAACAGATTGGCTCCACCCTGGGGGCAGAGGGAAAAGAAAATAATTAAGATAGAAATAATAACATTTTTTTTCAGGAAAGGATAGACTAAGGGAGGTATCTGCAATATCTATGGATGAACTACTACTAGAAAGAAAAAAAAAAATCTAAAATCAAAACTCTCTCCTCCACTAACAAAAGAAACACACATCAGAAACAAAAAAACGTGCTTAAGGTGTTACCACTCCAGGACAGGTCAGTGTTCACTAAATCCAGGACTGAACACTCATGGCCCTCGGAGTTGCTTCTGAAGTGGTCAGAGTAGTTAATTCAGCAGACATGCCATGAAGAGTTACCAAAGCACATTTAGGCCATTCTAGTGACTATTTTACAGAGTTATATTCACTTCTGGTGAATTATTCCAGAGTTTTTTCAGAGGACTGCAACTTTCCTGGTATTTCACTGCACACGTTTTCGTGCACTGCTTTGTGACTGCTATTTGAAAAAGGAGATTTAGGCAGTTTCCAAAAGCCATGCTTAAATTTTTACTCTTATCCTATATTTCACTGGGCAAATGGGACAAACAAAGTCGTCAAGAAAAAATCTCCTACCAGTATTCTGATAGGCCTGTTATGGCAGACACCCTTGCTCCAAGGAAAAAGGTTTGCTCTCAGTGGACGCAAAGATGTGAAGCTGTATTTGCATGAGACAGAGTCAAATCTTATGTTTTTAGCACCTCACAATAGAAACACAGTCACAATAAGCCCATGTCAGGCATGGACTCCATATAATTTATTGGGAGGTGGGAAATAATTTTTTCTTTACTGGACAAATCACCTTCACATTATAGAAAGCAAGTATATCATTCCTTGAGTGAATGTATCACACCAGTTTGTAATATTAGAGGCCTCCCACAAAAAAATGCAAGTATGACAATAGCACCTGCTTTTTGAAACGCAATTCTGAGTTCCCTCCTTAAATCGTTGCTATCAGCTAAGGTAGAATTGTTTGCACCATGAAGTTTATGCTCTTCTAATAAAGCCAAGTGCCCCAACCTATTTATACCAGGTTACCTGAGAGTTTTAAAACAGCGTTACATATTCAGAAAATACATACATTGAATTTTCATAATAGTTTCTACTAAAACACAGAGTGCTCCTTTGACCATTGCAGAACCGGAACTACTACAGGAAAATGAGTTGGATTCTCCTCAAATGTTAATAAATACTGAATTATTTAGTAATTTCCTGTTACAGCTATGTAAATTTATTGAAAATAACAGCATTGCAAAGGAAGAAATCTAGATAAATAAGTTGGTATTGCTTAAACTGGGGACTTAATTTTTGGTCAGTAGAGCCCTTCCAAACTGGTGCTGACATAGAGGGAAAAAGCTCTACTTTCCTTTAAGATCCCATGTTCAACCATTTGGCTTGGCACTTAAAAGAAGCAGTACAACTTTGAGAACATTTGACTCTTAAAGTAATTTGGAGGCAAAAACCAGTACTGAAAATAGACTCTACAGGTGGGACTGTAGGCTACTTTTAAAAGTATAGTCTGCAGTAAAGAGGAATTGCATATCATTTATCTACAAAATATTTTAACCACAATTCAACATTAAACTGGGAAAAATGGAACAAAAGAGTAAAGGACTCCATGTAAATCTGTTTAAAGGACTCCAACTCAGGTCTCTGTAAACTAATCACCAAAACAAATATTGAAAACATGAAGACAAAAGTTATCTTAGCCAAATAAAAAGTTGAAAAAGAAACGCAGTTTATTCACTTGGCTCTACACCCTGAATACTCTTGAAAACAATTTTGCTAATACATGAGAAGGAAATTACTTTTCCTTTTAATAGGAGTCTGAAGGTAACCTGTTTTATAGGGTTTTTTGAAATTTTTTTCACATGGCAGCATTGGAGCAAACCTGTGTCTACCATCTTTTTCAGCCTAAGTAAGACTGAAATAATTGCCACACAATGTCAGTGAATTTAGTCATGGTTAAATTCTCTGTGCATTATTTGATATAAAGAAGAAAGTTAATTTTATAATAAAATGGGAAATACATATGCTGCCTACTAAAAGCAGGGGCTTTGCACCAGAAGATGTCCTTAGTTACAACAATGAAAAAATTCATTTAGCGGAGAAAAAATTCACACCTGAGATATAATAAAGGAGTCAAAGTGCCAAAAAATCAATAATGTTTTATTAACATATGCTTCAGAGAAATAATACAATGGGAAAATTGCAAATAGTTGCATCAGAATAAATAACATTCCTCAAAATATTCCCAAAGGAAATTGGTATCCAAAAGAAAAGAAGACAAAGCAGTAAGGCAGCATGTGAAAGAGCAGCACTGTAAAGAAATCTTCAGAAACTATTTCTGACCCCAAAATTGTCAGCCTTTATCTTCAGTTCCAGAGAGAGAAAAGAACACGCATTTTCAGAAAGACATGCAAGCAGAGATAAGAATTCTTTTTTAATGCCCAGATCATCTCTCTGTTTTGCTCTCAAACATGGAAATAAAGAGTCTGGACCAGTTGCTAACAGGGTAGGCCTTGCTTTGATTCCTTCTTAATTTCCAAGCATTTAGAAATTAATTGGCTTTTCCTTGTATTCATTTTGGTATGTGTTTATTAGTTATAGCAAATTCTTAGCTTAGGGTTTCATATACAGTGTTATCTCTGGCAGAAAATGAAAGATGAAGAATTTAACACTGAACACTGATGTAAAAATGGATCAGCTTGTTACAAACTGATTTCCTCTCATCAAACTACATGGGTGAAAGATGAAGAAACAAAATGCAAAAACATGGTCAAAGTGGTGACACACTAAATCATCTTCCAATCATTCTCAGTAACTCTACAACTACAGCATGCTATCCTGATGGCCCCATCTGAGTTGATGATTTTTCACAATGTATTTCATGGCTTCCATCCCTACATGAGACTTTATTACTATCACATAGGAATAAAAAGCCATAAAACACTAGAGTGAATTTATCTTGATCAGATGCAATACTTACTTTCTTCACATGATTTCACCACCATTCCAAAACTAACCAATGATTTCATGCTACATTACTGAACATTTTAAACTATATTTCAATGACAAGAAAGACACTGAAATGGTTACATCACAAATTAAAAGAACTTTAGCCTTTAAACACATTCCTACCTACGAGAATCAAGAAACGATCACAAGACACAACCATTTAATTCACTGATAAAAGACAGGACACCACAGAAAAATATCACTTCCACATACATCTTTCAAGACATAAGAAAAGACAAGAGACACAAAAGAAACTGGCATAAATAAATGCTGTGAAAGCACCACTACCAGCATCTTTTTGAAACTATTTTCCATAGTAGCTTCCTGGCATGCATTATAAAAAAATCAGACTCCATCACTAAGACATCTTTAAGACATCTGATCTTAATTGCAGAAACAAAGCAAGATTCCCTGCTTATGGCACTGCAACAGCCAGTACCACAGAGCTGCTACCTAATATGACCCATTCATCCCTAGGACTTTTACCTTCTTAGCTATGATAAATTTACTATAACTCCAAAGTCCATATTTCTCCTGATGAAAGACCAAATGAGACAAATTATAATATACCCTTATTTTCTAAGCCAGACTATGATACCAAGGTCCTGGTCTGAACACAGTTATTTATTAATGTAATTACTATTCATCTTCTTATTACTACTAATTGGCCAAGTAGAAACACAAGTCTCTAGGGTCATTGAAAAGTCAATACAATAATTTAACTGCCATTCGAAAATAATCTTGCTTGTACACTTGCAAGCAAACTAGGCTGCATCAGAAAGTCCCATTAAGCTAAGAGTCTATGTTTTACCAAAAATATTTTACTTTTCCAAGCCATGTAACCCCACTGGCATGGGAACAATATTAATTCTCATCTAGTGTTGACGCTACAACTAAAAATTAGCTCAAGTTTGATTTATATACCGCTATCCTTTCTTGCCTACCAAATCCTAGTTCTTGCATAATATAATGTTGATAGCATAGAAAAGAGCGAGAAATCATTAAATGAAAGGAAGTGCATAAATAAATTCAATTATCATGCATAAAACATGCAAATGACTTAAAGACTGCATATGAAACTCTGTTTTATATTCATTAATCTCAGGTTGCACTTTTAAGGGAGAAAGAGACACTAATAGGATCCAGATTAATGCACTCCCAAACCTTCCAATTTGTTTTTACGTGAGGGTTAAAATAGATGTATTAAAATAAACACAGCTGCTCACCTCCCCCAGCACTGTTTCATTTGTGGAAGAAGATGAAAACTGAAAAGTATATCATAAACTTGAGAATCTGGGCTTTTCCTGTGCTCCTCAAGACTGATTTACCCACTAACAGTTTGGTTTTTGTTTTTTGGGGTTTTTTTGGTTTGTTTGGGGGTTTGGGGTTTTTTTAGGCACATAACTTTGTGCTGGAAACTATTCCAAGAACCAAGCTAGTGACTTGACATGGAGAACAGGGTGGGGAGTGTTTGGACTTGCCTATATCCTGCCCTCTTCTTCCTTCCCTACCCTGAATGATGCTGCAGGTGGACCATTTTAAAATGCGTGCAGTCACCCCTCAAAGGGGCTCAGTACAAAGCTGGTACATTGTTGCAATGGGGTTTCATTAAACGGGAAATGGCATTCACAAGCGAATTTAGGCAGTCCAGCTTTGCTCACCTAGTCAGCAGAAATGCAATACACAATGGGGGCAAATTCCTTTCACCTGCCACCTGCTCTGGGTTTCGCTGCCCAGAGATTCCACACCCAGCCTCTGCCAAATTATCTGGGTGTAAAAACAGCAGTCCCCTGGCCTCACCTTCCCTCTCCTGCTGGAGCTGGGTGCTGGTCCCTGCCACGGCCCTTGCCTAGGGAACACACAGGAACAAGCCACCGAGGACAGGATCAGTACCCACAACAGCAAACGAAGGGGAAATGGCATTCTTGGGGTTGATCCTGCCCCAGGAGAAAGGTGAGCACATGGAAGAAAAATGCCCAGAAACAAAAAAGAAGGGAAGGTCCCATTCCCATCCACTGGAAGGAAGGTTAAACAAAGCAAACAAAAAAGGTCACTAAACTAATTTCATACTGAAACCAATGAATTTGGATGAGAGGCCCAAAGGAGAAAGGTTAGGATGTTATCAGTGACATAATTTCTCTTCCCTTTTGTTATAATGATTGGATATTAAACCCCTTCAACACGATGGGACACACTTTCTGCAGGGAGTAGCGGGGGAGTATTCCAAATGTTACATTTTTCTGATTATTTTTTACATGTTATCCTCCCGAACTACAGACATTACACCATGAAAGCACAAAAACACATACATGTAGACTCAAACACATATTCACACATATGATTTCAGACACAGACCGACTTCTGCTGGCAGCCTGACTCAGAGAGTTTTATATTAGAATTCATTTCTGTATGTTTGCAGATGCTAAATTAGTTGTGATAAACAGCAACAATAAGGCTGAAATCTGTCAACATCCTGACAAATATTCAGAGAGCTGTTTACTTAGGAAATAGACTTATAATATTCATTGCTCCTAAAAGAGAAAATGATCATACAGTAACTAAACCCTAAGTAAGAGCTAAAGATATTCACCTCATGAAGTCATTTCTCAACTAGCCCCTTGGCACTTGCTGGAATTATTCACAGCACGAGCTCTACTTTTTCATTTTCTGCTGACTCCATGTGGGTAATTTCTCTCTTGTGATTAAAAGTGAGCTTCTCAATTCCTTCAAAGCATTTCCTTAGGTGTGGTTGGATGCAGAGTGATCCTTTGTCTCAAAAAGGATTCCTGACAGATCATTGCTGCATCGAGAGAAAAAACCCTGAAAAATGATAAAAAAATGAACTTTAGAGGTATTTATATAAACATATTTTACACCAACACTATACAGATGAAATGGACTGTTTACCTTGGAAAGAATAGTCTTTTCTTCACCAGATAATCATTCAAGGCCTTCCTGAATGTCATCCAAAAGCGATTCTGCTTCCTTCAACTTATCCAGCATCTGGGTCTGTGAGATAACCCTCGTGGCATTGGTCTCCTTCACTGACTCCTTCGTTATTAGCCTCCTGGTGGGTGAGATAGAATACAGTGAATGTAATAACCATACTTCACACAACAGGCTTGCTCTCTCTTTTAAATTGAAAATCCCCTTATTACAAAACAAGGGGTGTTCTTTTTCTTCTACCTTTAAGTAGGACTGCCACATTCATTGCTTTTTACAAAAACGCAGCTGCTTTTTAAGCTACAGATAAATAGAATCTGCTAGGCGGTAATTCTGCTCAGTCTGAATGCATTATTTTCTAAGTCACTTTGGTGAGGGACTTTTTATTATGAACTGGAATGAACAAGGAAAGTCCTTTTCTCTAATTATGACTATGCTTTGTTCTATACTATTAACTTACAATGCCAGATTGGTCAGCTTTTTTTTTTCTTCAACAAGTTCAACAAATTAGCTTGCTTTTTCTGGGAAATTAGAGAGCTAATTATTAAGACTTTATAGACTAATGATGAAAATATAAATAACACAGAACAACAGTGTATCAATAACATTCACACACTCCTTTGACATGTACAATTCAATCTCCCATATTAATACCACTGATGCATGATCTGGAGTTACTTTGATTCAATCCACAGAATTTTCTTCTCATAAAGATGTGTTAAACTAGGTATTTTCAAAGAACTGAGGAAAAAGAGCAAAGCTGAAACACCATTTTTCATATACCTATCCCTGGCACCCATTTTGTTTTCCTATTATTGGACTCCCAATTTTTGAAAATCAGGAATGAGAGAAGAAAAGGCAAAGTTATAAAGACACTAAACTAGAAAAAAATCAGGATTTCTATTGTTTCCCACCATAAGACATAATGTAGTATGTTCAATTTGAAAAATACTTGTGCTCTCTTTTTTTTTTTTTGTTTCCCCTAATTAGTTACTTTAAATAATGGATTAATTTACAAAGAAGAATTTTATATTCCTCAATAATACCAAAAATTAGAATATAGTTCTGAGGTGTCAGGACCTTCAGTGATCCATAATGCTCGGCTTTGACAATGTAAAACATACTCAACTACTTCCCAAGTGGACAGCAACACATTTAGCTCAGCTGTTGACCACGGCTCATAACTATTGGTACATAAACACCCCAATAAATGAAATGTAAACACTTAAATATTGCTACATAATTCTTTTTTATGCAACATATACTGTGATGAACAGGATTTAAATAAATAAGAAAAATCCTTTCTCCTTAAAATTCATTTTCAATACTTATGAGTTGAAAGCCATCAATATGGTAGAAAGACCTGTCAGCAAAACAGCTTCTGCCCAGCATTCAGGTTACAAATCAGAAAGAAGCCTGGAAATAAAAACTTGCTCAGAGAAAAAACCCCACACATTGCCATCATCTTAATATCCTACTTGGATTCAAAATAATCCCATTCCTATGTACTTCTGCTTGAAATTCTGTGGGGAATATTTATTGTTCATTTTTCAAGCACATAGTGTAAGAAGATATATACACACAGTCAACACCAGAGTCATTGTTTTGAGATGCTGAAACTTGTTACTTCCATGAGGTGTTTCTCAGTCCTCCAATACATTTGGCAAACTATGAACTCTTTTGGGTTGCTTGTCTCCAACCTTAATGCTGGAGTATCAAGATAAGCCTAATTCATGTAGGCTGAAGAACAGCTGGCTCTATTAAGAAATAACTCTACATGTATCAGTGAAGCATCCAAGATGTGAGAGTAAATGAACACATCCACATAAACATTAATTTAACTTTATTTTAGTCCCAAGATGAGTGTTCGTGTACACTCAAATACATCCTTTCATATTATCTCTGAAACAAGGACACCATCTCACATACTGACAGTTTAGGTACGTTATTTTTTTTTCCTAAAATAGTAAAGGAATTTTGAAATGCTTATTCCTGCTTGATTAAAATTATATCTGGATCTGTCCATTTAGCAACATTTCATTTCATGGTATGATTGTAAGGACACTTAAAGAAAATGTAAAGACATGTAAAGAAAAAACTGAGAATGCAAGAAGGCTTACCAATATAGGGTACTGGTTTTCCTAAATTAATTTCAGAACTAAAGGTATCTTTAATAATTTTTTTGAGAATGCCATTCTTCCAGGCATATGACAGGCTTTCAGATTACTGAGCATCCCACTATCAACATCGTTAGCATCAATGGTGCACAATACCTTTAATTAAAAATGAACTTTTTTCATTTCAGCTGAATCAATTAAAGACAATGGATTAGACAGATTCCACCCTGTGCTAATCCTCTGCTGAGCACTCATTGACAGCTTTTCACAGAAGCCAAGGTTATGGTGTGAAATGATTGAGTGACTTGACAAACATTGCAGCCTAGTAGATGCCCGTTTACAAACAGAACAAGATCTATAATCTCCCAGTTTTGTACCTTATCCATCTGATTATGTTTCCCTGCATTTCAGAAGGGAGAATCAAAACAAAGATGAGTTCAGGAAAAAAAAATAAAATAAAAAAATCAACCTTATACCTTTAACAAACCATTTTGTAGCTACTACTTTCCCTTGTGACTATATGTAAGTTAGTTGCATATGTCTTCCAGTGTATTTCTTTCATGATTAAAAGCAAGTGTTTTACAGGTGCTTTTAGATAAGCATGCACTTTAAGTAATCTGCAGATCACTTAATAGTACATCAGGTATAACTAAACATAGACTCAATATTTCAGCGAAGTGACAGCAGGAAAGACCAGTTTTTCTGACTTTCAAAATAATCTAAGAAATATTTAGCTAAAAATGTTCTTTAGCCATTTCCAGTTTTACTTCATGGTATACAATGAGAAACAAGATAAGCAGAAATGCTTGTTTGCCTTTATCACTTGAATGATTCACTAACTTACTGGGAGGCTATGTCTCTATTGTTTCTGAGCTCACATCCTAAAAACTAAATAGAAATCAGCTTAAGACAATGAACTTTAAACTGTACTTTCCCCCTCGGTATTCTAAAGTGACACAGCCAAGTTGGAAAAGTTTTAAATAATGAAAGTCACTGAAGCCTAAATCACACACAATAGTGAAAGCTGAGATGGAGAGGAAATCTAAAAGCTAATTAAATTCAACAAGAGCCTCTCAAAGGCAACATACCAGCTTAGCCTCCCATGCTAACATTTCGTTTTGAAGGCTGCAGTAAATGGAGGGCCTTTCATGGCTGCAGATTTCACAATATGATCCACCAGCTAAACCTGAGAAGGGAGAGAAAAAAAAAGATTAGATGCATGGATTACTGTACTGAATAGATGCCAAGGCCGAGATAAAAAGAAAAGATAAGTTAGGGCTTCTGAGGAGCTGAATTTGAAGCCAACCAGCAAAACGGATTGAACTTTATTACCTCTAGTCACTGAGAAATTCCCTAGACAGTTGGATGTAATTTGAAAAGGTCAGAAAAAAATTTCCTTCACAGTATTATTGCTTCATGGTTTAAGGGTGGACGTTTGTGAGATGCCAGCTCTAATCATTTTTATTGACTTGCTCTAGAGAGACAGACAGATGCACAGGGAGTCAAGACAGATGGATAAAACATATCCTACCTTTGTTTCCAGTTCTAAAACATATCCCAATATTAGGTATGTTTTAATGTTAATCGTTTCAGTTTATCCTTTGCCATCTCTGAGAAAAGTGTGCCTTGTTTCTCTAAGACAGCCACAAAAGGGGGGAGGGAGGGGAACCCTGTGCATAACATTGGAAACTTGTTACAATTTTTCATATTTGATCAGAGCATTTATTGAATTCCACATGAATCTGAAGTATATAACTGAAATTCTGTAAGTGTAATAGGATTTTCTAGACATTTTTAGGTATGCTCAGTTGGGTTTTTTTCACCCAAAGGGGAACAGATCTCACTGAACAGATTATAGGAATGACCTTCAGCATACTGACAGTGCGAGCTTTATTATCAGTGCAGCTGTCTTGGGGAAAAAAATACCAAAAGAAAAACCCATTAAAAAAAAAAAAAACCAACAAAAAAACACCCAACCCCACCACAATTAAAAGTGCTTAATTCTTTGACTTAGCATTCACAGATGCTTGCAATTAAATATGAATATTTGCTAACACTACACTTAAAGTCAATTTTTTTTGTCCTGCAATTAAAATCAAAATTTAACAGCACAAAAGCAGAATTATCTATTCCAACGTCTGGAAAAGTTTAATTAACATTAGATTTTCTTTTGCTCGGAAGACATTTGTCTTCCATTCATAATACTAGCATATGTATTCTCTGTAACCTGACTCTGAATGCACAGCAGAGGCAGTTTCAGTGGTCATTAAAGCACAGCTCTGTGAGTTCCTCTACTGTATTATGTTTATGGAGCCTGCCTGAGAGCTGACTAAACCTGTTTCCATTTGGATAAGAAAGCCATTTCAGTACGGTCATGTTCCCTCCCCTCAAACCCCATACATCAGAGAGTAACATGAAATTGCAGCAGAAGACTTGCATATATATTCACTCCTCCAGAACTTTACACCTCTGAAAGAAAATCAGAAAGGCTTAGCTGCAGTGAGGAACAAAAAGCACCGTGAATTGCTCCTCTAATGGAAGCTGATACTTTCCATTGAAATGGACTGCTCCCAAGAGAAAAGATGTATGGACAATTTAAACATAATACTTCTTCAACAATTTAAGAAGCTTTTGGAAGAAGATATGTGCACCTGTATATATAGAAAGGAGACTGGAGCGAGGTAATAACGTACTGGATTTACAACAATTGATTTCTACTCTACTACACTTATTTTTTTTTAATCAGACTCCCCCTGTCAGGTTCAGGATGATGCTGAAACTGAAATAGGAATTTAGTTTCTTAAGATCACAGATGTGTAATTACAGATGAACCCTTTAGTTTCTGTGGCAACACGACAGCATTGTGATTTTTATTCCTGTTTTTTTCCAACAGGAGGAGTGACAGAGAAATTAAGTTCTGTCGTCGTCCAGATCTAAGCTCAAAGATGCAAGCATGAACTCTATCAATCTTTTTCCCAATTCCCCCTCTTCCCCCCCTCCATCATAGGAATGCTCAAGATAAAAATATTTAATGTCAGAGACTCAATTTTCCAAAAATACTTTTCATCAATGTATTTTGATGCCATTTGCAACATAGTAATGATTCCACATCATTCCATCTTTGCAAGACCCTCACTTCCTTCGTTTCCATTCTTTTTTATCCCCCTGTCTCATCAAGGGAAGCACATATTAACAGCCAAGTAACTTAAACTCTGATTCACCATACCAGATGTAGAAGGGATAGATCTTTAAGGTGTTCTACATGACATCCTTCTTACCCTATTTGAGCCAACAAACATGTGGGAGAAGCTGATCCTATCTAACCCCTACACAGAGGCAACAACACCATTTTCATAATACCTTTTATGATACTTTTTTCCTCCCATCTCATTATTTACCATGCTGATGGTAACATAGCACAAAAGTCAAACTATTGCTAACTTGCACTGTAACAATAAGGTTAGTTAACCAGTGAAACAGATTGCTCAGAAAGACAAGAAATTTTCAGTTTCTCCTAATCAGGATTTAATTTTAAACAATGTTCTCACAGTGCAACCAGAAGTAGTTTGGTTAGGTGCAGAAATCTCATTTCTTTCCTTTCCAACTTTTAAATCTTGGTCATGACCCAAGTGTAATGCCAGTTGGTGTAACAGAATTACACCCCAGAAATCAGTAGAATTTCTTTCTTTTTGTCTTTCTGTGTGTGACCGGGAGACTGCAACTTTTATATATATTAAATTTGAAAATCAAGACCTTGCAATTGTGTTCTAATAATGACAGAAATTGTAGCTGCCTTTGTCTTGTGAACACTAAATTACTGAAACCCATCCAGCATGTGATTTTAGCCAATTAAAAAAACATGAATCCACACAGCAATTTTTATTTTCTATTGGAAGCACATACCCTGGAGAGCTACAAGACAGATATTTCATGCACATCTTTCTTGTGTCAACTTGAATTAATTGTCCCCTTCATTTCTGATACAAAGCCCCCCTCCCCACACATCTGATAGCAAAGAGAAATACCATTTGTCTGTCCTGACCAACGGCCAGAGTCCTCATAAGATGTGAGGGAGAGCTGGATTCTCATATTTGTTTTACCATGTCTAGATGTTGCCCATCTACTTTTCACTCTTATTCTGATCAACAGACATGCCTAAGCTGTATTCCTCTTCCTAAGAGGAAAAAACCCAATCAACCAAAAGAAAAACAAAGATAAAAATCCAAACAACAAAAGAACTGGCTACAGAACATGTCCCAGATATGATCCTAATTTTAAATGAGCTCCAGTATCATTTCAACCCGCAGCAGGCCATGTTGTTCACATACACAGCTCAGACAAAAGAATTAGGTAACTATTTTACAGATAAGGAGGAAAGGCTTGACAGATGGATATGAGTATCATCTCTGAGATTAACTCCAAAAAGCACAGTTAGGTGGCAGCTACCAGTTTTACTACTTCCAAGTACTCAGACAGGTCTTCTCCTGTATGAGTGGGTTAGCTGCTGGAAAAGGCTGGTGAGTTTGTTTGTTTGGGTTCTTTTGGTTTTGCCTATTTTTATTAAATTCAATATAAAAAGGTTCTCAAAGAAGGCACAGAAAATGTTCCCATCTTACATCATACAGGGACTGCTATGCCTGTTCTGCATTCTTCAGAATATGTCCAAATACTGATGGTCTTAAAAGTCTTTTCCAAACTAAATGATTCTGAGGTTCTATGTCAGTTAAAGATTTAGTAACCATTTTCTTTGTCTTAAAGCCACTCTGTGATGTGCACAATTAGAATTTCTTGTTATACAGAAGAATCACTGTACTCTGAAAAAAGGCTGCAATACACCTATTAGGTGTATTATGTCTTGAATGCCAACTCATTCTTAAAATAAAATATACCTTCTTGAAAACAAAAGGGGAAAAAAATCCAGCTTTTGGATTTACTATGCATAATAGTCCATCTTGCCAAATTCTCTCATGTGAACACTAATTCAGCTCCCAGCTCTAATATTGCTAAACTTAACTTCCAACAAATTAGGTTTGGGAACATTGAAATGCTATTAAAATACTGTATGCACTGCAGCAGAAGCAGATAACACTTCATGTACGTTTAGTGGGAAGAAAGAAAGAGAAAATCCTTCCTTGTTATTAAAGTCATAAGTAAGGGATCTCAAAAAATATACCTCGGTACGGAAGAAATTTATAACCAAGATTTTTCTCTCAGTATTTCAACAAGCAATTCACTGTTGGTTGATCACATGGAGAATGCAAACATGAACATTTGTATAATCAACAGTTGCTACCACTTGAATTCTTCTGTCTTTCTAAGATGAAAAGTGAATATATGTTTCCAATTGGTACTTGTTTTAAAAGCATTCTCTGAAACAGTCCTTAATGATTTGAGCATTACACTTTGAAATTTAAGCCTAAAGTTTCACCTATTTTTCAAGAGCAGAATTTCAATCAAAAGCCAGAAAGCATCTTTATTCAGTGTATTATTGAATCTTCTCCAAATTGTACTCACTATAAATAATTATTTGACAAAAGTAAATCTTGGGTTTTGTACATTTGTTTCTTGTTAGAACTGATTTTGGAACACAGAACATATGGGTGAGTAAACTGCTTGGCTTTCCTACAGAAGTATAACAGAGATGCAACCAGGATTCTGCTCATGCTGTTTGTCATCTCATCAAGCAAAGTAAAGTTTATATAATGCAATACAGACGCCACAGGTTCCTTTTTCAAATTTTGTATTCCTAAACGATGAATGTCTTTTTTTAGGCCTCAGACTTCACTCAGAGTGAACTTCACTGTAGGTTCTACTCCAAAAACTTAACTCTAAAATAATTTGAAATTAGTAGCCATGATAAGAAAACCTCTTTTTAAGGCCAAGCTTTCTTTAACATTTACCACTAAGTTAGGGGATCAATAATTTCTTTAGGATGGTTTTGGAGGCCTGCTTTTGACTTTCTGGGTTGACCGAGCACTAACCCCTCTCCAGGCACATGAAAGCTAGACAGCAAGAGTATGCACTTCCTTGTTGCTGAATTCCTTTTTCTGTCAAGTGAAACCAACCATTCAATTACATTATATATACATGTATATATAATTATGTGTACATCTCTAAGTATATAATATATTACAAAAGTCCATAGTGAATGGTCAGGACTTTACTTTGTGCTCTACAAGCTAGAATAGATACACCTGTTGCCCTGAACAGTCTTCCATCAATTCAAAAACTATGCTGTTTTGATTATTTTGTAGCTGTCCATGACAGCCAGGTAACATTTCAGTATTTGTTCACTTATTTGGCTTTGACAAACAAGCACGACAGCTAAAATGGTACTGTTAATATTTATGCCTCTCCTCTATGTCATGTTGTTTATATGAATGTATTTTTTCTTCTTTATTCATATCAGAGTAGTACCTGGAGCCCCCAGCTCATTGCAGCCCAGACTGAAACCCACCACATTCTTCACTTTCCTCCCTGAGAGCCCTTATAGCCAATCCAGATGAAACAGAAGTTGGAAATAAGAGAGAAACAAAGTGACTTGCCTAAAAACTTCCTTTTATCCCTCCTCTACACATGCATGGACATGCAGGTTTTTTTATAGAGCTTACGGAGAAATAAATCGTAAAAGTAAGGAATCAAAGTTAATGCTATCATGAGAAAATGTGGAACGAGTTAAGATTGTGATTAAGATTGTGTATAACATTTTAGAGCATGCTCACATTGTTGAAGACAGACAAGTTGTGTAGGCAAAAATGGAAAATGACAATCAAAGCAAAAATATTTTTAATTTATACAATCTAAAAGAAAAAAAAAAGGCTAGGTTATGATAATATCAAGTTTTGATTTTTCACATCTGAGAGCTCATGTGCTTGGAAGGAAATACTTGGTTCCACTGGGAATTTGGCCAAGTTTTCTACCTTCTTTCCAGAAGTACAATTTCTATTCTCGTACCAGAGAGAAAATTAACATAAAAATAGCCTCTGATTTAAACACGGTCTGATACTACTCTGGAGACTAATAAGCATACAGATAATTTGCATCTAAGAGAAAAAGAAGTTTATTGCAGGCTATTTGGAAAAGGACACTAGTAATTGTTAGAAAATGTTCCAAATGCCCCAGCAATGGTCAACCAGAGTAGAACTGTCAAGAAAAATAAGAGAGAGATGGTGAGAATTTCAATAAATTTCCTGTGTGATATTTGCAGCCATTTTCATGGGCTATGCTTTTGTTGCATACACATGTGTATGCCAAATATAGGTAGAAATACACATACTATACTGTGCAAACCACAACTTTCTGACAGCTATTTTCACTAGTCTAAATGCACTTAGGCATATTTTTATGTGGTCATGCAATTTTCTTCCTGAGAAGCTGACGGCTTGGAAAAGCCGTTATTCAAAAATCATGTCTCTTATAGTAGATATTCACACAAATGAAATATTCTATGTTTATGGCAATATAAAAATGCCACATACAAATTTGTTCATAACTACCACAAAGGCATCAGTCAGTGCATGTATACACACTTAGGAAAGAATCAAACTAAATGCAAATACACATAATGCTTGTTCTGCTTCTCCCTTTGCACAGCTGACTATTCAACCTGAAATAGTTCATTAACAGACATTCCAAAATAAAAAAAAACTTACTCTCTTATGTTGAGGCTTTATTTATTTCATGACAGTTCTGTCTGAAATAGAAACTGGCCCTAAAGATTTACATCATAAGTTCACACACGTGTACACTCACACAAGCTTACATGCACAATATCTACTAGAAGAGAGGGTTGCAGCATTATTACCATCAATGGCCTGTGTAGATGGAGGAAACACCATAATAAATGAGGGACTATTGGAGGAGATGTAGTAAGAGTGAAGCTATACAAAGACTGGAAGAAGACAAGAACTCTGTGTAATGTGATGGACCAAGGAGCTAATACAGTTATCTAAATTCTAAAGGAATTTACTTATACAGCTTGAGTCTTCCTTTCTGATCATTTTTCCGCACAGACATGGACAACTACACAAAAAGCAGAGTATCTCTAATCTGACAGAGAAGATGGCACTGGTCTACTTTCTATTTTTTCCTTCTCCTACTGTCTTATGTAGTTTTATATAGTTGAAAATAATTTTAGACTAAAAGCAGATTGTCTGTAATTCACGTAGAGAGGTACAATAGCAAGAACTCAGTCTGTATTAAAGAACAGGGAAAAGCTTAGTAAATTTAATTCAAAAGTAGAATTAACAAAGACCAGTGATGAGAAAAAGAAGGAATTTTTGGTTATCAGTCTTAATTTGATGAAAGTTCGCAGATAATACACAGTTATTGCATTTCCCTCTTTGACATACATACTGGTGGCTTGTAATATATATATGAAGTAAATTAATGAATGAAAAACTGTAGGTTGAAGCTGCATCTGAGCAGAAGAGGGATGACAGCACCTAGCAGAGGAAAGCATATGGAAAAGTTCACATACAAATTGACTGTCATTCTGTGACAGCACAGAAATAGTTGAGGTAGCAGGAGTTTGCAAGTCTTTTCGAAATCCATGCTGACACAAGACACTTAGAAAAAGTATTCACTATTGGTGATTGTACTTCTAGATGTCTAGAGTAGCCTACTAGATTAACATACTTTGGTTTTGCCTTTCAAAGGTAAAAGAACTTTTTTTTGGGGTGCGTAGCATTACTCACACTCTATTAGAAAGAAACAGGAATAATAAAGACCAGAAAAAAACTCATGGTCAGCCTAAAAATCTTTAAGTAGAAGGGTTATATGATCAACAAGAAAATTCAGAGTTACCCAAACTGTGTACCAAGCATAAGGAGAAAGGGACAGAGATGAAAGAGGATCAGGGTAAACAATGATGTAGGATATAGTCACAGTACAGAAACAGAAGTCAGAGTGAAAGCAAAAATAGCAACTGCATTATAAGAGAAGAGGAGCCTGGAGAAAGGGGACACTCAGAGCCTGAGCCTGGAGAGACTACAGGACTCCACTTCTTGCAGAGTCCTGAAGGAGTTTCTAAAGAGGGATCCTTCTTGTCAATGGGTACTTTGAGCTGGAACATGAAAGAGAAAGAATATGTCATATCTGCTCCCATTTTTTTTTGGGGGGGAAGGGTATTTGCATAAAGTTATACAATTAACTTCAAAAATAGAAAACATTTAATTGTGCAATAGGTCTGGACTAAAACTGACTTTATAAAAAGTTCAAATGAGTAACTGAACTGTAAGTTCTTTTCTGTAAGTGAACTGTAAAGTGTTCCTGTAGAATTATAGCAAAAAACCCTACCTCAGAACACATCAGATCTTGAAAATTTAACATTGCAAACTGAAATAGATATGAAAAATGTAAAAAATTATCTATCAAAACCAGAAGATGCTTTTTTTACTTGTACACTATAAAAAAACCTTCCCAATACAGTGATAGCATTTTCCTTGTTTTGAGAAGTATCTTAACAAGTCAAAGAGCCAATACATTAATTGCTTGGAAGACCAGAAACATTGCACTGATTTTGCAAGAGAAAAAAGCTGGAATTGAATGGAAATATCAGAACAGAGGAGATGACTATATACAGTCACTCAACTCATTCACAGAGAAGAAACCAAGATGACACAGTGCCTCATATTTCCTTCCAAGTCAACCCTGTACAACAAGAATTACAACAATGCAGACTGCACAGAGCAAAATAAAAGCCCATAAGCATTCAAGGAGGACATGAAGAGAGACCTGTTGCATTAGCAACAGGTTGGGTTTTGTGTTGTAAATAAATAGAGTGAAATTCAACATGAAGGGACAAGGAGCAAGACAGATGAGTTCAAATCAAAGATATACATAAACACTGCTAGAAACCATTTCTATTCTTAGATGGGCTTTCCCCTAATCAGAGATGTAATTCACTAAATGATGCAGGGATGTAAAACCTGCAAAGGTGGTGCTGAGTGAGGCAGAATGTCCTTTTCTTTTCTTCCTCCTTGGTTCATGTCTGCAGTTCATTTACATTTACATAGGTACATTTCATCAGAACAAAGTCTCCTGAACACTTCAAATCTTTTTATGATGGTGCTTACGTCCATAGTTTTCACATGTCTTCTGTTTCAAAGGGTTTCAGTTCCAATAGACCAAAAACGATCTATTTTCCTCAGGAGCTTGATGATCCCTCACTTTTATTGATGCCGTTTCTTTTGTGAGACGTAATAACGAAACAAGCAATTAGTAATGACACTACTTTATTTTTTTCCTGCATGAGTTTTTGTGTCCTTCTTATCTGTGCGTTGACTGCATACCTCATAAGGTTAATTGTTTAATTTCAGAATTAGAGTGCAAAGCCTAAAGAGAGATATAAGGATATTTTATCTCTTTACTAACAATTTTATGCATATATTATAGAATGCATAGTTTGGGCACAGCAGATTACATCTGTTTGGTGTCAGAAGATACCAAACATTCAGTTTGTTGGATGAAAACAAGAACCTGTCGTAATGCTTAGTCAACTTTTGCATCTGTGTATTGTAGACACTATGAGTAGTAGTTGATCAACCAACTGAATTAAAGGTTACAGGGAAGTGGAAATATCGTTTAGGTTCTGTATGTGCTCACAAATAATTCACCTGCTATTGGTGACACTAAGATTCTGGCCTGACCTCCTATTCTGAAGGCCAAAAGCAAATACTGCAGACTTCTTTCTCACTGACTTTGCTCTCAAATGATGGTTGAGTAAAGGTCAAAGTTTGAAGAGATTTTCTGCATCAGCTGCTGGCTTTCTTAAGACCTTTATGTGGAAGGTGGTACCTTATTTTCTTTGAAAAAAAGACCTTGTCAGATTCTTTTAAACTATGGGTTACTCTGGTCTTTCTTTCATCTACCAGTCTACTTGAAGATCATCACCTGCCCAGAAGAGCTTGTCTCTGAAACATTTTTTTTCAGAAATTTGTTAGTGAAAGCTATCATTGGATGCAATTTTTCATGAGCTTTTCAAACTCCATCTTAAAACTAGTTTGGATTTGTGTGTCTGCCTCTTTCCCTTTCAGTGCTCCAAGAGGTGATGCTTCTCTGTCTCTCAGCTACACCTTTCAAAAGGAAGTCAAGCTCTATTGAGGATGGTGAAGTACTTGACATTAAATGGTTTAGTATAACTTTTTATGACTCAGAGCTCCTGATAAATGTGATTTATTAGGTATAAAAGCTCTTTACTAGGTCAGATGTCTGGACTGAAGAGACATTTCATTATAGAGGATCACTCATATTTAGCAACTGTAATAGGAATGAAGCAATTCTTTTATCATAGTGGTCCAAATCTGACTTGCATCACTACTGTCCTCCTCTTCAGCCTGAGTTAATTGTCAGCTGAACAATGAAGGTACCTGGGACTAATTTATTTAGGAATATGTTCCATCTGTAAAGCCTACACTAATGGAGTACAAGAGGGCATGACTAAAGGATTCAGGTATAAAGTTTAGGAGCTTAGATAATTACTTTCAGAAAATATGATCAACTCAACGTGTCAACTTACACAAAAACAGGACTATTGAACCTTTTGAAAAAGGAGCATTGTGTTCACAAAACTAAACAGGCCAAATTCTATTCACCTTAACTGTGGAATAACAGAGTCAAAAGAGTTCTCTCTCCCATTGCAACACACAGAAGAAAATACATTCTGACCAATTTAGATCAAAAGATGACACTTTTATAGCTATAACCATAGTTACCTACATTGAACTAGGACTGTTACAGATATCTTGAGAACATTTATGCGAGAACTGTCCAAACAAAAAAATGGTAACATTACAACTCTAATTATTATTTTGGTACAAATAGTTAGGCACAGTACTTACAACCCTTGCTTTTCATTTTGACAAGACATTGTGGGAAAAGCTTCTGATGGAATTACTGAGTTTCACATGGGAGCTGACCTCTGAATATTTAAGCTCTGAAGTCAAAGAATAAATGGATTGAAGGCTGGGCATATGTTGTATGGCTGCTGATCTATATTAAGAACACTTATGCTCTAGACATTCTTTTGTACTATAAAACTTATTTACAATTTTGCATCCAACTGAGCTATTAAGAGGGATTAAGTGCATTAATGGAATACCTAAATCTATGCTCTTCTAAATAAAATTAAGAAAATAAATTGTATTTGTATTTAACTCCACAGATTAATGTAATTAAAAACCTTTCCATGACAATTTGAAACATGTTGCCCAATTGTCCTCTTATATAAAAAACTGCTATATTTTTGTTATTGTGGCAAAAGGAGGAATCTCTGTTGTGGCAAAAGATCTTTTACTGAGATCTGCTTAACCTTTCTGTTATTTGGCTTTATTACATTTACTATCTGCCTTTATTAAATTGGCAAATAGTTTGTTTATCATCATTCGGGAAAGTAAGTGCCTATAATTTGCAAGTATGTTGGTCAAAAATTGACCAGTTAGCTGTTCTTGGCTGACACATTGTCAAGGCACACAATGAATTCCTCCCTCCTCTCTCTCTCTCTCTCTCTCTCACACACACACTCACATACACACTTCTTTCTGTCTCACATACACACACTCAGAAATGTATCCAGTAGAGTAAAATATTCACAATAAAACTGGAAGCGATGGAGAAGAACCCCAGTCGACATCCCATCTGTTCCCTTGAATTAAATTTAGAATTCATATGTAATATAGACATTTCTGTCTGACTATCATAAAGCCCTGACACATTCAGGCTTTCATTAAAAAGCTCTGAGATGTGACTTGAATAACAATCTGTCTTAGCTAATTAGTATTTTCAGTTTAGCATATTCACTTTCAGACGTATTGCTGTTTGCACATGGTAATTTAGGTAAACAGAGCCCATCCACAGCTGCATCAATTAACACTGCTAATCAAAACTGAATTCAGGTAATTAGGCACATTTATGCAAAAAGTGTGTAATTTGTGGGGAAAGCTCAATTCTTCAGTAATATTTCAATAAGTAGGAGTCTCTTTTTGCAAATAAGGCAAGGAAATAATGGTAAATCAGCTCTAACATATACATGATGCATACTCAGTGACAAATATCTAAATTAAATCTCACTAACTGGTCTGTATTTTCAGCAATTGGACAATAACGTCTTCATATAAATGTTCTTCTCAGTGCTTCTATATGGAAGAGCGGATTAATTTCTGATGAAAGTTTTAGCGATTTTAAAAGTTAATATTTCCTCAAGCAGTTTTTGAACTGTTGAACATGGTGGTCCAACTTATTCTCATTTTCAGTCAGACAAATTGTAATGAAAATGCCCTCACTTAATTTTCAATTTAATTTCTTCAAAGAAGGCATATTTTCATTTACTTTAAAGAAAAGCTTCTAGACTTTTCTACCATCATGCATTTCAAGAATGTAAAGTAGTAAATGCTTCAAAAATATTCTACCTTGTCCTACATAGTTTCACATCCTTTTCCCTTTCCCTCACCCAAATCAAAATTTGAAAATCTTCAAAAAATACAAAAAAAAATCCCCTCGAACTCAAATATTTAAGCAGTATAAGAAACTGTACATTCATAGAAGGATTTTCATTTTTATTGAAAGGGAAAGAAAGAATGTTCATTGTAACATTATATTCCAAGAGTTTTCATATGCAGCTATTCAAGTTACTCAAATTCAATTATCTGTTATGCATACTTTCAGAAAACTACACAAGTCTGATGGACAAAAAAATGCAATTATCAACTTGCAGCTAATTTTCCATGATAAAAAGAAATACCTAGGCAATTACTGATTTTTGACGGAAGCCTAAAATGAATCTGCTATTTTTGTATCTTCTCTCTGATTTGAGGGTAACTTTGTGTGAGGGATATACAATAAATTTTTATTATGTGCAGATCTGCAACATGGAATATGTAGCTTTTGATAAAAACATCATCGCGAAGGAAAACATCCTTTACAACATTAAGGTCTAACTCTATATAACTATTGAAATTGCAGTGTGTTTTGCAATCATATATAATACAGTGCATATATCACCATTCAGAAAGTTTTCCCTATATAGAAAACTGTGTTGTGTTCTATTATAAAAATACGTGAAAAATGCTTAACATATGCTGCAGCTAAAATGGTCTTAAACCTCCAATTTTCACTTACTTTCTGGCAGAGTACCATATTGAAAGAATATTGACAAAAGAGTTCAAAAGTAAAATGAAGCCTGTGAAGGAGTACAATTTTGAAGTATTTCCTATTCAAATAATCACAATGCCTACTGCTATTGTTAGAATGCTGGACAAGATAATTTCTCAACAATTATCAGACCAACTTAAAAGTATATGCAGTTCACTATGCCATTGTCACTGGGGGCATTGGTGAAGGCAAACAGTATTATAACTTCACCTTTTCTCCGTTCTTCTCTTGCAAGAGAGAAACACTCACCTACATCTCATATCACGTGCCAAGCAGCTGTCTCACGTGACTTATTAACGATGATGTATAGTGAAGATTATCAAAACAGTCTTATGTGACCTGTCTCTGAAAGAACTTGCCCTGCTTGACTAATGCTTTTTCAAAAGAGCAAAACAGAAGGTGTAATGACTAACTGTTTATTTTAGATGTTATAGTCCATAGGAAGTAAGTACAGTGACAACATCCTAGCTCCCCCCTCCTCTACCTCCCACATCGCTAGCACATTTTTTGCCTGAAGTAGTCAGATATAGTAAGTATTCCAACAGACTGTCCAGACAGACTTTCCAGAAATGTTTTACTACACTGCCCTGTCTGTTCTGCCTGACTACATCGCTAAATATAAGCAGATATAGTTAGGAACATCTCTTCACTGAACACACGTATATATGGCGTACATCACAACTTAATTATGAATTTTCCTGATGCATCACCCATTTGAAAATTTTATATTGTGCTAGCGTATCATTATTTCATACAATTTGGAAGGGATTTCTGGTGTTGAGGTTTACTAAATGTATGGTGGCATCAGCTGATAACAGACAAGGACATAATGAGTATCTCAAAAAAGAAAAAGTTATATATATAAGTTGGCTGGTACAATAGGTGCTTCTCATATATGCAGCTCCATAATTTTTCGTCTCCTGTATTGCTTTGCTATAAAATATGGGAAGGGATTGAGGCCTCATGCAACTGAAAAAAACAAAAACCCCCAATATTGGATGCTACATACCTACTATTATTAGCTAAATAGCGATGAATATGTATGACTACAAAGAATCTATAAGTATTGTTTTCCTCAATTTAAAGAAAATTTTCATCCTACTCAAGCACTCAAGAGCATTCAAGAATTATAAGTAAAACAATAAATATTTAAAGTTCATTTATTTTCTCCATAGAGCATGCAAATCATTATTCATAACATAAAAACTGTTGAAATGTTTCACGTCCCCAGTATTCATAGGATTAATTCGAGGACATGCAAAAATTTTTAGTTTGAGAAAAGCAAAAGCAAGAGCCAAAAGCCAACAATTAGTACTCTACACTTTACACGAGGAATAAAAGCTCAATAATTTACAAATGTTGAAGGAAGTGCTAGTTCCATAATTAAAAATCAGGCAGAGATCCTTTTGGCAAATGGATCTCTTTGTTAAACATCCCACTAATCCAAGCCTGAAGGTATAATTCAGTACCCTGGAGGATCCCCTCTATACTTTTGCCAGCTGTTCCATTTAGGTCACTCCTCCACAAGTTTAGCTTTTATCTATTCCTCACTTTCTTCATTGGGTCCCAGAAGCAGTAACCCATCTCTCTGAAGGCTGTTTAAAGTGTAAATGAAAAGACGAGACAGAAGTGAGCTGCTACCTCAGGGTCCTCAATTTCTGAACTGCAATTCCTTGGACTTCCCTACCTTGACAGATGCAATACGAAATTTTCCTTGATGAAAAGTGAGGAGAAAAACTGAATATGGAATGCAGACAGCACATTCATTATCATTTTAATGCCTTGCAGCTGCATGAAAGAATAGGAAATTTTACTAGGCAGAAAGTCCACTCAAGACCAAACAATTGCAGTAGCCCTTCTGCCCTTCAGCCCATTTCCCAGCACTACTGCTGCTGGCATGCAAGGAAAAGCCTTCAAAGAGCCATTTTATTTCTTCTCAGGTGGTCAGGGATAGGTAGAGTCAGGGAGAGGAATGAAAAAGAAAGAAAAAATAAGAATAAAAAAAAAAAAAGGAAAAAAATTCATGGTAGGATGATCCAGCATAGTGTGTGCCAAGGATCATGAAGAGTCCTGGGAGCAGACCTGACCCACTTGCCTCACTCCCCTGGACCGGCAGGTGGAGGAAGGAGACAGTAATTCTTCAAGGGCTTGATTATGGAAGTTAAACTAACTTCAAGTAGCTAAACTGCTTCTAATTTACCACTATTTCTGTGTTTTTAGCAAATACATAATTTCTTTAAAAAAGCGATAAAAATATGTGAACTGGATCCATTTATAATGGTTCTAGTCAGTGTAAAGTTAAGTCCTCAGAGAGTCATTATAGTCCTCCAGAAATACTTTTAGACATTATGCTGTTTTGTAGCAACACACTCATCTCTTACCCTGGGAAAATTAAGTGTAATTCATTATAAAACAAATCACTGCCCTGACATTCACTTGTCTGATAAAAAAAAATAAAATAAATAAAGAGCAAGGCAGATACTCTGGGAGGGATTTGTAAGTGTACAACTTTAAATGAAAAATTTATAAAAAAATGCAGCAAGCATATTGCTGGGGTCTTTCCAATTTAATATTAAGTAACAATGTTTACATGCAGAAATACCATCTGTAATGTGAATCATAATTATAAAATCTATTGAAAATTTACTTTATAGGTGTTCAAATGCTGTTCAGTAATGCAGCCATTGTGACACCGATGACCATCTGAACGACTTTACACATGGAAGTAATCCCACAGGCTTTAGACAGCTGCTAAGATAGTGCCCTGATTCTACACATCCAGCATGATGTACTGGCTCCAGCCTAGGAAACCACTTGTTCACATTTGTGGAAAGGATGGCAATCACAACCCTGAAGCAGTGCAGCAATTTGCACACTTCCTCTTGATCTGCACTTGAGAAAGTGCTCTGTGAGTCAAAAAGTGCAGTTTTGCTTTTAAGGATTAGGAAAAAGGAAAAAACAACTCAAAGAATAACATACATGCAACTTGTTTCTAATTCTGCGATGTCTCGCACCTGTGTTACGCTGCCTGCCTGTGCACTCATGAGCTGGCTCGAAGTCTACACTCGCATATAAGGAATATCCACAGTGATTTGCACTGCTTACCTTGCTGACCTGCTTCCACGTACTCCTGCCGACATTTCTGCGTGTGAAGGTTCATCGCAGGCAGCTGCTCCCAAGTTCAGCATCCCCGTGGCACGGCTGCTCCGGCGGGACCAAGCAGAGCAACGGCGAGTTGCCACTGGTCAGTTCTAGCACAGCCCAGTGCGCTGTCTGCAATCACATCTCACTGAGTGCAAAAGGAAAATTAAAATATTTTTTTTCTCTTACACTCAGAACAGTATGCTGTGTCATTTGTGTTTGCATTTAAATTGGACAGAATAATTTACTGCTGGCTTCTAATTTCAGAAGGGTTAATCACCTCAGCAAAGGTCAATCAAACTTTAATCTCCAATAAAATTGCAGTAGCTTCAGTCACCTGCAGGACATTTATTATATTCTTATTTTCATGCAAAAGAATGCTTCACTAATCCTCTAATGCTTTACATTAGCACATTTGCCACTAACATTTTACTAAAATTATTAATTCCTATGAAACTATTACAAGTGCTCATTTCTACACATCTCAGAAGATAATCCTGTTAGGAACCAGCCACATCTACTGTGACATTGCTTTAGTTGTCTGCTCTAATCCTCACAACCGTTTGATACTCCAACCGAGTTCTAACAATGTACCGAGTCTCAATTACACAAAATATTATAGGGTTTAGTTTAGAACAACAATATACTGTTTTAGTGACTTAAGCTCCCTATTGTCTGCAATCACAATACTAATCTATTTTGCCACTCTTCACAACGTTTTCTTTTCAAAACAAAATATAGATTTTTATTTTGCTTAGCAGCTTTTTGAAAAGCAGATTTACAAGGATAAGTTAAAACCTAGAATCCATTACAAAGAATAGGAATAATAATGATGATAAGAATATGTTTCTGGCCTGCCAAGAAGTATTTTCTTACAAGAAAGAAGTCTGTTTCGTGGCATAGCCCATTAACAAATAAAGACATTAAAAAAAAATAAATAGTTGGTTCTTTCAATGTGGTCTCCTAATTAAGACCAATTTTTCTGCTATTAAATTGACTGAGAACTGAAAAATCTCCCTGAAAAATTCAAGTCAGGATTAGTTTTAAATTACCATTGCAATAATATCAGCTCAAAACTAGAAAATTGTTTACTCTAAACAGAAAATTATCAAAGAGCATGCCCCAAAAAAACCGTTCGTTTCAGGTAAACATCAGCTCTGTTAGCTACACAACAATACATTCCTTCAAAAATCTACTGTAACAATTCCATCTGAATGTTTAGAACTAGTTTACCTGTAAAGATACAAAGAACAGCAACAGAAAACTCAGGGAGAACTCATTACGGAACTGAAACACGATGCAAACAATTCATTTCCCGAATTTTAGAAACTGCTACCAAAAAGTCAAAATTACTTGGGAATTGAAAAACTAATACCACGAAAATAAATGGGTTTCCCTTATCCTCCTACCATGGCCATATCAGCTTCTGTGAGAAAGAAATCTCACATCTGTTTAAAATGGATTTTTTAGCCATAATAACATTTTGACATACCGTAATGTAAATAAACTGTTCTTTCCCATCCCAATATTTCCTTCTGTGTCTCTCTGTCTCTCTCTGTCTCCGTCTCTCTCCTCTTTTTGTTTTAATATATGGCACAGAGACAGACACACGCCCCCGTCACTGTCAATATGCACACTCATTAGCAATATGTCAGGCTGGCATTTTCAACACACTCCAGAGCATAACTGAACTACCACACAGCGCACACACACACATGTAACAATACAATTACACAGAAAAAGAGCTCAGTGGAATAATTTTTAACTTGGAAAACTAGGTAAACATACAAAAGGAGCAAGTGAGATTCTCAGGCAGTATTTTGCAAAGGTGCTGTGAAGTGAATCTCCAGCTAACAACACCGATGCTGCTCTCCTTTCACGCACAAACACACAGACAAATATACCTATATGAAAGAGAACATAATAGCAAGACATTCTAACACTTAATTGCAGACACAAGAATATAGGTTTTTCCTGGTTGCTGGGGGTTTCCATACCTTTTAAATTACATTCTAACTTGAAGTAATATATGGAAAGAAATATTGCAAAACATAAACCCAAACTGAACTATGAGTTCCTAGAACACAGACTGTCAACAGCATTCGTAGTCCTTCTAACTGAGAAAATTAGCTATGAAAACAACCACATTCATATTTTTTGCAAAAAGCATCTGGCGAGATACTAAAGACCACTTAAAAAGGGTGAGTAGCACTGTACTACAGTCTTGATTATTCACCTTTTGACGCATTGATAAAACATATTCTAGATTGTTATTGCTACTGCTTTAAAATACAACAGAATAGCTTCACGTGGCACCCTGAAAGGAAAGGTATCATCAAAGGACCATGTATTTCATTTTCCAGGAGAACCAACAGTGAAGAAATGTATAGGGAAAGAAACATACCTTCAGTTATCCTAGTGAAAGACTTTTCAGCACATCTACATAGTCCTGCGGCTCCACCAGTACAAAAGTCAACACTGCAGCGCTTCTGATCTCTGTGACAATGGCATCATACTGCCAGCAATTTTTTCGATTAAACTTCTCAGACATGGTAGCAACTTTGTTAATTATGATATTAGCCAGCTGGCGGGTACAATCAATCATCCACTGTAAGAAAGCCAGACAAAGAGACATCTAATCATTGCAACCAGAGGAGATAAATTTTGTTCCTTTCTTATACGTGTCACAGATTCTATCCCTCCTGACCCTCTACACAGCCATCGACTGTCAAATTTAGATTCAGCAAGCTCCCAGCTTTTCTTTATCCCTGACTCAGATCTGAAACTCCTGGTTATCAGGAAGACAAGCGTCACCAGCTGTCTCAGAACAGGAAGGCAATCAGGTGAATAGTAGTTATTATCTCTCGTTGCCTTCTGAGGAGCAACAAGATTGATTTTGGACCAACAACGCATCCAGATCTCAGGCACAGCTACTACACTGTCAAGTCTAGAATGCAATGCATATGTAAAGCTGACCTAAACCTTTGTTAATACTCCATACCAAAAGTCTGAGGGCTGTTTTTTTGTTGTTGTTGTTTTGGGTCAGGTTTGTTGGGGTTTTCCCCTTTTTTTCTCTAGGAAAACTCTTAAAATATTTTTTTCTTCACAGCTGCACTGGATATTCTCTTATTTCAGGCCTCCTTCCCCCCACCTCAGAAAACCCAGGCAAGCAGACCACACCATTACTCAGGGGACTCTGTTTCACAGTTGGATAGTCTTAATTGGGCCCACAGAAGCAGTTAGCTACCATTAAAGGCTTCTCTGTATACATCTTTCTCTCAACTAGTCTGATCGTACATAAAACCCCACTAGTGAAGCCTATGCTTTGAGCAGGTTAAACACACAAATATGTTATAAGCACAAAATATAAAAGCATCCTAACAGAATTCAAGCTGATAGTGAATTTCAGCATTGCTCCAGAAAACAAGAGTATATTTGGGCTTTTCATTTACAGCATTGGCCAATCTTGTACTCTTACTCTAAGACCATTTTCTATAAACCAAATACATTGCAAAGTACTGGAAAGTAGTTCATATGAAGTAGAAACAAAGATTACAACAGAATAAAAGCTATCACAGTAATGCATTCTGGTACAAAATCCCCCATCAACTAACTTGATACATTCCAAAATGCCTGCAGACAGTTCCATTTAACTAAATAGAGCAGAGTACATTAGTCAATTAATACAAATTTATAAGGACATGCAAAAATATTTATGACCATTTTTGGATTTATGGTCCATTGGCAGCCGTGGCACCTGGACCAAAGACTGCTTTTCAGAAAATGTGATCTTATGTTTATTTCACCTTAACTGAAAGCTAGTTTAATATTTATGGTGATATCCAGTAATATTGCCTCAATCATGAAGAAGATGCTCTGGACTTTACAGCATAAAATCACGTCTGTTTTTAGTAAAACCTTGCAAACAATACGTTCTTTTCTTGAAAGATTTCACGTGCAATTCAGCAAAAATTTGCACATTTTCTTGAAATTCAGAAAGAAAATATTAAGTTAGAAAATAGAAGCTCGTGGAAGTAACAATTACACCCCAACCTCACTCCCTTGAAATTACAGTGTTGCCAGAACCTTCTTTGCCTTTCAGAAGTCAGATTTTGTTTTATGTAACTTTCTCATTTGGAAAGCTTATGAGTTTATACAGGAATGGTTAGGGTGTTCATAATAAATTATTAAACACAAATAATTGCTTTCTGATATTTATTGGAAAGGATAAGGACAAGGAAATAAATTACATCCTCAAATGTAATGTCATCATTTCATTCATTCTGGATGACTGATGAAGTATTTACCCAGCTTCTCATGCAGATATTGAAGATTACAGCAGTTCCGCTTTGTGACCTATATCTAAATTGTTAACAAATTGAGATCTAGCCCAAGTACCTCCACAACACATTGTCACCCGTGCACTGTCAGACTCACTGTTAAAAACCTCAGTCCTAGCCCAAATAAAATGATAAATTCACTTTATTAAAATATCTACTGCCAAGAGGATTTCACTCAGAAGTTAAGGAAGCCCTTTGTGAACTATTTGTTCTCAATTCAATTTCTGTACTCAAATCAGATCTTGCTTTCTTTAGACAGCCGTTAAACACAAAGAAGTAATCTTGATCCTTGCAGAGAGTTTTAAGGCAAGAGGAAATAACTGAGCATTGCAGATAAACAAGGGACTTGGGATGAACACAAAAATAGGAGGCTCCCATAACTACTGGTTCAATTTTTCTGAAAGGTGAACCAAAAGCATCAGATACGTAAGGCTATCCATAGCGGTATCTCCAGTCAGTCACCAGTGTAGACCCAACTAGGTTTCTAAGCTGGCAGAAGAGATCTGAGCTGGCAAAACTGGAAAACAAAAAGAATGGTCTCTGGCAGATACAGACTGATCCAACTGATTATTTAAGAGAAGCATGAAAGAGGGATCAAACTTGGCACGCCAGCAGCACTTGCTTTTATCCATTTTCAATAATTACATCAGGTTTTCCTCTTATTCACACCTTTTTATTTTTCATTACTTTAGAGTTCACTGTGTAAAATATGGAATTAACTTCATCTACCTTCAGCTATCATAAACAAGGCAACCAGGCTGCTCCCTATGCTCTCTTCTGTCATCACTAGGATGAAGGAGAGCATGACAGGAATCTGTTGATTATGAATTATTTTACCTATTTCTATAGTTGGATACTGGTTGAAAGACTTGCACACCGGATGTACTGTCTCCCAACTAGCTGGTCTGAATTCAGCTTTAACTCTCCTTGGAACAGGAGGCTGGACTAGTCAACTTCCGAGTGTCTCTTCCAAGATGAATTGTTCTATTTGTCTATGAACTGGCTAAGACAAAAGCAATGAAAATAGTAAAATTCACGAGATGATCTAAATTATAGGAATTACATAGGTGATTTTTTCAGGAGGACAGGGCAACTCCTCTGAGTGTTTTTGGCCCCTACGTTCCTCAAACATTTTGAAAAAGCAGCATTTTTCAGTTTGGGTTTTTTTTTTCTTTCCATTAAGGCAAAAATATTAGAATCACGAAACCCTCTGTATAATAAGAGGTTCAGATAAAAGGAAACCTATCAAGGGGAATACACGAAAAAAGTCCACAAAGACCTCCATGAAAGCAACTAGACAACATACCTGATATAGGATGAGAAAAAAAAATTGAGTAGCAAAGGAAGAGTAAACTCAGGGTCAGGAAAAAGTGAAATGTCCTTAGAAAGGAGGGAGATGCAGCAAAGGATAGGCCCTGGTTAACTAAAAGTATTTGCAGTTTTAAAAAACCAAACACAAGTCATGACCCTTATAATGGTGGTAGGCTCGAAGGAGGGGTTTATTTTGGTAAAGATAAGATTACTCCAGGATTTCCACGGTTTTTGCTATATTCCTAGAACACAGAAAGTTGTAAAGAAAAGCAAAAAACAGAAATCACACACATAAAAAAATCCTAGCCCAGAAGGAAGTATGGAAAATACTAGGACCCATTATCTAAAGAAAAAAAATAATTGTTAAATGTTTTGATCAGTAGTCACAATAGTACTTCATAATTCCAGACTGACATAAACCCATTTAGTTTTAGTTACGTATACCTATTCATAAGCTTAACTTTAACAATTCCTGTCTAATAAACCTTCCATTTGCACTCTCATAAATCCCATAAATTTTCCATTCAATACCTCATTACAAAAAATTAAGTGAAATTAAGCAATAATATATGTAAATTATACGTTTAAAATAATGAACAATGTAAAGAAAGGAACACTCTTCACATTGCAATCCAGTGGGCTTTTAAATTAACTTTTAATGCTGAGCGGCTGCCAATTAATAAAGAGCCTACCTGTTTGACTGCACTACAACACACAAATTAGGAAAAGCCAAAATGCAACCCAAGGGCACAAAGCCAATGCAAGATGGTGCACAGACACCAGTCCACAGGTTTAGGGGAACACATGTAGCAGAGCCCAGGTCCAAGGAGCAACATCTGTCTTCAGTGAACCTCTTCCTGAAATCAGAAGCTTTGAAGCCTCGGTGATACACTGGCCCTCTCACTCACTGATTCCCCCCTCGCTCCAAGAAAGAACATATGTAACTGCAGACAGAGAGCTTACGGTATAGTTTCTCATTTTGGCACATCATATGCATCTAAAATAGTCCTGGGTATTTTTTCTTTTTAATTTTATTTTCAGCACTGCAAATCAAGAGTTAGCCTGCATCACAAATTGTATGTACATTCCACTGAAAAGAATGAAATAATAAAATTTCACAGTGCAGAACAATGTCTGTAAAGGTCACACATAACTTCTCGAGGGAGAAACGCCATGAGGCAGATGTGAAGAGGACACATGTTGTGTCAATCCTTAGCACAGAACGAACAGAGGTAAAATAGTAATGCACTGCAAGAAAAAAAAAAAATTGTGCCTATATTCTCGGAACCAACAAAGAAAAAGGGGAAACATACCATTTCTCCCCCTGGATCATGATAAACAGGTCCAGTTTTATCCCACTTTGATATTGTGAGTAGATGTGAAATAAAAGACTTTTTTCTGTTCTGCTATAACCACACGCAGATGAGCCTGAAAGTCGCATATTGTTTTTCCTTGCCACTCCCTTTATCTTGCACCAGAGCTCTGCTGTTCTCTTCCCTATACCAGTAGTCAGACAATCCTCTTCTTAAACTGACCAGTAAGAATATATACACTGGCTCAAACCAGCATTCTGCCTTTGACAATGTCAGGTAGCAGGTGCCCAGAAAAAAAAAGTAAGGGCAAGCAAGGAGCAATTTCTTTCCTGATGTATGCTCCCAACTTCTGCCCAGACATGGCATGGAAGTCAACAATGTCAGGATGGCTTAATGCGACACATTTGACAAGAATTTCAATACCTTTATCCTGTGTAACAGAATGACAATGATCAGTACCAGGAGTGCACAGTTAAATAACTGACAACGCATCTGTAAAACAGGAAGGCTCATGTGAACAAGAAACTAAGTCTGAGCTGAAATCTACAAAAAAAAAAATAATTCTATTTTAAATAATTTGCCTACTTTTTAAAAAGACAAATAATTCATTAACATTCAGATTAACAATTCTGAATTGGGGACTTGTATAATTCTGTAAAGATGAGACAATAAAAGACTTGCATTGTGTTAATGGAAAGATATTTTTGATGTATAAAGCACTTTCTCAGAGAGTCCCTCACTAGGTCAACTGAGCACCACAGCTCCAGGAGCTAGCCATGGTTCTTCCTTAAATGCAAGGTTTGCACTATTTTACAGGGAACTCATTCCTAATTTTGCTGTTAAAATACCTATTCTACAGCCTGAAGGCATCTCCTATGCAAAAGTTCTCACCTGCAATAAACTGGAGCTGGAATGGCAAACTTAAACACACATAGAGCAAAATAACAACTGAATTAAACAAATGATTGTTCTGGAGACAGCAAACACAAAATATGTTGGAGAAAACATAATGCCATGTTACAGCAACACGATATCTTTAGATTATATAGTACTTACATTTAATGTGTCATTTTATATTTTCCCCCAAAATAAAATTTGCACTTACACCTGATGCAATCTCATAAAATTATCCATTTTGTCTGAATAAAATTGAAACATGTAAAACAATAATAATGTGGCAGAAAAAAACTCTGGTACATGATCCATTAGAAAGGTTGTAACTTCAATGATCCAATCAAAGTGACATAAGCTAAAATACCCAGCTGACAGGAAAATTACAAAAAATAATTCAGCAACATAAAAAACTAAAACTGTCTGCTTGTAATTCATTTTAAAAAAATGTATAGAGTTAATGTAGTTACATTTTGGGTCTGGATGTTACGAAGATAGGTTTCGGATTGCGAAACTGCCCAACACAGCTATCCAGGATTTTAATAATTTTATAAATTCACTTAATGAGCTTCTTTCAATATAATTAGCAGATAATACTTTACACCTGATTCATTTCAGAACAGTAAAAAGGCAATATCTCCAAAGACAAATTAAAAAACCCCAAAAGGATAACGACAAGGTCAAGGAGGCCAAGTCAATAATAATTTTTTTTCAAATTCTAAGTTTCTTTCTTATATATTTTAAAACTGTCCTTCACATCAATGTTTGTTATCTATTATTTTTAGTACCAGAGGACAGAGTGCTCTTACAGCATCTTATGTCAAGCAGTATCTAAAAGAAAGTCTAACAGTAAGTAAACCATGGCTTGGGGTTTTGGGGTTTTTCTAATTTGCTTGTTTGGGAGTGGGGGGAGATATTTATTAGATCATAAAAAATTATCAAATTATCTTTTTTTTTCCTTTTTTTCAGTAACAGATGTAATTGGACCATATCAGTTCTAGGTCCTTTTACTTTTTCATTACAGAAATTATCATTAGGAACAGTGTTCTCTATGTATGTCACAATGAAATCATGCCTTACATAAGTAATTTTGTAAGGCAATGGTGCTGTGTTCCTTTTAAATAAAGCCTAGCAAGTTCAGAAGGAAAAATGTTGCTGTTTCCCAAAAAATAGAGTTTTATGTTTTGGGGGTTTTATTTTTTTTCAGTATAAAGATGGTATTTGCACAAAGGTATTAAAAGATTCCCCTGTAATTTGACTGAATGGGTCATAGGTAGTTGACCAAAGAAGCATCACTGGAGGATCCATCTCCATTTTTAAGTGGAGATTTCCCCATTACATAACAACCAACTGCCCCCAGCTTTACCACGCCAAACAGGGAGGTGGAAGTTCTGCATAAGGAGACCTCTCCAGAGAAAGAACAATTAAAAATAAAATTAAAAAATCTGCAGTATTCAGATGTTGTGTATTCCCAAAGGGTTTCTAAGACAAAAATATGACCAGTATATGCAGCAAAACAGTAAATAACTCTGAGTACACCATACATGTAAGTTTACCAGACTGCAGAGAAATATATCAAATCTCTTATGAGCAAAGACACAAGATTTTAGCTGTTGCAGACCTCTTTGCTCACTTGAAAATTCCCTTGCCACTCTAGCATTATTCATCATGAGAAAAATTAAATTGCTACTGTCACTTAAAATTGAACACTAATTTAAATCTTTTTGAAAACAGAATTTAAACTCTGTTGTATAAGTACAAGGAATAAGTATAAGAGCAAGTATAAATATAAGGAGTCAATCATACCATTAGAAAATGCTCTATTGATAGTTTCAACTAGAAAGGATAACCAAAATTTTTAATTTGCTGGTTTCATTTGAAAAAGAGACAACCTTTGCTGGTTGTCATACTAAAACTTAGGGGCAGTAAGGAAAAAAAAATAGCCATAAATGTAATTGTAACTGAGCATTTAACTGAGTTAGAACATGAAATTTTGAATATTTTTGTATCAAAACTGCCTAGAGCAGAATAAACACACAGTCACAGAAAAGTATTACTGCTTAACATTTCCTAAGGAGGTGCTTAATTTTGAACAGGAACTTACAAGGGATGAACTTAAATATATGCTCATGTGTCAGGTGGTCAAGGTGATATACCTCAAGAAAATTCTGCATTATACCAGCTCTGGAAACTACTGCTCAGTGCCACTGTAGTTCAGGTGTCGATATCCAGTAGCAGACTACTCCAAATGTATGTATGGTCACATCCAATGATTCTTTGGCATTTCCACTATTTATCACAAATACCAGGTACAGTAATCCATAGGTTTGTAAAAAAACTACACAAATCCCTTTTAAGGATTCTGATCAAGGCTTTAAAACGCAAAGTACCAACCTGAAAAACAACATGGCTCTTTGAGTCTTTGCCTATGTTTTAAATATCTGTACCAAGTTAATTATCATACTGCTAAAGCTGTGCAATCAAGTTCATTGAAAATAAAAAGGCATGCCAAAAAGAACAAAATAAAATTGATGGATTCAAGTGGAAAACAGTAAAATAAACAAAATAAAGCGCTAGCTAGGAGTTAGGAAGATCACACATTAAGATGAAAGATGAAACAGATGCAATACACAGCAAAGATCAAAGAGCTCCATCAATTCATTCTGAGAGTCAAAATCCAGCTGAGCATGGGAGCCCTGTCCGCATAATAAGAAAGGTTGACTAAAACATAAGGATTAAACAGATGAGCTGTCTCCAGTGAATGTATGGCACAGGAAGCCCTGCTGAGCCACTTGTAAAGACACTTTGGAATTGTACACCTGCTACTCCACAGTGAAACCTACAGGAAGCCAGCCTGGAAGGGGAAAGAAACCCACTAATGGACTAAATAGCTATCTTTAAGAGGAAAAAAAAACCCCACAAAAAACAGTCAATGCAAGAAAACAGCAGCTAACAGATTTGCTCTTTCCCCTCCATTTCATTTATTTACCAAATATTTCCATCACAAATGACTATAAAGAAATTGTTATCATCATCCTCTCCGTTGAAATAAAAGAATGAAGCTTAGCACTTAAATTATGAACACAAACGTCCGCATGTGGGCGTGTCAGCCTAGTATTCTCAATGAAAGTCTCTGTCACAATATTACTGGTTTGGAAGCTTTTTGTATTCCAGTACTTACACTAAATGGCCAAATCCCTAATAACTTCAGTGCTGCATGACTAAGTGTAATGGTCACTAAAATTTATATTATTCCTAATACTGATGACATTTAAAATAATATTAAATAAAAATCTTCATTTTTCTCATCTACTTAATAGATAGAGATGGTGATATTTCTATTAGAATTAGGTTTTTTAGAATTTAGGTTTTTTCTCTTATCATTGAGAACAAGAAACTAAAGCAGAAAAAAGTTGTTAATAACAGGTAAGAAACTGTATTCGATTTAATTAATGAGTTCATTAATTCTCATAGTAAAGTAAAATCCTCACAACGTGTATTTAGCCATAAACACAATCCTTTTACAAGAAAGAAAAATGTAGGGTTAGCAGCCACTCAATTACTCAAAGAAGCCAAATTGTAAAGGTTCCTAACAGCTCTGAAAGGATCAGTGTTATACCCTACACCTCCTTGCAAGCATCAGCTAAAGGAAGCCCTCACTTCGGAAGATGGCAAACCATAACCTAAACCAATCAGGAAGCAAAGCCAATGGAATGTATATGTGCTTGAAAACTTCTTAAGACTTTGCTTTTTGCTAGATATACAGCTAATGTCAACTGCCTGCTACAGGTGGTTCTTTATTTAAATTTCAAATGAATGTTACTAACCTGCTTGCCCCACAAATGTTATTTACAATCACATCTTTTATTCTTGTTTTAGTTGACAGGACAATCTCCTCAAGGATCTGGGCAGAGCTGATATATTTGATTTTCAGGTTATCTACTGCCTGCAGATACAAGCTCTTTGATTGTTTACAATGCAGGAGTAATTGGTAACTGTTAAATAACTCTGGAGACTGATTTAAGAGTCCTTCACTGACTGCATGAAAGTAGGGATTCATCCCACAGTCCCTAATCTGACCAAATACTTAAAAATTTCACCACAAAATCGGGATATTAAAAAATCAGCAAATACAATGATAATTTAATCATCAATCGCATACAAGCATTATATTCAGTTTTAAATATTTCAGATCAATTTATATATCAAAGTGGAAATTATAATAAGAAACAAGCAGGTTCTTTTGTTACATTTCCAAGATTAGTCACAAATATGAATTTGTGTAGCACAGTTCTAAGCAGAATTTCTGTAGTTCTGCTTCCAGAACACTAAGCCAAAATGAGAACATTAAAATGAAATTCAGCCCATATTCCAATGAGGAATTTCATGCGTTGTTTCATTGGTCATACATTACTTCTGATTGCATGTGTTCAAGCTGTGGATAATATTTAGAATAACTTTTCAAAGCATTTGCCTAGTCTTGCACAGTCAAATAGAATTACTTTACTATAAACAAATCAGGCTAATTTGTTGTTCCAGTAAAAAGTCACAGAGCGCATTTTAACTATTTTCTGATGCCATTTTATGGCCGCTGAACTTTATTGCTTCACAAAATGGTGTGGAAGCACAACACTGTTATGAGCACACTCTTTGATGACAGAACTCCTCTGGACTTAGCATTTTATACTGGAAAGGAGCAGTGAAATGTATCATTGAAGATATTATACAATACCAGGCAACACCATCATAGATGGAATATAAATGAAACGCTAAAGCACACTGTGGGAGGCCAACCAGGTAGTACTATAGTGAGTTCACCATGCCCATGGTCACCACCGCGGCCACATTCACCATGCTTTAAGGAGCAAGGCTGAAGTATGCAGCAGAAAATAGGGATATCCCTGATCATTCTCCCCATGTCTCCTTTGAGGGACCTCTGCACCTCTGCACTCTTCACTGCTTCCATGTAAAAGTAATGTGGGTGCTTAAAGGCTGAACAGCAGCAGCTTCCCACAAGTGCAATTCCACCTGTTTGTGGACCAAAGGCAACATTTTGGCAGAGGATCCCCACCTGTGCAGCACTGTGGCTACTCTAAGGAATCTCAGGATCCTCATCAGCTCCACATAAGTCTAACTGCAACCGCTCAATCCCACTTGGCCAGAGCTTGCTTTCCAAGAAGAAAACCTAGAGAAAAGTGAGATTGCTCCTAAATCATTAACAATGCCAATTGCCTGACTTCTTGGAGTATAAATGTGCTTGTTAGCACACTGTAGATTAGACAAGAGGAAGCCCAACATTTTACAATTTACAGCCAACAGCGAGCGACACCAGGGCTCCTGCAAATTCCAGGTGCTCATCCTGAAAAAAAATCACGTAAGATATATGAGCAAAGACCAAGCCAGCTGCTCTTCCAAGTAACCTGGTGGAAATACTATCACTGAAATTTTACCGCCCATGGGCAAATCACAATATCTTCAGAACAAATCACAACTGTTTTCATAGAGACATTTCAAAGACTTGTCTCCCAAGAGAAAAATGCCACCTCAAAAATTTTCAACCTGTTTATCCAGCTGTTTTGGTCTTACGGCTGTCATTTAAAAGGTCATAGACATTCTTTTTTTTTAATAATGAGGGCAACATTTTACTTTCTCCTGCTGAATAATTTTACATGCACTCTTGAAATAACTTTTGCACTGCAAGTTTACAGTTGAAAATTTTAGAGCAGTATGTGAACAGTCCAAATGCAGAAATTGTCTCTATTGTTACTTTAATCACTAAACTCCTATGCAAGTTTCACAGTGGGATGTAGGTACTCATTTATTTGTTTTGCTTTTTTATTTGAATCCCCAACTCTGTTGCTCTGCATTTTTTCTAACATATGTGTATATAGAATTAGCAGAATGCAAACAATCTCATTCTTTCAAGTAAAACAAAACAAAACCAAACCAAAAAAAACCAAATAAACAAACATAAAAAACCCACAAAAAAAATTCCACTTAAGGTGTATGGTCAACCTGGAATTTTAACAAAAAAAACCATCTGGACATACTTGTAAATATGCTAAACAAGGCAAAAAGGCTGCCGTCAGACCTAATTCTGAAACACTTCTTTGTGTCTGGCCTCAAACCGGGCTTATGTTTGGCTCAATACTAAATAAGAACAGTGATTATTTACAACTTCTTTTATGGAGGGAGGACTAAAATTTTCCAAGTCATACTGACATGTCACATGTGCCAGAGCCACAGAACTAATTAGTTTTGCCCACTACTCTGGCTTATCTCTGCAAGCTGACTTTGTTGAATTTCTCTTCCCAGACTAAAACTGTAGTTCTTTGTATTTCTTGATGGAGTAAATCAGAGAATAAACTAAATGCAAAATCAAGAGTAACACTTTTTCTTCTCTGTCCTACCTTCCAGTTTGTTTGAAACTCTTAGAACCATCTAACTCTAACCTTAGGTTTTCAATTATACATAAATCAGGAAAAATATATTAACATCTGAAGTTAAAAACAGGAATTAAAATTGATATAAGGTTGTTGAATCTGAGTTGAATTTTGGTCATATCACACGAAGAAAATGCTGCCTATATGAAAGTGCCCATTAACAGGTTTTGTTTTGTTTAAATTTAAGGCAATATATAAAAGAACCTGCAAATGGTATCTGTTGTTACACCCTGCATGAATTCTGTTGTTATAATTTGCTTTGATACTATATGATGAATAAACAAATTCTATGTCAAATTCAGATATTCAAGTCTTATCTTGAAACCTCACTGTCTCTCCTGGCTTCATTTAAAGAGTGGGTAAGGTGTGAAAGCAAGAGTAAAAGAGCTTGGCCTGCAGTTTATATCTCCAGCAAGGGAGATAATATAAGAAGCAAGGGAAAATTAACAAAAAAAAACCAAAAACCCTAATGAAATTTATTTCATTTTAAGTTTACGACAGATGCCACTACACAAAACCCGACAGTATTTCCTCAGTCTTCCAGGTTCGGCTTCCACCGATCAAGATAGCACAGCATGATCATGTATATGTGATCGCGCATACATAAATCCATTGGAAAAATTATTGAAGTCTTACAGAGTTCATAGTCTAAGCCCTTCAAAATGGATTACCAGCATTTCTCCAAGTGATTTCAGGCACCAGATGTTATAAATACGTTTAAATTTGCCTCACTTCAGCAATGATCATGCATTTAGTGTAGTTCTCATTATATCAAAAATACTTCAGCTTTACCAGCAACAGATGAATTAATTAATTTCTTTATTAATTCAAACGATTTTTTCTCCAATTTTTTATAAGCCACAGTGATCTCTCAGCAATATCGGCTCCTTCTCAGTTCCATAAAATTGTAATCAATCTCCATTATTGTCATGAAAATGGTATTTGTCACTTTGCTAAGAAAAAAATAATCAATACGCCTTGCAGGGTAGAATAGGAATTTAATGCAGTGAATTGATGTCTGTTAGAGAAATTTAGCTTGCCAGCAGTTTGGGACAAGCTAATAGAAAACCAGAAAATTCACTGAAGGTTGACAGATGAATATACAGACATGCCACAAAAATTAATATTTGGGCACTTTGTATAGCCTGTCATTTCACATGCTGGAGAGAAAATAGATTTAGACAAGCAAATACCTAAGGAAATCCTTTTGCTTTTTAAAAGGCAGAAGCCAAAAGCATGTAAAAAATAAATTCCTCACTGAATTATTTTTATGTTTATGTAAGTTTGTGAAAAATAAATATTCTGAAACAGTCAACTATTTAAATATTTTGCTTCAGACATGATACAAAATATGAAAACAGCGCTGAGTGATAAAATAGTGCAAAGTCTCTCGGGCAATACTGACTGCCTGATCCTTCTAGAGAACACTGCATTGCAAAAACAAATCCGAACATTGCTTCAAATATTACCACATAAACTGCACAATAGTACAGCTCGGAAAATGTTCTGCATCATGAGGAGGGAAAAAATAGCCCAAGTAAAACTTTCATAATCAATACCTAGAAAGAAATCCCATCATACTTTCAGGGCAAATACGATATCTTCAAAAGAGCTGCTAGAATTATTTGAGTCTTATTAATAAAAAGTTACACTTTAGGAACACAATCCTCCCTTCTGTCTACTGCCGTTTGCAGAAGCTGTCAAAACACTCCACCTTCCAATTACATGCTTTCTGTCTTTCACTTGCTCTACCGTAAGCCTATAATCTGTGTAATTCCCTTGTTTGGTTGGTTTAATAAACAATGCTTTTAAGTAGAAGGGCTCGATAAGCCCAGCATCTGCAACAAGGAAGCTGCAGTTATCCATCCCTCCAGGAGAGCATCAGCACCACTGATCGCAGAGACAACACGCTGGCCACAGCAGGAAGCAGCACAGGGCACCCAGCTTTGGACTTCTGTTGCATCACTTTCTGAATTCCATTATTCCTAAAGATCCTCCTAATTCTGGGTTGGATATAAATGGGACACCCTCTTCAGGGACCTGCCTGCAGTTCCCAGAAATCTTGGAGTTCTAAAACCTCAGGTACCCAGCAAGGCTAGGAGAAGCAAACATGTCTAAATGCCTAAGAAGGCAACCAGCTGATTGCTTGTGGTGAAACCTTCATGCTGTAATTCCAGAGGCTGTGAGCAAGCCTGGCATATGAGCCCCAGTAAGAGGAACAGTTTTTTAACTTGTGCAAAATAGAATTCTTGGGAAAAGAAGGGGGAAAAGATGTCGGTAATTTTACATAGATGCACCCCTGTTCAAATATAGGAGAGCAGAAGGGACAAAATTTAACACCTCCTTGCCTGTAAAACTAAAATAAGACTAGGCAACAGATGTCTACAATAAGGTGGACATTGGTGAAAATCTATATCTCCTACTGTCTTCACCATTCTGTCATGGATTTAAAAATACTCCTGTGAATTAGAAGTCTCCCCTGCCACAACTGCACTTCTTTCTGATGGCAATGGTGCTAGCACTCCTTCCTGATGGTATCAGGAATTTCTTATAGGAAGTGAAGAATTGTTAACATTACTGAGGTTCTCCAAAAATAGGGAACTTAATTTATTTCCGTCCTCATTCGTAAAAGAATCTGACCTTCAACCTGACAATCAGGTCAAGTTTCCACCACAGAAAAATTTAAGTTAAAGCAGAAAAGGAAGATAAACTTCTATTGAGACATTATCACTCACAATTTTGTAAGCCTAGTAGAAGGCAAATAGCAGTACTATTTGAAAGAAAGTTTTGCACTCTTTACAAAAAAAATGAAAGAAAAACAAAACCAAAAAAGATGTCATAGTTCATAGGAATTTTGCAACACTAACATAGGAGATCCCCAAAGCCAACAGTATGGCCTTTATTTCACAACTGGCTTCCAGCTGCTACTCTACATTATAGGATCATGCAGCTGGTGGGAATGACAAGAAATCAGTGTTGCATGACAGTGTCAACATTTGTACTTATGCTTTGCATGAGTTCAAACATTTGTGATTCACCCTAGGAAAAGCAAAGGGTTATCACAGATGACAGAGCGTTAGTAGAGCTAGTTAAAACGGGAGATGTTTTGTTATACACCATCAAGTCTGATGCATCAGGTTTACACATGGTGATAAAATGAACACACATGTTATGGCCTGGAAGTTATATATGTATTTTTGTCAGAAGTGCAAAGCACAGTTTGATGTAATGCAAGCCATTACAAAATCTATCAGCCCTGTAAGCACTCGCAATGTCATTGGCTCCACATGAATGTATACAGTGAATCTGTTTCATGATCAGTTGTGAAGATATAAGCATAAACTCAGTATTATGCATGGATATTTTTGTAATCAGTATGGTGGACCCTGAGGGAAATATTTCCATTGATTTTTCCTAGGGCTTTCTAAGATAACTTGTAGAAGACTGATGATGAATTTGAATAGGTCTGAAAGCTCAGTCCCACTGAGGAAAAGGGTAAAGGTATTTCCCAATCAAATTCTTTCAGATTAGCTTACTGACAAAGGGCCATAAATTTGAACTCATGGCATACATTAAAATTTGATGAGCTTTTACTGAACATAGTAAATTTTCAGGTGTTTTTCCTAATTTCATAGACATTTTTCAATAATTTCCATATGACCAGTCACAGATTCTGCAGTACTCTTTGAATGGACTAACAAGTAATATCAATGACAAGTAAACACTCTCCATTTTTACTATTCTGCCCAGTCATCAAGACAGAATTATACTATGCAAACATTTCTAGCACTTGTTATTAATGCAAATACTATCTGTAGGAATTATGATTCACTTCGAAGTCTTCCTTCTTGTTCTCTAAACAAAATCTTCATGTTTCCTCTGAAACATGAAACATTTTCAGGGTCTATGCAAACACTTTTTCCAATAAGGCTCAATAAAAGTATGATGCAAGGTCATGATCCTACATCCACCAAAGTTATAAAAAATGTACACTGGCATAAACAATATAGGAGGAAAGCTTAAAAATAAAAATTAAATGTAGCCTGAACAGAGGACTTTCCATCTAACATCTGGCCTAATTTATTACCCTAAGTGCCAGTCATGACCATTAAATAGAGACAAATCAAATGCCCTACAAAATGCCACTGCCTTAATTTCCTGTGCAATTCCAATGTCTATTAGCATCAGCAAATAAATTTTGCTTCAATACCAAGTAGGTATCATCTTGATTTCTCATTTTGCTGTTGACCCAAAAATAACTGTTAACTACTGGATCACTACTAGCTGAGTTAGGGTCTGGTTTCTAGTATGAAACAGAAGGCTTTATACAATACACCTTTTCTTGTGACTTATCTTGTTCCCCTCCCTTCATATTTGCAAATGAACCTAACTGCTCAGCAAACAAGGGTTTATACAGTGTTGAAGAAAGACTCATCACCAATGTAAGCAATCTTCTAATTTCTTCCCAAAATCTTGCCTTTTTTTCCAAGAACAACTATGATAGGCACTTTCTACAACATGCTGATTAAAAACTAGATATAGTTTTGAGATAAATCCTTGGATAGATCCTCATTTAGGATTCATATCTATTCTGCTTTTTGTGAGGGACACTATGCTTAACCTGCTTACAGAATAGCAGCAAAGAAAAAGTTGTCCCGTGTACTCACAGCTATGAGAGATTAGAGCCAGCAGTGACAACCTCTAGCAAAGATTAAGTGGTCCTAGTTCTGTTTTGCTTCGCCCTATTAAGTGTGATAGCACTTGTCATTTCGCTAAGAGATTTGAAGTCAAAGGGTTCTAAAAGTTTCCTGTCTGCTGCTTATTTATCGATGTGCACCAGAATGTTATCCATTTTGATTTTTAAGGAAATTACCTGCACTGACTAGTTAGAAATACAGAAAGGTATTTGACAACAGACAAAATAGGCTAGGCAACACTCCCATCTCCTCCCCAAGCCTCTCTTTTTGACTTCACATAAATGCTTCAAAAGATGGTTGCTGCCAAGTCAGGGCTTGTCTTTTCCTCGTGTTCTGTCCACTTTGCTCCTGCCAGCCTCCACAGAAGCCAGCAGGAGACAACCACCACGACTGAACAAGGGAGGCAAATTTCTTAAGGTTCATCTGCTGTCTCTTTGTGTCTGCTCAGAGGGATCCATCAGTAGGACCTCATCTCCTCCTAGGGAGCAGATGGGTGGAGGTGATGGCCACTGGTGGTCAGAGATAATACTTTGCACTTAGTCACCTCTTTCACTTTCCAAAGTAGATGATTTCAGATCTTAACTTAAACAACTCTTTAGGTGTTGCATGACAATGTAAGCTGTTATAAGACATTTAGTCAACTGAAAAATATGTGAAAAATACACCATATCCTTGAATTGCAGATTTGCATTAATGGAAAAAATAGTTTTGTACAGGTATAATTTATAAATAAAATATTTTAAAATGTCTAAGGAATTTAACACCTGTAGATTTAGTCCTGAGTGGCCATAATTAAAATTCAATTGTTCACTCTTTTCAAATTTTTTGATGTAAAACTTCTGCAAATTAAAATTTGAAAAATGTGCAATTAAATGAAGTTATTAATGAACTTTAGTCTACATATCTTGTGATTTTTTTTTTATCTATATGCATACATATACATACGAGTAACCTGAAGTCAGGTCAAAAAGAATTAAATGAAACCTCTACTGATGATTTCCACTGATCCACTGATTTTTACAAGTCTATAGGATGTGTGAGAATAGATTCAAGAGTCAAAAATTAAAGCTGAGTATATAGTCTGAAGACCAACAGCTTTGGTGGCCATCTACCATAGTAGTTGGTGGTGTTTTACACATTGTGCCTCTGCATCGACTCAATTACCTACTGTGGCCATCAAAGAAGCTGATGTATGAGGAAAACCCTTAATATCTAGAGACACTGACACTGATTTTACCAAGTAAATCCTCCAACAAGTCAATTGCAGAACCCATAGTAGCATAAGGCCAGTTCATTCTGCACTTGGGCAACTGTGCCACTCTAAAAGACGTGTTTGGAATATTACTGATGTTACCCTGGTGTAAATTAAAGTTTGAGCTAACCTAAGATGGAAAATTATAGTTCATATAAGATTTAATGATAGTACTTGTCTTCAGATAATCTGGAGCATGCCCTAGCAAAGAGCAGTCTAATCCTAAAATGATCAAAGTACCTTGTCATGGAACTAAGGCTGACTTTATATCAGAAATAAAAATATATGCATAGGTTTTCAGTTGACTAGTAGAACCATAGACCTTAGAAGCTCAGAGAAAAATCAATACAAAGAGCTGTGAGCAGGTTAAACAGGGAAATATGCAATTAATATACCCCAAAATCTTTAACTTTTCATCTGTCTTGAAGAAAAAGAAAATATGTGGAAAAATTAGAAATGAATTTGCTATCCATTTCTTAACATCACGAATGCTGAATTTCTTTAAACACAACCATATTACACTTACAGGACGTTTTGATTGTGCAGGATCAAGACACTGTAATTGTAAACCCCTGTATTCTTCTCAGTACACTTTTTAAAAGTAGAACTTTAAGTATGAATGCACCAAAAGTTCTGTTTAAATTCCTGGCTTGAATTCCACATTAAAAAGTTGACTGTTCTGCCCTATGATGGCACTGCTTTACCAGCAAAAGTTGTTAAAATGATGTTGTGAAACACCATGAATACAAAGCTTTCCTATAATTTTCAAACTGAATTAAAATTCTAGTGAAACAGGTAAACCTAATATTAAATCACAGCATTAACTTCCTTCAGTGTTCTGAACACTGGTAAGGCTATCCATTTCTGCATATGCTTGTTCAATTTGAAGAGCAGAAGGATACTCTAAGTTTACATATGGTGCACAAGAAAGGAGTTCTGTACTTACACAATACTTACCTTGTGATTCAGTTCTTAAATCTATTAACCTGCTAAATGCGACATGATATGATTGCTTCTTCTGAGTGGAAAAACATGAATATAGCATCAAAAACTCAACGGTCTCTGGTATTCTGAAAAAGCCCACCGATATGAGCCTCGAACATAACTCGTCTATTTCTTTCTTAGCTGCATTGTGGGCAAAAGAGGTTTAATTCACGGTTGGATCCCTCACTACTTTCCGGAAGCCCACATGAGGACTTTGGCTTTTGCTTCACTACTAACAGCACCAGGTGACAGACGAGGTGGTTGTCAGAAGCATGAGGAGAGTGCTTTGCTGTGGGCTGTTCTCAGTGAGGCTCTGCTCTAACTGGGTAAGGGAGAGAAAGGCGATGAAGACAGAGAAAATGGCAGCGCCCAATTAGTCAACACAGCCTGTCACAGCAGCCCAGCACTAGGAACCAAGAAGCTGCCTCATCGCACATGAAGCCACAGAAACGGCAGGTGAAACAACTGTGTATTTGTGCAAAATAAAGAAAAACCAAAATGGCTTTTCTCACATAAAGAAAATAAAGGTAAGGAAACCATCTTTTGTATGTTGTTTCAATTAAAAAAAAAAAAAAAAGGAAAAAGAAGAAAGAAAAGACTGGGCAAAAAAAAAAAAAACACATGAAAAGAGAAGTGCTAACCACTAAGTTGGGATCTGATTAAAACCCTGAAACTGTGATACTGAGATTATAGGGATTATAAAAAGGACAACTAAGAAAACAGGGTATTTGAGAAAATATCAATGCCAAGGGCAGCACTGATGCATTTGTCTAACTTTCCTATGTAGTGATCTTATCACCTTGCTCTATCTGCCAGAATAAGCTGAAAAAGGAGTATTCTAAATGTGAAAAGTGGCTGCAGCAAAGTACTGCAGGTAATGCCTTCTCACAGATAACTACAGTAGCAGAGAAAAACTTTTTAAGGCGGGGAAAATTATGGCAGGAGGTAGTGGTTGGGAAACAATTACAAAAAATCCTCCAAAACATAACAATGTGTGTGTGTCTACCAGAAGAGCACTTTTGAAAAAGAAAAGGAAAAAAGCCAAATCCCCCTTTGAGCCAATGCTCCAGGGCCAGCACCCTTGTGAAGTTAGGGCAAAGACATACCCAGATATTTAAGAACTTTTCAAGAAGAGTCTTTACTTCTGTGTGTAATATTCATTCAGGCAAATAATAAAATGAGGCAAATACACTTGATTTTTTTAATCTACTTTACCACTGAAGGCAGAATAGACAAAACTGATTTGAGCTTACCAGTAGTAAATACTTTCATTTAAAGAACTAACTTCTATGAAACAGTTCTTGAAAAAAGAGTAATTAATTTCAAAGAGAAAAAACATAATTCTTTTTTTATGCCAAATCAGATCAAATGTTGTCTTTCTCTGAAAAGTTATTAAAACTTACTGGACTTAAAGCATCCTACCTTGATCTCTTCACAAAGCCAGTTATAATCCTTCTTTAACTGGATGAAACAACACTTTACTGTTGTTACAGTACATGCATCAATAGCACATGACTGAAAAGACACAACGCTGTTCTGCTATTTGCCAGATTTTGATCTGCAAATTAACAAATAAAATGTCACTGTGGATGGACGATAAACAGTGAAATTAAGCTAATTTCTGAAGAAGCTATAAAAATAGAGTATAAATATAGAACACACAAATACCAGTTATAAGTAAAACCCTTCTTAAAATGCCCCTTCTGTGTATTCCCCTGCCTGTATATCCCCTATTCCCCACAGTGACATTCTCCATTTCTAATTCCGCTCAATGGAAATAATTTGAATAGCGATTGACTTTGAAGTCTTCCACATTTAGCATAAGATAGTAAACCAGATTTGAAGTATTTTGACTCATTCAAGAACCAATAACAGCTGGAGGTGATAGGTGAAGGAAAATTATGTTAAAGCTGGGGAAAAAAAATCAACTTCACTAACCTGAAACTGTTGTTCAAGTATGCTAAATACATATTGTGGTAGTAATTGTTTTTATATTGTTTCAAAGGCTTCACTTTATTTGGTACTTTGGTGATTAAAAAGTGAGTCTTTTAGGCTCTAAATGGTTTGAAAACTATGCTGTACTATTTCACAGAAGTACAGACTGAGGCAGTAAAAAGAAAAAGAGCATCTTATATCATGGCTGTCTCTAAAATTAATTTAAACATCAAATATATGCAAAAAACCATACATATACATATTTAAACTAGTCTTTCAAAATATCAGGACATCTGTCTTGTAGGAGTTATTGCTCTTGGTGAAAATAAAGTAGAACAAGGACTTCTGATAATTACTTGAGTCAAAACAGGTCTACTTATTACAAACAGCAGAAAATAAGATTATTTTTTACTTCTGCCTTCTATATTCTGCATTTTGGGGATTTTTTTTTATCTCAAAAAACAAGGCATTCCCATGGTGGTACCCTGAAAATATCCCAAGCACATTAATAATATTATTTCTGACTCAAAAATTTACTTAAGTTTAGAAATGCAAAAGTGGTTTCTGTCATGATTACTATAAAGCTAAAAGACACAAGCAGACTACAAGCATGCAACAGAAGTGCTACTACCCGTGATTAACCGAGTAGAAATTAGTATTCTCACATGGTGTTTCATTGTGCACTTGCAAGAAATAATACCAAATAATTCAATAAAGTGGTAATTAAAAACCTGTCTCAATTCTCCTGGTACTCTGGCAATCATGCTCCCACAATGTTGCAGCTGAGCACAGAGAACTCAGCTGCCTGCACTGCACTGCAAAGAAACAATCCACCCACCACTGACTCCTGTTGTTTCATAGGGGATCCAATTACTGATATCGTTCTGACACTAGAGATTAGCTGATTGCCAGTTCAGTGTGCTTACAAAATCTTATGTGTCACAGGAGGCCCTTTACTTGTTTCTGTAAGACAAACAGTGTTTTTTTAAAATCTATTAAAAACCCACTAGAATATATTCTCTCTCATGTGTAGCACTTCAGCCCCATCCTGTTGGACGCAAAGCAAATTCCCCGTTTAAAATTGTCATGGAACTAAAGTGTTGTGACAGTAGCAGCAAAAATACACTTATAATTGTGCTTTTCAAAGATGACTGAAGAGAAGCAGAAGCCATATAGGCCACTATTTTAGCACTCAGAAAAACCACAGATCTTTTTGAAGACCAAGATCACAAAATTTTTCTTAATTAAAAAATGTTGATAGAATTTTGCACTGTTTTTTTCCAAATCTAAGAACACATTGAAACAAATACTTGTGAAAAACAAAAATCAAATTTTTGTTAGATAGTGCTTTAATCTCCAATGCTGTAAATAAAATTCCTCAGGACTACATAATATCAGTCAGTTAAATTCTGTTATCATTCAATGAAAATACATCGGTGGGCTCCAATACTATTTTCTTGTTCCAGCTGTTGAAGTGAAACAAAAAGAAGAAACGGAAAGGCAAACTACAAGTCGGGCAAATTAGTATTTAAGCATGAAAGGTCAGATACTAAGAAAAATAGAGAAGAAAGACAACGATGAGGAAGAAATACTTCTATTTTCTCACCACCAACCCTAGTATTCTTACAGGCAGACATTCTAATGACTCTGCTGATTATTCAAGCGTCTAGACTGTATCTACATATGAGATACCAAGAATACCCTCTTTAATGCTTCAGTGAACTTTACCATCCATTCTGGAAAACAATGTCTTCATCAGCTGCGACCAGACACATTATATTACTTTGGATACCATAGGATTTTATTGTAAATATCACCTTCTCTAGAGAGCGGAAGTTTAAATTGATGTGGGAAATTACATAATACTGCATAGACTCAGAATAAAAAGGACTGAATTTGTTTATGCTCCTATATCCAAAAAAAACCAGAAGGGCATTTTGCAAATCCCAACTTAATTAATTTTCACAAATCTTGCTTAAATAAAAATGGAAGTTAAGCCATAAATTTCTGGGATTTGATTTAACCCAATGATAATATGCGAATTTTGTTTCAGATTATTAGAAAAATACCTCATTCACAACATATGAACAAAGAATACTGCCAAATAACATAAAACCAGAGTTTATATAGGATTAAATAGACATGTTGCATTTTCTTTTAACACCCTCCTTGGGAAAAGAAAGCTGTGGAAACTTACTGGTCAAAACTTTATTTAAGTTTTATCTTATACCCTAACAAAAGAAGACATACAATCATAAAACAGATATACGGTAAAGAAGTCACTGCAGTTCAGAGGTTTTAACCTCACTGCATCCCAAACACAGTATAAAAATTGTGCTGACCTAGGCAGGGTGGGTCCAGGGATGCCATGAACCATCTTTGCCACCCCTCTGCTCCCAGCAAGGATCATTAACCTGCCCCTGACAGAAGTTTGCCTAACTCATTCCCAGAATCTCCAATAGGGATGCTGCAGCATCTCTAATCAATCAGTGGCTGTCCACTAACTTTACATTTACAATGGTTTCCCTAACATCTCCCTCGCTAGCATTTAAAAGCATTATTATTCTTGTCCTGTTCCCCAGAGACAAAGAGGACAGTTTATTACTTTCCTCTTTTCAGCAACCTCTCATGTATTTGAATCTCAATCTGAAATCTTCTTTTCAACAGACTAATTCTTTAAAATTGTGGGTTTGGGTAAAGTTTTCTAGGATTCTGGTCCTCCTGGCTGATTTTCTTTGGACTTGCATGAAAGTCAGGGATCAACTAAAGTATGATAAGGAACTATAAACACTGTTAACTTCCACAGCACTATCCTCTCTGCTGCCAATGTACACAAATAGTACTTGTCTACTGCACTTAACACTTGTTCTTCTACTAAAACTGTCCCTCAGCGTTTTGTTCTAATAAAACTGTGTAATGGGCAATAAAGACAAACATCTGCCTAATTTAAAATCACTTGAACCAAAAAAATTCCAAACCTCAAATCTCATTAATTTAAATTTTGCACTCTGTTTTGTGGTGTGACTTACCCTTGCACCATCACATCACCTATCCAAAGCATATTGGTCCTAAAGGGTATTTGGTAAGTACTTAGTAGATTGACAGACATTTCACATACACACATTCTGAATTGTTATGTGAAATCAGGAGACACAAAAATAAACATCATGTGTTTATACACCTGAAAAGCAAGTTAAATCCATTATGCAAGAAATAAATGCAATACATTATGAAGATAACTAGTTTCTTTTGAAAAAGGTGACAGTGATAGTGAGCTGTAAGGAATGTTCTAAATTGAAGGGATTTTCTTTCTCCTCATATCTCACACAGCTTAGGTGTCATTGCTCCCTTGGTTCTTGTTAAACATTACCAGGTAAACTTGTTAGCCAGTGTTCCTAAGACAGGGCTGCTGGAGCATTGAATATATGTTGTCAAAATAAAAGTGAAGTTATTACACATTAACCATGGGTGAGTCCTTACTAAGTGTTAATTCTGAACTACATTATTGAATTCTGTCATCCATTATTAGTGAAGCACCGAGCCTCTGACTACATACCCTTCACCTATGTGAATAGCAATAGTGATTTTTGGCTCACTGAAGCAATATTACTCTGTTTTGATGATTGCCCCAAGTGTTTTACTGTACCATATTGCCATCACTGTGACATTAGAAGAGCACGAGCACTCTTACTTTCAAAGTCACCCAGGAAGCCTTAGCAGATGTACTACAAAATAGAAATTGTATGTAGGAGATAACACATTCCAAGTAGGTTTGCCAATCTGTGGCACTGAACATTTCCAACCACTTATCAATTGTAGAGATGCTATTTGCATCTTGTACTCTATACATGAAAGCCTTACAGCTGCCTGCGGCAGCAAAGGAAATGCAAAACTTGTTGAAAGAAAATAAATAAAATAAAACCATTTCCTGTGGGACAATTCAAAGTCTCACCTCATCATCCTGAGACATCAGGGATTCTGTGTTGCCTCTGTTTTTTATTAATAATGCAGCAACAGTCTTTCAACCACTCTTTCAGAAGAGGAGCTTTTCCTTCAGAGGCAATATGAGTCATGTGATTACCTCACTCATCTGGAGTCAAAGGCTAAAAACTGATAGAGGTTCTCACTATCAACTAGCCTATAATTTGGCACCCAGAGAAGCGGTAATAAATGAGTGTTTACCTACTCAATGGGGAATTTCATTTCACTCTCTGCCCCCAAAATCATTACCTGCACGATAGGAATGAGCAATGGAAATTCACAACATAATAAACTATTACAGTTTTACTGCTTAAACTACATCTCAAAATCATTTTCTACTCCGGAAGTTACAAGCGAACTGTACTTCACAACATGAGAAGGGAAATTTGTTGATGTAGTGAAACTAAAGGTATTTACATCTCCTAAGAGTGGAGAAACATTTTATACTTCATGTAAGCAGTTTCTGTCATTCTCAGTATTATTTTCCTTGGTGAAAAACCCATTAGATAGTCCCAATTTTCTTTTCTTGGAAGCCATTTTAATAAGAGATGTCACTAACAAAATTTATATAACAGTCTTTCTAACAAAGTTGAAAAACATTTTCTATCTTGAGGAAAAAAAGCTTATGCACTTAGAAGGATAAGTAATAAGAAAGTATTGTTCAATGAACTTGCTATGCAATTTATGCTTAAGTATATTGCCAATAAGCAAAGAAATAATACTTTTGGCATAAAATCCAGTTAAAAGCATTCGTAGAAACTTACTCTGAATAATATTTTCCTTTTCTAGAATTGGCAGCTTACTAGGGAAGAAATGAAAATATCTGTAAATCAAACAACACTGAAAATGGTATCCAGTCAGAAGTCATATTTTTATTAATCTTTTTTGTTAAGTGTATTGTGGTACCATTTTAAAACTAGACATGAAAAGCGATCAGAGTTTCAAGCAATACTTCTTCATTGCCTTAATCTTAACAACCTAGTTTCTCATCAGTGTTGCATTTGTTCAAGCATGAAAAGCATAATAATTTTTCCCTTTTCTCATATTTGGTGGAGATATTGCAGTGTAGAAATCTAACATTATGTACTCTATTACTGATATCACTGAAGTAGCTGTGTAGTCACCCTGTGATCCTATGCAAGAAAACACAGCAAGAACACTAGATAGTCATTAAGGGAGCCATAGAAGCCACTTACATAAATTACTGTACAGTAATTCAAAAGAATATAAGGAGATGTAATAAGAAGCTTATGCATCTTTATTCTTTTAGCCTTGAATGTATTGCCTGCCCAAAACTTGGGAAAAAGGCCGCAAGGTGACTCCTTGTTAAACTTAAGTGAACAAGTCAGTATTTCTGTGTTTTCTAAAATGAATTTTTTTTAAACAGCTAGTATAGAATCTGCTGTTTCTTACTAGTTTAGAATGAGTGGCCTAAGTAACTCCTTTAATGTTATAAAAGGCAAGCATCATAGCTCAATGTGCTTTTTTGTTTGCTTGTTTTCCTAAGTCACAGAGGAAACTGGAAGTGAGAAGTACACAATCATTTCTCCAACCAAAAAAAAGGAATTTCTTCTAAGAAAGTTTGGCTTAACGAAAATACTATGTTTTCTTTCATAAAACCTACCAACATGATAATTGACACATTTTAACTTTTCTCTCTCAATAAGAAAACAAAGACCAGTGAAAGGAACAGGCAGCTCCAGAAAATTTACAATGGAAATCAAGTCCTCATCCCAGAAGGTACTGGCTATGTGCAAGAGTCACACAGGTCCCACCAATCTGGTTGATTTCAGTTACCATAGAAAACTCACACCCTGGACTTCTCCAGTCATATTTTCAGTTTGAGAATAGTGACAATCAAATTATTTCACATTATTCAAATTATTTTTCAGGCAATAAAATAAGTTAATTAAATGTTTCTCTCCAGTCATTAGTTTTCTTCACAGTGATGTTTACAGTTGTCATTCTCAGCAGAGGACTAAAAAAAATGAACACAAGCTTTCTGTGCAAATCTCAGGGTGTTCCCACATCAGCCCTTGCACTCTGACTGTATTGAATGTGAAAATGTTTTTTTTACTTATTTTGTGCACATTTGTTTGACTAAAAGAATAGCGAATTTCAGTCTCTAGCTCTGAAGTGTACACTTTTCACTGACAACAAAACTTTTGCACCTCAGTTTGCACCTGAGCATAATTGTAATAGCTTAGAATCCAGAAAATAGCACAGTTAGGAAAAAAATGAGAATTGCTTATGAGGCCTGGCTTATGTTTTACCACAACTTGACTCATTTTTCAGCAAAACTTGACTTTTACCAATCACTGACTCATGAACTACCATAATATTTTTATGCTTAATGTCAGCATGCTCTCTCTGTGTTCTCCAGTACTGACTATCTGAAGAGGGACATTTACTAAGAAGTCATCAGAAAGGCCAAGGAAGATACAGGAAGGTTCAGGAGAGAGCAGGAGAAAGACCTTTATCTTTGTTGGTGAGCCTGAATATTTTCTCTTGCTCTAGGACTCCAGAAAGAAGGAGCAGGAAAAAAAAAAAAAAAGTTGTTATTTTCTTTATAATTACAGAATATGCTAATTAATTGTGCTCTGCCAAGAGAGAGGAGCAGAAAACCTAGAATTTCACAATCTTCAAATTAACGGCATGAATCAGAAGGCTGCGTGGATTATGGAGGGCAAGCACTGACATTTATTTTGTATTGTGGTACATGTCTTGAGAGTAATTGCCACGGGAATATTATCCCCACTCAACATGTCAAACATTAATATAAAATCAATATGGAGCCACATTCCCAACATTTTTCACCCACCTGTGTTACCCCCCCAAGGCGTTTTGCCACATTCAGCACTGGGCTCCCCTGAAACACGGAAGAGGTTCGCTGTAGTCTTCTTGCTTGGCACAACCTCGTTGCCCAGGGTGGTGACAATGGCTCAGCAAGACTCTGGCATCTGTGGAGGGAAAGCGCATGGTGAGACAAAGATGATTTCTGGTAACTTCACTGGTCTGTCAGCAAGTCCTGAGAAATAAGAAGCATAAAGCTTGTTTTCCACAAGATACATGACATCAATATTTGAAAGGATACAGTTAGAGTTGCTTTGTGACAAGCCTGGTCTTAAGACCATGACAGAAATAAACCCACAAGAACAGCCATCCTGCCAAATACACCTAGACTTGCATAAAAGCTTGATTTGACAGGTTCCAATCTTAACTTTTTTCCCCAAAAACAAAGTTCCCTTTTGAGTTCATTAGAAATTAAACTTCTCTTCATTTTATAGCTGAGCTAGGTCTTTAACAGGCTCTACACTTCAGTTTACCTCATGATGAGACACCACCAAAAACTTCAAAGTTAATCAAAAGTATCACAATTACAAGGGAAGAAAACCCCAGAAAACCATGTCACACTCTTGTTTTCTGCAAACAGGCTATAGTAGATCTCCCTCCTTGTTTACACTCTCCTGGAACTATCCTCAGATGGCTGTTTCTCAGCTAAACATCCGAAAATTGCCAGTCTCAGAGGAGCTTCATTTTCCCAGACAATGTGCATCCCTGTGAGTCATTGGCACCTTTCAAATCAGATTTGAGAAAATTCCTATATACGTTAAAAAGTACTAGAGTTATAAGGCTGCAGTTCCAATACATTTCTTCAGGATCAGGTATTTGCACACCAACCTGTTATTATGTATATAGTCAGAAAACTACAACAGTTGATCATCCTCAATTGAAATTATAGCAGTTAAGGCCACTGTCTCCTCCTTGTTGCTGTTGTACCAAATCACTTCTCCTAAACATGGTCATTGTAGTGTTCAGAAACACACTTGAATTCCCATCTGGATCTTGTTCCTGGATATTTTGCTTTATGGAATGGAGCTCAGTTATTTCTTTCCTTTTTCTCCCCCTCAAGATTCCAAAGTTCAAGGCAAGCATTTTGCTGAGGTCCATGGGAGAAAACCACTGCTACTTGCCATGATACAGATGGAAAAAAGATCATAACCACAGCTCCTCACCCTCTCTGGCTGGAAAGGAAACCAAACTCAGTATTCACTGTCAGTATGTTAGATATTGTCTAGTCAAAAAAGATCAGGGAGGGGACTATTCAGAAAATCTGTTCCTGCGTACGCCTTTACTGAAGATGAGGAGGCAAACATGACCCCAATATCATAGGAAACACATGTGGCAATTTCAACTACTTCTTGAAGAAATCCACACCACTCTACTGCTAAAACTCAAAGCCAAAAATACTTACTATCCTGGACCAACATATTTGTCTATTTTTTAAAACAAGATTTTCAGAAGAAAAGGGATTTTTGTGGAAAGATGACAGCTTGTTTGGTCTCATCTGTGAATGCGTATTGGCAGCACATCCTCTATGGGGTTGTCAAATGAACTCACACACTTGTAGGGGCCCATGTATCTTGTTGCCTTCAGTCTCCTAATACAGTATCTTTTACCATCAAGAACCCTACAGATGAACCAAGGAAGCCTAAGGCAAGTTTTGAACCTACTGAATTTGCGTTGTTGGGTCATATTGCACAATGTGAAGTCATCTAAAATATGATGCCACACACCCACTTCATTACCACATGAGATCTTTTATGTTTTAATCAATGCTTGCAAGGTTTATGAAAACAGACTGCAATTTTTCAAAGATTTGAGAGGATCTCATTAATCAACACACAGACAAGTCTTTCCACCAACCACTGACATGCAACTTTGTTCAGGATGGCTAGTAGAAGAGTGTGGGTGTAAGTTATGGACCTATGACTAAACAGGGATTTGGCTGAAAGACCTTACCATTACAAAAAGAGCCACGATGTCTTTTGTAGTCAAGAGAATCCGGGATTATAGGTGCTTATGATAACAACCTCCAGAGAAAAAAATCTCATCAGAGCCCACGTTGTAGGCTTTATAATGGTGAAAGACCAAACAATCCCATCTTGGAATCAAACCCATGGTCGCAGACAATAAAAATGTTACAAAAATCAATGCTTAGATGCAATTCTCCTTCAAAGGTCAACTTGTGAATGTAGGACACCCGGCTGAAATACAGGCTTCCACACACTACTTTTAAAAAAACATGGTCAGAGAATGGAATATCTCAAGAATAACATACTGTATAATGAAAATAGTACATTTATATAGATATATACAACATCTAATTAAGATAATCACCACATTTTTATAGTAGTTAAGAGATCAAAGGGATCAAAGTTCCCCACCTAAACCCCACTTTACATGAGCTGAGAAGTTAGCTCTTTCTTATTCCTGACTAAGAGGCATGGGAATTCCTCTGCAGTCTAATTGAAATTATCATTTGTCTATGGACTGGTACCTACCTGAGTAAAAGAAAGCTATTGAAAGAATCACTTCAGCTAGTGTTAACTGGCTACAACAAAAAACTTTTTTGTCATGCATGAGCAACAAATGATTTTTCCATCCCAACAAAATAGAAATACAAACTGTGGAAACAATTCCTCCAGTCCTCATGGAATATGCACTAAAAGGTTCAACAAAAGTTATTATCTCAAATTGTACCTTTATTATTATATTATTGATGAGCTACTTCTATTTTCATTTGTACTTCAGTTACCAGAAATTAAAGTAAATATTAAACTTCTAAATACAGCATGCCTAGAAAAAACATGTGTTCATGGGCTCCAGGATTCCCTGCAGTCCCAAAGGGATTTTCATAACCTCACAGGTATCTTCAAGTTCTAGAATTTGTATTCTGCTTCTCAGCTCAGCTTGCAGATGTTTAAAAATACATGCAACAAGACAATTCGCTTTTGGCTACACATCTAAGAGGTTCAAACATCTGAATTATTCTGTCTGAGGTCAACTACAATTTATGTGCCAAATTAGGTTGCAATCGAGCTGGGAAGAGCTATGAAATACTAAGATCTTTGGTGCCTGGGAACTTGTGGCTATTTATGACCAACTCACATCCTCTCTGATCTTCTTCCAGGAAAAGGAGGTATTTTCAGGAAACAAATATGAAATGTAAACCTACAACTTATGAATCTGTAGGCTTCAGCCACTTAAATTTTGCTTTGCAAACAGATATAAAATGTGGATTAGAATAGCAAAATTTCATAGCGGCATTCATTGGGTTTTGGAATTCTAGAGGACAAAGGATGCACATGGCATCATATGCATTTGCACACCAACAAGATTTGCAGTAAAGATAAAATACAGGCTTCCATGGGCTTTAACAATCTATATCACTATACCTTTTCTTATAATCAGAAAATATTTTTCCAGGTGCTCAGGATCAAGGTGTCTAAGAGGTTTATATCTCAGTGGTATAATTCCATCAAAATGTTCTTATACTGTATAGAGGCAGCACTAATTATATATATATATATATATATATGTTTTAATATATTCCAGTTAGTTACCAAGAGGATTAACGTTCATCCCAAAATGTATGGACTATTTTTTGCACAATTCAAAATTGTGAACTAGTAACTCAAGTAATTCTTACTATTCATACTCCAAAATAATTTCCCATAAATTTATGAATGATGGATGATATTTTGGATAACTATCTCCTGAAACATTTCAACACAATTAAGGTAGAGCTAAACAGAACTCAAATGATTCTCCTCTTCAGGGATTCATGTTTTAAGTAAATTCCCAACCCCTTATCTAAAAGCAGTTTTCGCTTTCTCTTCGCTTGGAACAGATAACATCAATATTAAAACTACTCTTGGGGAAGGACAACTTAAAACAGAATTATCCATAAACAAAAATGCTAATGACATTAGCATTTTTCTTTACTAAATACACTAAATTTCACAGCCCAAATAGGAATTTTAAAAATCAAAAGTAGTTATCAGCCTTCAGTACTGTTAATCTCTCTCCCACTCAGCCCATTCCCATCAGCTTCCCAGTTTTATCTTACTTCTTCCAGGGACAGAAAATAGAAAAATACAAGAACAGTGCAGAATGGACCAAGACACGCTTGTAGATATTTGTTTTAGTACTGAAGAACTCAACACATAACTCACTATCTGCCAGACACATTTTTCTGGAATAATCAGCATACTACCATAAACCTGGAATGTAAGCCTAAAATATGCATTAATGAACCAATCAAAAAAAAAAAAAAATCAAGATTTCCATTTATCAAGTCGATACAGAAAAAATATAAGTAGTGTATGAAGAAATTTCTGGTCTTTTTCCTTCCCTATTTATCTGAAATCAAACTTCAAATAGATTGTATTCAACCAAAGTCCTCCATCTGTACAAGTATGAAATTAAAAAGAAAAAAAAAACCATCATTATCAGAGAGAGAAAGAGAGTCAGAATCTATTAAATCTATCTTGTCTGACACAAAATTGCACGTGTATAAAAGTCTAGCTTGTCTTACACAAAATTAAGCTGCTAATGGTACAATTTTAAAGAACACAAACCATCACAAAAGCAATAGCAAACATTACAGCATGGGGTTTCTAGAGCTACAAAAGTGAAACCTCAGTTGGATCCATTCTGTAAGCTCAGAGTGCGATGATAACTATGTAATTCAATTCCTACATGAGACTTAGAGCTACACAAAGTGTAAAAGACTCTGGTAAAAGGTTCAACTTCCCTGATCACTACAGGTTCCTAATGAACACCTGTGCATTGCCTCCTTACGCAAATCAGAGCAAAGGCTGGATAATATAAGTTGAGAATTTATTTTCAGTTCAACCTTTAAAAAATACAGAACTGTACACTGAAATCAGCATCTTCTATTTCTGCAGGAAAAAATACCAAGGCCCCTAACTTGCAAGAATAGTTGCGCCAGAACCCTGAACGCTGTCCTTGACCATGACTCAAAGCAGGCAGTTAAAGAAGAGGATAACTCTCCAATATATTCCTCCTATTCTCTAGTTAAATTGGAGAGTTAAGCTTAACTTGAATAAGCAGAGTATATAATGATTTTATAGCCACCATGATATCTACCCTCCATGAACCCACCTAATTTAATTTTTAACTTTTTTATATCTTTGCCCTCCTTAATTTCCTCTGGCACTGAGTTCCACAATGCAACCCAGCTTTCCACTGCCCAGGAAGGGGTTTAAGACTTGTTCTTCCCTAGGCAGCAGCAGAAACTTTATCTAGCTGTTCTCTGGTCATTTTCTCCTCACATGTGCTGCTGTAAGGAGAACCAACTCTGTACTAACCATACCCATAAGAGAGAGAGAGAGACTACTCTTCTTTTATCCCCCCAAATTCTTATTTCAACCTCTTCACCCTGTTGTGAACACAACAGTAAATTCTTCTTCAAATAAACTCCTTCTCTCCTCCCAGCACAGGAGACATATGACTGCTCTAGCAATCAACCCTGGTACATTATTTTGGTCCATGAGTCTTTCCTGAACTGAAATCTCCGTCTAGTTATCGCTGTATTTAAATTAACCATAATATTTGTGAGCATTAAAATCACCATGCAGGAAAGTCCTCTGACCTGCTAGCTGATTCCTCTTTCTTAAAAAATGTTTAATCTACCCAAAACTGTCACTTTAGAAAAAGCCCCAAGAAAGCTGGAGTCTCAGGAACCTGCTCAGAACTCATACAAAAAAACTCCTTTGAGGCACAGTGTGTTTACCCTGATCACAGCCAGAAAGAATAAAATAGAGGGGAAGGAAAATGATGGAGGATGATAAAGTTTAAAAATAAGACACAATTTCTTTCAGTTAGAGAGAACTGATGCTAACTGAGCTTCTCTGCCTGAACCAATGACCAAGGGAACACATTTGTCTGTATTTCAGCAGATTCGATAAATCACTTAGTGGGACGCAGGAGATATGATGGTTATAATGTGATGATATTAAGAAGGGAAAAAAAATAAGACTGAATAGTAGAAAACACCATCAGTTAATGAGATTTGTTAAACTAATAAGTGGTTCCCTCTGTCAATGTAATTTACATTTCTGAGAACGTTTAACGCTAAAAGATAGGAAAAAAAACCCTTTGAAGAGGTAATTCCATATGGGGAGGAAAAATAAAAATTAAACAGTCTTTCTAACAGGTTGCTCTCTCCCTGCATATCAGAGATTCTTTAATAAAAGCTGTACGAATCTGATCTCAGCCTGAAACAACCTGTACAGATTTGCAATGGCTATCTGATACTCGCCGGGACGACAGTCCTGTGGAGAAAGGATAATTTGAGGGATGAATGAGATTAGTTCAAGTTACTTCAAAGCCCTCTTCTCTCTCTCTCTCTCCCTCCAAGGGTACTATCTCACATGAGTGCAACATTACAGAAGAACAATGAAATTAGTAAAGCAATAGAAGGAAAACATACAAGGATAGATTAAAAAAACACCCTAATGGAAGCAGAACGAAGACTGTAAAATTTCTTCCTAAATCTTTTCCAAAAGAAACATGCAGAGGAAATGCTAATACTTGCTCCCCACACTCTGAAAGTGTCCTGCAATAGTATTATCGTAAGTTAACACTGTTCCATTTCTACAGACATGTGTTAGGAACTATTGCACAAGTATCTAAGCAAATGATACCAAAACTGTTATCTTTTTTTTCCTTAGTGTGACTCATGCCAGCTGGACTAGTCTAAATATTATTAAACATCATTAAATATATTATATTTAAGCTTATATTGTGCCAGCAGGGCTAGTTAATAAGAAAAGAAAAAATAATATTTTAATAAATTACGTTCCCTGGCTGTGGTGATGAGTGCTGCCCTAAGAACACCCATACTTACATACGGTCTCAATTATTTTCCACAAATGGATAGATGTGCTTACCAATCCTCCTGGTAGCATTTTCCCTGCTGTCAACTGGTGGAAGTTTTAAAAGGTAATCCAGGAAATTCCATGATTTTCTATAAAAACTAGGAAGTGTTTAAGTGCCTGGATCACAGTCCAAGGGGAACTTCCACACCAGCAAGACTAAATTTCATTGACTACACCTGGAAAGTGCCCTGCTTTCTGTTCTGTCAGCAACATAACCCTTTTATCCTGACATCTCTAAGAGATCCTCAAAATAACAAGTCCTTGTCAACACAGTGTCAACACATTTCTAGACACAGAGTGATTATTTTACAGTAGTAAAAATCTATTGAAAATTGCTTTTACCTGTTATGGTATCTACACCATTGGAACACTCGATATTTTTCTGAATATTCTAAACTTATACCTGCGTGTATGTACAAACACAGCAAGCTATAGCAATCGATGTGATTCACAGGGGTTTTTCGGTTGGTTGGTTTGGTTTTGGTTTTGGTTTTTTGGGGGGTCTTTTATGAACTAATGATGTTTATAGTCTTAGAATCTTTTCAAAAGTGACAAATACAGTATTTCAAAAAGTGCATGTCAAATCTAGCATGCCTCTGGGAAGATAAATCAGCATGTGTTATATTTTCAGGTCTGCAAGCACAACTTAAGTATATTATGATCAACAGGAGGAAGGCAGAGTATATCAAAGGGAAAATAAAATTCATAGTAAATGACTTTTCTGGAAAAAATACTAAGATACTGAAAATTGCTCATATTTAAATCACAGTTAATTAAAATAAGCCTTAGCTACTCCCTCTTCAACTCCCTACTCCTTTTTCTCTGCTTTCAAAATAAGACTGAGAAAAATGGAAATGTCCGTGTAAAGGAAACTTACACAACTTCCAGCAATTTGCATTCAGAGGTGAATTAAAGTTTCATTGGTTTACACTGCAGTGGTTCTTCTGTTTTAGTAACTTTTTCTAAAGGTTACTGATTTTTTGTATAACACTTTAGAAAAAAATGTTTACTAAATGCACAGAGTTTAGATGACATCCTTGTGCATATGACCTTTTCCAGCAAAATAACTTTTCTCACTCAATTTGATCAGTTAGTTTGTTCTCTCCTCCCACTTGTCCACACAAATTTTTTTCTTTAAAATTTTGTAAGCTCCTCTTAACTGAGGTATGAAGCACAGGAGTTTATTTCAACTGAACTTTACCTAGATCACTCAAAAGAGCTTCCAGTTTCCACAAACTGCTGATTTCTGACCTTTGCCACCATATCACTTCTCTGGAGAGTTTTCTCAGCAGCATCACACAATCACATATTCAAAGAGATGCCCATCAGATACGCAAATGGTCTTGGGAAGCAAATCAGATTTTGGGTACGATATGAAAAGCAGGAATATTCCTGTGCACATGCAACAGAACGGAGAAAGCAGAGTCCCATTACTTCTGCCCCAGGCTTCCCAGGATGCCTAAGCCATCCTTCAGAGGCACAGGACAGGATGTCTCAGCATAAGAAGACGTATGCAGATGCACAAGGCTATTAAATAGTTGGTTTTCTCATTCTGGTTTAGTGTCTGCATGGATGGGAATGCCATATAATACTAAGTTGTGGAGCTCCCACCTCTCTTGTCTTTTTTTTTTTTTTTAATTTCTCTGTAGACTTTTAAAAATGGATTAAGAAGTTGAGTCACAATCTGATTTAGTTCCTGTATTCTAAAGGTTAATATAAGCATTCAAGCTTCACATTAACATAACAGCAGCAAAAATCACTCCAGCATGAGACTGAATGCACTAAATTCAGCCATAATGCCTGTTGTATCACTTTTTAATTTTATGTAAGAAATTGATATAATCATAATTTCTGACCTCCTAAACCCTTTGAGGAGAAAAAAAAAAATAATCTAAGCAATTTAAGTAAAACAGGAGCTTGGCAAAGAATTCTCTTTTTCGCTGATACATAATGACCTTCTAAAATCCTTCTTGGAAAAAACTTCATAAATTTTTTCTTGAAACATTATGGGTCTACATTAGAAGTTGTCAGTGTAGGGACTTTGCTGGGAAGGACGAAGAGAAACAAAACAGATGAAAAGGAATAATAGACCTAGATCTTGTTTGCAATATGGGTACAACACAGCAAAGAGTATTTTTCGTGCGATAAGTTACACATATATTCTGTTACAGTTAATATCTAGTGCCAGTTCACGGCTTAGAAAGTGTCTTTGTGCCATCCTTTAAGTCACCGCATTCAAAAGGATGGAAACGGGAGTGAAAGAACACCTTTAAAATGCATTTCACATTTTCTTCTAGTCCAAAACTACAATTACTACACACTTTATAAGCCTGCAGCCAGTTTTAGTAAACTGCTACTTACGGCTCTTGCATGACATCCAGCAGATGAAAGTGGTGAGTGAGATCTCTCATTCATTGCTGCTAGCAACCCACTGCCTTTCTGACTCTTTTCTTCAGAAACAAAGACTAGGTGGGGGGAAATAAGGTAAAGGGTTATTTTTAAAAATCTGTATTTTTAAATCACTATCCAGGAGCTGGCTGAGTTGAGCTCTTATTAGCTGTCTCTCATCTTCCACTTCTGTCTCCATAGAAACCTTGCAGCAGCATTGCCTGGCTCACTAACCTGAAGTCTTCAGATTTGGCTGGTGCCAAACCTGGCTGGGCAAACTGGTGGAGGATAATGGCAGCACCACTTCAGTGCTGAGGTTCCCACTGCTGGTCTCCTGTTGCATGGAGATCATGTGTATAAGACAGACGCCACCTCTACAATATTGTGCAGACTGGGACAGGAGGTTCACCCAAATCCCAGCTGCTTACCTTTTCTCCATCACCCTTTGACAGATGCCTGCATGGACTGGGATGAGGGACACATCTCTGTTCTCATAAACTAAATCCCACAAAAGCTGAAAAATAAGTGAAATGGAAGGATATTGACTACATAATCAGCATAGGGAAACTCAGCTGACTGTCAAGCAGGGGACTTCACCAACTCTTGCTCCCATTTCCATGCTTCTAGAAAAGTGTAGTGGACAGCATCAGGATATGGATTTAAATAAAAAGGTCAGACTGAATATTCAGAGCCACATTGTAACACCACCTGTACTGTGGAAAAACACACTTGGAAAGTCTTTTGTCCATGGTATCTGTCTACTTTAATTGATTTATCTCAGAAGAAAACTCCTTTTTTTCTAGTGTCAGTCACTTGTTTTACAGAGAGAGGGTACTGAAAAGTAATTTGTATTTATTGATTTATTTGAATGGCCTGCACATGAATAATTTCCTACTTTTTTTTTTTCCACCTGCTGCAACTTTTCTACCACCATTATCCCAGCTGGAAAATACCAAAAAAGTGACATTTTGAGATGACAGCTGTGAGTCACCTGGTGACCAAAACTCAGTAGTTAATTGCAAGAAAAGTTTCTACTCACTGCAGACTGCCCAAGAGGACTACTAAAAACCCCAAGATGATGAATTGGTCTGATTAAAAGCAGAGGGCATGTTCAGGCAGACAGTCCCTCAGAATGGTTTCCCCTGCCAAGCCCAGCTAATCTCATTTGAGTTTGAGTAAACTGTTCTTAAAATAAATCTCCTCTTCTCTCAGGCACACAGTAACAGAGAGAAGTGGGTTACGGAAACAAAAACCCAATAAAGACTTCTAGCAACTCACTAACAACAAGGGAGCCCACAGAAACATTCAGAGCTGAGTAAGAGGTGGCAAGATGTATCTCGTGAAAATTCCGAGAAAGGAGGGGCTATCCTTACATGTTTAAGAACCATTGCAATAATATATGAACACAATTCCTCCTCCTTGTATCTATTAGATCCTGCAGACAATTTCTGTTGAAGAGATGTTTGCATAATGTGCCAGATCTCCTACCAATCAAGAAGCATTTAAACTGATTTTTTATTTTATTTTTCCAGTGTATATAGGCCAATGTATAGAGGCCTTAGCCTCTATATTAAATACACACTTACCAAAAAAATCAAGCCATGCATTATAAAACAGATTTGGAGCTTTGGTGAGTGTGGGTAGGTTTAGAGGTTACACAATAAACATGACTAGTGTTTATTGTGAATATGTACCCACACTGAGTAAGTAATAAATACTCTTTATCTATTGCTTTTAATCAAATACTAAAACATACTGTCAATCCAAATGTGCATCATGGTGCAAGAATGCATTTGCATAATTGGCTTTTATTATATCTAGAGTTTTGAAGAATTTCTAAATATAAAGATGTATAATGACAAATACTAGTTTTTAAGTCAATTTCATGGACATGGAAGATGATGAATAAAAAGAAAAAAAATCTCAGTTTTGTGCAATAACAGTTTTGAACCAACATACTGAACAAGGATAGCAGTGTCAAAAGTTACTTCTCATGAAGACTGTTATTTTCTGCAATACCAGCACATATATACTTATATTGGCAAAATTCTAGGGACAAACCACTTAATAGTTCCTTCTTCCAGAAAGCAGTTTTCTAAAATCATGCACTTCAACCTACTAGTAAATAATTTGTTTTCCAATAAAACTTTTCAAATATATAATTTATGGAGAAATAATGCTTAGTATTATGGTTTTTTTCCTAATTTCTGCTGCATTTCACTGAATGTTAAGTACGAATTTGGGTTCTCATCATAGAAAGAAGAGCAGTCCTCTCAAATCAGCATTTGCTGGTGTGGGACAGTACAGTTGCCATCCGTGTCAATGCAATCACCCTATTGAAACACACCAAGCCCATGGTTATATTTGAGAGAGAATCTTACAGTGCCCCAATCACAGTCATTCTCTTTCAATTTGCCATACTTCATCAGTTACAGAAACAAAATGCTAAACAGCAGAATGAAGGCTGGTTCAGTTTCCAACAATGAGATCATTTTTTCAAAACTACAGTTTCCAGCTGACGGCCAAGTGAAAGTCTTGGAGGCCTCAGTTCCCTGTTCATAGATACAAAGGCATTGTCACAATAACAGGAATTCAGATTTTTAAGAAGGTAAGATGTTAAACAGTAATGAAAATAAGATAGCTACACAAATTATTTGCAGGCATCACGTGGCTGTCTATAATGTAGTCTCTGTGGCAAAATTGAAAAATTTAATGCTGAAAGCTCAGAATCACATTACAAAAATTAATTTCTTCATTCAAGTCAATGTCATCAGCAATGAGTATACTGCCACCATTTTCTGATGGTACAGGCCCAGATGAAGATGACAGCTGTTATTGAAGATAAAGATGATCTTGTAAAAGTGCTTGAGGAATTACCAGCAAGAAATGAAAGAGGAAACTTCTCCTACCTCTTTAAAGCAGAGGGCTGGAACCCATGTCATCGATAACAATACACTGAACAAAAGCAGCAGAAGCTAATTAAAATACCTTGATGGGGTAGAGAAAAACCCACAGACATGAGACACCTCTAGAAAATGTGACCTATCAATTTTAGTAGTGCACTTGTGATTTAATCACAGGATTGCACATTTGCAGCACTAAGAATTGAAACTAGAATTCAAGGGGGTTTTGATTCTCATTCAGGTTTAAGGGAATAAAATCTTTGTCCAACAGATTGACCTACAGACTAATCCAATTTTTTTTTTTGCAAGAAATGATGCTAACAGTGTGGAGCAAGAAACACTGTATCAGATTCCTTTCAAGATGCAAGAGCAGAGAAGGAAAGCATTCTGATCACACTATTTGACACTCAAAATCACCAAGGCAGGTGGTTTTTGCTCCAGAAGGTGCAGGAGCAAGAGGGATGGGGTAGTGTGCCAGAGCTGCTTGATAACAAACACTGCTTTAGCTCCTGCTGGAGCCCCAGGACTGATCCTGCCCAAAGGGCTGACCTGTCCTTTCCAGCTTCGTGCTGCATTACAGCTGCCTCTCCAGTGCGGACACCAGGGTGTGAGCAGCCATGCAGTCAGCTGGATCAGGTGATTGATCTGTCTGAAAACTAACCCTATCAGTGAAAGAAAAGAAAGATTAGTTTTCAGTTGACCAGCAAAGCTTTATACGTCCTTTCTACAACAGAGGAGACAGGACCGGCTCTTTCTGTGTCATTGCTGGCCCAGGTCAGCAAAGCTGCTGCAATCAAAGGCTACTGCTCCCTCCTTCATGCACACAATCACCACACTGCTAAGCAGGTGATCTTTTGTCAGGTGATTCACATCAGAAAGATATTTAGTTTAGTAGAGAACAACTTAGCCTGAAGTTGGAGCAAACTCAAATTACTGAACAGCCAGCCCAAAAGATCTCCAGCCAAAGGTAACTGGCTCTTCCTTGCATTATGCAGAGAGAACAATATGTCACTCTGTATTTGGGACCTGAAAATATTTGATATATTTGGTCAATAGTATCATCAAGATGATTGAAGATGAAATTGATAGAGACAAAATGAACTGCTCTTGCTCAGCCAGACTCTAGTAGAATCTATTGATTTACAACAAAAAAAATAATATGGGAAACAATATTCAGAGAACCTTGCGGGTTTGTTCTTGTTGTCGTTTCATTTCAAAAAAATGGATGCTATTCAAAGCTGTAATTCTCATGAACTTTAAATTGGCCACACACACACTCTTTAGACATAAACACACAGAAATTAATAATAAAGATTAAGACAGAGTACAAAATTACCAAACAGACAATAGGAGAGGTATCAACATTAAGTCTGGTGTTGAATTCAGAACTGGACATCATGATACCATGTTTAATTACACAACTACTTTTTTCTTTTTTTTTATAGGACCCCAATCTCATTAAGTGTAAGAGAGACTGAGTAATTGATTATTTAAGCCAAATTACTCTGTTCTCAAGCATCTTTGGTCTGCAGAATGATACACAGACAATAGCCACGATGCAAAGATGTCCAATGAAGAGGAGGGATGGCACACTGATGATACCTGGGTCAACCATCAGATGTTAAAAAGGTTTCTGCTATTACTGTTCATCAAACTGAAAAGTCCTCTTCTGCAAGCAAAATATCAACATGAGCCACCCAGGTGCAGCTTCCATCTTCTACAAGACTTTAGTCAGTAAGATATCTCAAGAGAGAGACAAGAATGTAATGTCCTGTGGAGAGTCAGACACTGAGGTATGACAAATTATGCCAGGAAAGGAAGAATACACTAGTAGCCTTGGATCAATTAGGTAAATACAAATGCATGTGTGACAACAAACATTGACAGTGATAGAGACAAATACATGGTGTTTGCTTGTGTGAGAGCAAGATGATTTCCCTCAGTGCTCAGGTGGATGATTCAATTGTCCCAGGTGAAGGGAAGAGGAGCCAAAGGCTCTTACACCAATAAACCGCTCTGCTCATCACGTGCGGCCAGGGGCCCCCAACATGTGAACTGTGCCAAAACTGCCAGAAAATCCAACGGGACAAAAAAATTACACATTCAGTTTATAATTCCTCTGCACTGTTTTAATAATGTATGGCCTACTATAATCCACTATGGTATAATAAAGACCTTAGTCAAAGCTAAGAGTACCTTCAGAAATTTATTCTTACATGGTTTTGACGTCATGCAAAATGCAAAAAATCACGGAACTTGGTTTTATATGTCACAGCTTCTTCACTCTGGGTACATGTGAGAGAACACACAAACATCTCATGGAAAACATGAGGGAAAGAAGAAAAAAACCAGCAAGATTTATGATTACATACTTATTTATAAATAATATTATGATATATTATTTTACCTGTCTTCCAGAACAGATTATTAGTTAATAGACTTCACAGTGAATATACCCATATTATGTACCTGGTTTTGGCAAGATTCTATGCAAAATCATGCATTTTAGAGAGCAAAAATACAGGTTTTTCCACTGTTGTACCTTTATTTTAAAATCTGGACTATAAATTAGCCAATAAGGCAGCTGTTGACAAGAAAGAATAATGACTTTATTCACAGATGACCACTGATTAAAATAAGCTTATAAATTTTCCTGTTTTCTTGCAACAATTTGCTGGATCTTACTTACATTTTTTCATAAGTAGAAAGTCTGCTAAGAAAATTAAAGCTGTACTTCCAGAAAAGGAAACTTGTTTCCTAAGCTGAAGGAACTCCCAAAAAAAACAATGATTTTTTTATTTCCTCTCCCTTTTGTACTCCACCGGGGTGGTAGTGAGGTTTTTGCCAATTAATCCACACTGGTTTATTATACACTACCGAAATAAAAGATAGAATGTCTTCATTCTCTTCCTTCAAGTAGAATTCTATAGCTCTGAAGAGAGTATTTCATATTTTACTTGCATTTTAGAAGACTAAACAGTGACAAGAACAAGGACATACTGATCCTTATCCTGATCCTACAAACCCTTACCCCCAAAGCAATTCTGCCTATATATGATGAAATCAGTTAGCTTAAATACAGATATGCAAAAGACAAAATATATAAATGCTTCAACAGAGCTTCTTTAATCGCTGCACTATCAAATGAAAAATTTTCACAAGACTAATGAACCTATTTTTTCCTGTAAAAACAAACTAATACTGAAATACATCATAGTCACAATAAATTACTTCTGATTAATATTTTCAAATGTTTTTCTAAGACATTTCTCTTTCAAAAGCATTTTTAAAAAACATGGTCCTTTTTTTTTTTGTGCTTACATTAATTCCCATAAGTCTACTTCCAAGTGTGCAGGACTGATTTAAGTGTTTCTTATTGTATAAAGCAGTCAATAGCTGAATATTGGACTATTACAAAGCATGCTTACAAAAAGAAAATCCAGGTTAGTTCTGTAACTAGCATCTCAGACCATTTTTAGCAGTAGCTGCTAATAACTGTTACTCTTAAAAGCCCTGAAGCAGTAGCACTATTGTAAACTAACCCCAAGGAACTGCCTCTGTAAATTCTGCTATCAATCTGATGCTGAAAAGATGCTCAGTTGTTCCAGAAAGCTTTGTAAATTCCATCTCTTTGAGAATTTATTCCAGTAGCAACAATCATCTACTGAGTATACTGGGAAAATCTGTTACCACTGTAGATTCAAATTTTAAAAATTCACCTCAGGAAGACTAAAAATTGGCTCAATTAAAACACTAACACTCACCATAGTCTAGTATTGAAAATAAGCTATGAAAAGAAATCAGGCTTCAGGAAATACTACTTTTACTTCTAGTACACTGGTTTAAAAGCATATGCAATTGAAAAATTGTTTTTGCTCACCATGTGCTAAGCTATACTGAACTCTATTATATCAAACCCTTTCTTATATTTTAAAAATCAGAAGTTTGGGGGGTTTTAAGCAATAGTTTTATAATACTGTCAAGTACTAAGATCAACAATTGATCTGACTTTTCCCTCATAGACTAGTAAATCTACAGTAACAATTTTTGCAGGGGCTTTATTAATAAATAATTTTATTTATTACAGCCCTATCTAAAACACCCCAAACCCCATTAAGCTAAAAAAAAAAAAAAACCACAAAAAAACAAAACACCCAGAAGCCATCATAATATTTTGATTCCATTGTGTATTTGTATTATGTTTGCTTATTGTATGTACAATCTGAATGACTACCAGTAATTTCAATGTAACAAACTTAACACTACTCTTATTATAAAAACCACTCTATAGTCTCAATTACCACTTAAACAGCTCCTACTGAAAGAATTTCTAATATAGACAAGAGACTAAACACCATTAAGAACTACACAAGTAGTACATGTCTGAAAGTAACATATTTCTGGTATTACTTGAATACAAGGATCTTACCTAGGAAACTTGCATTTTCCTACAACCAAGACACAGTTTATTTGAATGCAAATACAATTAGAGTTTGTAATAAGAAAGTGGCAGGCAAACAGCATAAGAAATTGTATTTGTGACTTTTTAATATCCTTTCAGAATAAATTCATAATTGATCAATTATATATTCAAGCGGGGAAACACAATGCTAGCCTTTCATTGTCCATTGACACACAGTCTCATCACCAGAGAGCACAAATGAAATGCTAATGGCAGAGAAGATGAATGCCAATTTCCTTCACTTTGCTCCAAGTTTCAGTGGCTCTCTACAATAAAAGATAGCTGTTTGTGGAGACTGGCTTGTTCCATACCATTAACTCAGAACAAAACATATTTTTAGTGGGACAGCAGTGTTTACTTGTAAGAACTGATGAATTGTACACCACCATTTATCACTTGTAGACAAAGACATTCAGGCACAATTTTGGACATAAATCAAGGTACATGCTTCTAAATAAAAAAGGGATTGCTTAAGTCCCTAAAACTGCATAGATTGAGGTCAGATTGGCCATAGCAACCAAGAATGGTACTTAGGCCTTCAGTAAGACTTAGCAACCAATAAATGAGCTCAGATGTCTTTTCATCTCCACTGGTGTGAAAGCCAAAATTAAAAAGATTAGATCACGCTGCACCCATCACAATAGACTTCACAGTGAAAAAGTCATTTCTAGCCTTTGATTCACATCCAATAAATAACATTCATCCCTTCCATAATGAACAACTTTCAAAGTAAATTGAATCTCCATAGTGCTGCTTTCCCTTGCTGCACCGTATTTACATAACAATATATCACAGGAAGCTCAGAGTGGGTCTTGCAAATGGAAGATGTGTCTTTAGCACTGATTACGCTATACTGAGCTCTAAAATGCTTACCATTTAAACATAAAGCACTGTAGATTATAATAAATAATAAACAACACTTAAATCTTGTGATACGAAACTTTGTCATTGTTTCAATATGGAAATTTCATCGTAAACAACTCCCTCCCCCTTTCATTTCCAGTCCTTCTATTTGAGGATATTCAGCAAATTCTACTTTCCAGGAGCACTGATGATACTATCTGTCCAGCGTTTCCCGGAAAAAGGATAGTACATTATTTCATTTTTACTGCCTCTTTTCACACTGTTCTTCTCTTTTATATATCTTTTCAAGTACTCCAACAATTCTTTTTAATGGTCCAAACACATCAGTAACCTATTATTCCAGTTGCACACAAAGCACTAAGTATTGCTCATTTTCCCCTCCCTAGAGCAGTAGATATTTGTAAATAGGTGAAGCTGATCACAGCTGCAGGAACAGATCTAACACATGAAATCGGAAAATGGATCCAGCAAATGTTTGCGTTGTATTGTCAATGTATGCGACGTATTTCCCACATTCAGTTTGTCATTATTAAAAATGGATTGTCATTCCCTTCTTACTGCAGGTTGCATAAACTGATGTCTAAAGGAAAGTGTTCAAAAGAAATATATTGAAACAAAAATTCTACACCTAATTAAAACCATGCAGAAATAATTTCAGCCTTCTGCAACAACAACTCATGTAGATTATACTATGTGAACTCAGCAGGGAACCTCATTAATTTTTAAAACTCTCTGACCCCAGTGCAGTTAAGGGTGTAAAAATAATTACAAATTAGGGTTGAGGGAGTACTGGTTTAATATTGCATGTGTGCTATCAGCTACACAACATTTTATCAGATATAGATATTTATGATAACTAAGCATAATTTTAACATAGCCAAAATGAAGCTTCATGGTTAATTTTAAAAAGGCAAATATTAGAGATCTTATACTTTCAAGAACATAACTATAGTAGCCACCACTTCCACAAAAAAAGCCTGCCTTGCTTTCTGCAAACATTCTCATAACACAAAGCACAGCAATTACAGGTTAAATGCTAGTAACACCCTGGATACGGCAGTAAACTAATATTTCTATAACAAGGCACATTTGCAATCTAACAAATTCTAACTTATTTAGAAGGCTATAAAATACTTGGCAGAGGGTATAAATATTCTCTCTTACCTAAAACTTGTCAGAAGAAAGATCCTTCTCCATTGTTGTCACCTCCAGTGCCCCCTCTTGCCACCATGGAGATTGGTTCTGCTATGTTTATTGCTCTGTGCCTCAGTTACAGCCGTGACACTAATCTGCCTGCACAGACCAGCAAAGGGGTGTGTGTGAGTGTGCGAGTGTTGTGTGCGTGTGAGAAAAGAGAGCCCGCTGACTTCACGACTGGGAACCTAAACCTCAGGCCAAGTCAAGGCTGAATGAAAATGATCAAAGCTCTGTCCCTCATCAACAGAGTAGACAAGATTTCTCTCCCCCCACCCAATGAGAAGTGGGGCTGTCATTAGGGATTCCCACTAAAAAGCCTCTAACAGAGGCAGACCTTCTCCAGACTGCTAGTGCCTGCCCAGCAGCCCGTGCAGAATACAGGTAGCTATTGTTCCTGAGACAGATATGTAGCCAGCCACTCAGACTCTGACAGATCTCAACAAACCAGTGAGCCTGCCTTCAAATTAACTCTTTATTTACTAGCACTTCACTTTTTACAAAGATCTCCTTTTGCCCTGGAGAGGGAGGGACAGGGAAGGGGAAAAAAAAACCCAACACAGTAAATTTTTCTGGTTTAGTTAAGAAAAAGGTTTCAAGTACATAGGCAGTAATCCTATGCAAATCTAGGAGTACTGACTTTCATTTTGAAATCTCATCTAGTCTGGTGTTGGGCAACACAGCAATAGCACACTTCAGCAGTAAAACAGGATTCCGGTCCTGTAAGGGAAATAACTCCTGCTCTGCCTTCCTCTGAATCCTCATAATTCATGGCAAAATAAAACAGTTGGAATAGATAACATGCATCTTTGCTCAAACATTATAGGTATTAATAAATAGAGAAATTTAGTGCAATGGCTTCAGCAGTTTTTCCACCAGACATCCGTTTTAAACATGGACTGAAAATGAAGGTAGCATCTCCAGCAGAAAATTGTGCGAAAGCAAGTGCATAGTGGGCCAATTAGTTGTCATAAGAAGAGATACTCATTTCAGCCTCATAGCAGTTTTTTGATAAGGAGATTTTACTTGCAAAAAAAGTTGTGGGGGTTGTTTTAAATTTTATATGACACAGAACTTAAGTATTTATTCGCGAAGAAAGTCAATGAAGCTGTTAGACAAAATATCCTGACATTTACACTCCGTGTTTGACTTTAATGAAGTATAGCATTATTATATGAAAAGCTAATGATTCTGCATTCTGTATAACTATTACGTAAGTTCAGCCCAGATGCAAACTTCAGCTTTAAAACACCTTTTTCCCTATTTCTGTTGTAAGTCAGTCTTAACTTCATTTTAAGCAGACTGCAGTAGGGTATGTGTATGCATGGGTATACTTGCCTTAGGGTGGGGTGGATTGTTTTAAGAAAATTGTAAGGTGTAAAGGTTGAAGATTACCAGTAAAATTTTCACATGGCAATAAAATCAGATTTATGAAATGCACAGTTAAAAAAAAAATAAATTGAGACTGCTCACACAAGTGCAAATTAGAGACAGGATATCAAACTCAGTATTTTACCCTGGCAGACCCTCTCAACTCAGAAATGTCTCCCTACACATACAGTCATTTTATCACTAACTTCCAAATGACATGCTAAAAAAAAATGCAAGTAATTTAATTTGAAAGTTGCCAATTGCCACCGTAGAGCATTTCAAAGCAATATTTTCTATACATCTGAGAATTTAATTACATTCCTACAAATATGCCAGGCATCCAGTACCTTTGAAAATTCTCCCAGTGCAGCAAGGAAACAAGCAGACAAACAGGAAAGCAAATCAGTGTTACTCAGTGTAATGAGTAACTGTGTAATTCTGTACTGTGTGGCAGAATACCTCTAGACTACCCAAGGTGTTTTAAAGACCCAGGACTTTGCGTTCAGAAACCTTGTGGCTGTTTAATTCCAGATTCTTTCATATCAGCTGGAATATCAGTCCTTAAGGACAGACATATTCATTGGAGGCATCAGTTTATGTAAATGTCTGGCATTATGTAAGAAAAAAAAGAAGCTTTCAATTATAAATATGTTTATAAGTTAATAGTGTTCTTAGATAAAAAGGTTAATTTGGTATGAATTTTGAAGTATGGTGCACCAGTTTCCCTTCTATTCAAGCAAACTGGTAACAAACTGTTGCCATTAAATGAAATTAAAGATTGCTGGGAAAATATATGCCAGGAAGATTCTCTGCTGCTGGTGTACATCATGAAAAACCTGCGCCAGCCCCTTGCAGGTGAGAATGTGGCAATGAAGCTGCAACAACAAAAGACTGTGGAGTACACGGTCCCATTTGGCAACGTCTACCCTACACAGCACGCATATACCACTGCAGAAGAGACCACCAATAACGCTCCCATGGAAAGCGTGGGCTGAAGCCCTGCCAAGGACTATGTGACAAGCTCCTGGTCATATTTGGTTTCAACCTCTGGTCAGGCTTGGTTAGGTGTAATAACCTTGGGATATTTCACCCTGAATCAAGGATCCCACATGTCTTCCTACGCCATGTTATCCTGGTATGTCCTCATCTGCTGCTGGCTTGGTATCTACATGAACTTGTACACTATTCAGAAACAACCAGCATTAGTAAATACCACTTTATAGGAGGATGAGGAAGAAAACTTTCTAAAAGGAGCCCATGTCAGAGCTGGGCACTTTTTCAGGAAGTTTGAGAAGTTGGTGTTTGCTATGAAGGCATGACCTGACCTCCTCAGAAACCCTCCCTGCTTTTACTAGAGCAATCCCCAGACTGTATTCATGAGGGAAACAACTTTCTTCAGGTTTTGAGACAAGACTGGGGAAATGTATTCTGCCCAAAGGCCTTCACAGTCTCTGAAGGTCATCTTTCAGTGGGCCAATGGCCACGCTTTACAGCCAAGTCTACTGCAAGTCCCCAGTAACAGATGTCTTGCTATGAAGTACATATTTATGGGATTTATGTAAAGGATGGTGTTTGTTTACACTGATTGGCACTAATTGGCACTAATTTCTCTCTCTCTTTTCTTTTTTTTTCTTTTTTTTTTTGTGATAAACAACAAAACCCACAGAAGCACAGAGGGAGATGGAAAAGAGGGGCTGCTTAAGGGGGAGGAAAAGCCAGGCTTTTTTTCCTTTTTTTTTTTTTTTAAATTGTACTACTCATCTAATAAAAGCAGGCATTATGTGCACAACATTGGATAACTAATCTCACGTCCTGTAAGATATTTGAACAGTTTGAATTGATTTCCTAAAAGGAGCGCATAAAGCCAGGTATGTCTTGTGTAACAATCCTGCGTCTGAGAAATTTGCTTGAGAACAGACTGCTGGAGTCATTTCTTTCAGCTAACCCACACAGACCCACTTTGTGAACAAAGCCACATACCAGTATCCATTTTCCTTTGGAGATTCAATTTTAATGGTTCTGTAGTAAATACCTTTGTATTTAGAAATCATTCACACCAGATATTCAGTAACTATCTAATAGAGGTGAAATGCACATAATGTATTCAAATATGCAACCTCAATTAACCTTTTGCCTCAGTTTGTGGACAAACCCATCTATAAAAAGTGAGCTACCCCCACAATCAAAAGTCAGTTTTACAACTTCACGTTGTTTATGACTAGTTCCCAGTATAAAAGATGATAACTTGACCTTCATGAGCTGCAATTCAAATTTAACTCATTGTTATTCCTGATCTTCATTTCTTCAATATAAAAGTTAATGCAAAACTTCATATGAGAAAGCATTGATTTTTAACTTTTTTTTTAAGCCAAAGTAGTTCATTTAAAATGTGGTAACGAGACTTCATTTATCAGAAAATACTGAACAATGTAAGATAGAAAATACAAATATATAAAAATATTTAGATTGAAGTCAGTATCTGTTTTGCTTTGGATGTAGGCAAGTACAACAGACAGTTTCGAAAAGAAGTTACAATTAACATATGTTCAGATATGTTTGCACACTGCTATATAAAACAACCTGGAATTACAGTTGATAAAGTATCCTTAGCCTTCCCAAAATTTAGTATGTATATTATTAATGAAATTGCTTTTATTTAAAATGCTGTGCTAAAAAGTACAACTTTTTTTCCCCCCTCAGCTCTTTCACAGAAACATAATTAGGGTATTGCATTCCCCACTAGATGCTTTGTGAAAGCAAATGTCAGGGATTACGACTCAGCAAGATAATTACAAACATTCTGCATAAAAGCAGAGGAAACCAGCATCAGAGGTACATTTTACCAGTTCACGTTCCTCCTATAGATTACACTTTTGATACGTGATCTGTTGGGAAAAATGAATAGAAGGTGACCATCTTTTTTTTCCTCCCTCGATTACTTTAGAGCCAATACCAGCAGACCAAATGATTGTTCAAATAAATGCTTTTTTTTTGTAATGTTTCAGACTCCGAGTCCCAGATACGTACTTTGCAAAACTTCATTCAACACTGAGCCAAAACATCTGCCTAGCTAACCAGTAGTACATGAATTGCAGCAACAGGACTTATTCACATATTGTAGAGTGAATTAAACCATCTCTTCTGAAAAAGCTTACCTTGTAGATCAATCTTGTACTCAGTTCCATATCAAGACAAGAGATAAACAGAATAAATAGAACAATGCATTTTCTTTATAAAATACAGAACAAACATAAAACCCACAAAACATACCCCAAACCCACAAGACAACACCAGCACCCTAAATGTGATGAATGTAAATAGAATTTTTTCCCTTGCTTCCTTAAGAACAGAGATTTAAATAGCCAGGCTACATTACAGATATTTCAGTTTGACAATTCAATTGTAATCAGAAATTAACATTTATCAATAGTTTTCATCACCTCAGATGGATTTGGACCTACCATTTTAAGCACTGATCCATGGGAATTGCTCTTTTTTGAAGGTCCACTTCTTGAAGTAAAGTAGCTTGATGGAGAAAAACAACTCAGGACTGCCCCTGCAGCTTCAACCTGCCGTGGATAGCTTTCTTCCTTGGAATCTTTTGATAAAAGTCAGAAGACAACCTGATTTATTAATGTAGCAAAGTCATTACAATTCAGAGCTAAAAATGTTATTGGACTTCCCTCCAGCTAGTACTGCTTAAGGAAGCCTTTAAAAAGCAATTTAATTCTATCTCACAAAGTCAAATTTCCTCCACAAATAATTGGTTTTCATTGTATGTATAAGAAGATGCAATGAAGCCAATAAGTCAAACTATATTTTTTTTTTAGATTTATATTTATTACTGAAAGACTGACCTGCTTTTGACAAAATTGTATTTTCTGTGGTTTTCCTACTGTTAACCTGAAATCTTTCTGTTAATAGCATAAGCACACGCTACAGTAGCATTCACCAAGGTACTATGAAATCCAATTATAATCAAGAATTCTTCTGGCCTCTCACATTTATAGACAAATAGCTTCATGCTGTCATCTGTCGTAGATTAAATCTTCATACATGAACTTATTGAATAAGAGTTAAAATATTCACACAGTTTTGAGAGCTTGAAGCAGTTGGAAAGTACTTGCCTGACTTGGGTCAGTATATTTTAAAACTGCCATACTAAAAAAAAATATTAAAACCTGTTATTGTATATATATATAAAATACATAAAATAATCTGTATAAACAATGGGTATGCTTATATTCCAAGAGCCTGGGAACAACAGTGCTCTTTAGAGCATATTGAAACATCAGACTTGGAAAGCTTGCACTCTAATTACAGCACAATAACAAAAAAAACAAAACAAAAACAAAAGCTATCAAAGTTGGAAATGCAAAAATAAGCATGAAATTTTTCCATAACTAAAAAACTTCACAAAATACGCACACTCATTCAAGACCTAATATTGTTTACAGCAGATACTTATGACAAAAAAAAGAAAATCTTCCATCTAAAGCAACAAAATGCAACAAAAATACTCACCGGATATCTTATCTTGCTTTGAATTCATGTATTTATCTTATTTTATTTTTTTTTTTAGCTTAATAAGAAAAGGAGATTCAAATTTAAAAGCTGTATTAGTTAATGTCCTCCTGCTCCTGCAGTTCTTCAGTTTTAGGTACAGAGGAGCTTGGCTGGTGTTGTTTTGAGATAAAGAGAATGGCCTGTGTGAGCCAAGATATTCTGTACTGTCTGATGATCTCTGCAGTGCTCTTAAACTCCTCCACCGAGACAGGTATTTTTTTTTTTGCTGTCGTCCAAACAGGTTCATCAGAGCTCTTACAGCCACCTTCATTTTTCAGTAGTGGAGGCCCTATGAGCCGAAAGGAAAAGAGGTTTCTTTCTCTCAGTATTTATTTGCTCTTGGATTGGAGGAAGAGGCTCGGAGATTTTCAATTTGAGATCAAAGGCAAGCGCATGCAATGGGACGAAACATAGTTTTCTCAATTGTGCTCAGAATAGTAGACCCTGAGTTCCCACATTCAGCGCTCCCAACTCTATAAGCTTCACGGGGTAAAAAAGATGGATAGTTACACATATACACATACACGCACGCAGACACACACACAGACACACACACGCATTTTAAATATATTAGTTTTCCCCCTTGCAGCACCGCAGTCTCTCTATTGTCAAATAATAACTGTATCTGAAAAGAAAGCACTTAATAAGGCTAAGGTCAGACTGCTTAGACTTGGCATTTGCTGCGATAACAAATCAGAGATGATAGCATCGTACAGATTTATGAATTTTTTGCCCCCGCAGTCACAAACATCAGACGTTTACTTTATAAAGAAAGCTTTTAGATTCTTCCTGCAGTTTCCATAGTGATTTCATTTTTTCCCTTTTATCACAGATTGGCTGAAGTACTGCTACCCTTTGTGCTTTAAAAGGCTTGTGCTACCAACTGTCGATATAAAGGCACTGTAGCAAAAGCACACATGCAACACAGACTGTCAAAAATAATTGAAAAAGATAAATACCGGTTAAAAAAGGTTTCAGCATTTTCTCTGCTTGTCCTGAAGAGTACAGTAGAATAGCATTTCATCTGAATAAATGTAATTAACTTGAGCCAACCATACTACTGTTGCATTTCCCATAGCCTATGATACTTCTATTAGAGCAGTTGTCATACACAAAAAACAATCTCGTCACAAAATGCTTTAATACAAACTACATCATGGAAAATGCCTATGTTTGTTAGATATAAATGAAAGCACTTTCATTAATTTTTGGAATCTTCTGAAGACATTGCTTGTGCCAATTATATTCTTCCTCTTTCTAAGAAGTTTATCCATTTAGAGAGCATGATGGTTTAAGGAACAATTACACTGTTTCTGGCAAAGCAAACAATGTTTTCTCTTGCCGGAAAGATAACCACCTTTCAAAGTAAGTCTAGAGGATTAGTTTCTGTTTAACCCCTTGCTAAACAAATGAGACCATCATCTTCTCAACAAAACAGAACTCAACTAAGTAAACACCTCTATTCACTTATCATGCCTTTAAAAACATAGTCTTCAGACTGGAGAATGCAAGCACAGTATTTCTCTACCCCCTTTTCAACCAGCTTAAAAACTGGTTGTGTGGTTAACCCACGAGAGTTTCTATATTGCGAGTCAGAAATGATCTAACATTCAAAATAGTGACTTCTTATCATGTAGAGGTAAATATATCACAAAAACACTTTGAGCTAGAATTTTCCAGGTGACTATAAAAATAATGAGTTTCCTTACTTTCACCCAAAAATTGGCAAAGTTAATGCAATATTTACAGGGACAGAGATCTTAAAAATCTACAGAACACAGTAGAGTTTAACAGGTATTTTAATTTAGGGGTAAAAAAAAAGAGAAAAATCAGACAACTTTCTTTTGGATGTATTTATGGCAATTAATCATTTATTTCCAAACACATTTTCTACAGAAAACTATTTTATTGTCATCTATTTATATGAGGAATTATAGAACTGACTTTTGCTGTTGGGATATAGTATGTATATAAAACGCAAATCGATTACCAATAGGAATTTAAAATAAAAAGCTGAAGGTTACTAAGATTACATTGATTACTGACACACTCCGCAAGTGATCTTGGCCAAAATTTATATGGACAGATGCGGCAGTTTTTGGAAAGATGCAGAGACAGCTGTAGCTGCCCTGGGAAAAGAAGATGGGCTAGCTGAGCTCCCAAAGGTCCTGTTACTCCTTGGAAAGCAGCCACCAAACTGTCACTTGTAGCAAATCCAACAGAATCTGAACCTACACTTCATACTTGTTTTCCATCAGAATAATTTCAAGGGCCATTTAATGAGTGAATTAAGCACCGTATTCAAGTAATCAACACTGTATGACTTAGGATGATAAATACTGTCTTAGTGGGACTTTTCATTCACTGGAAAAAAAAATAACTCATGCTAAATGTTAGTGACTACAACTCTGACTTTCCAATAGGATTACAACTTTTCACACTCCCTTTAAACATCGTAGCTATTTTTAAAATCCTGCATGCACACAGACCTCAACACAAACCTGAACCATCTAGGTGAATTCTGTGCAACAAGGGAGAAATGCTCTTCCTTAAAAATAACTCATCAATAAAAAATATGAAAAGGTTTTCTTCAGGAGGAGTTAGGAAGAGATATCTGTCTTTCAGAAAGCAAAAATCATTGAAGTCAGTTTCAAGCTACCTAGAAACAATTAATCATATTCTCACAGTACTTTATTTGCAAACTTTACATATGCAAGATTCGCTAGGCAACTGACTTTCTGGCATTATATAAAACTATTGAATTTATCCAGTCTTTCTCTAAGCTAAGGAACTCTAAGGAAGTTATTTTTTTAGAACTAAAACACAAACTAAGTATTATTTTTAACTGTTTGGTACTAAACTGCATATTTGAAATGAAGAGTGGACTAGCAGGCTACATTAAAAAAAGAATTTCATGCTTCTTTGCATACAGCTCTGCATATTCTCTTTGTAGAAAACTCTTAAATACAATTGGAATGTGCTAACTTAAGTAAGCAAATATTTGTTGTTATATGCTTTTAGCTTAATCTCTTTTAATATAAATGATTCTCCAATCATGCAGCTGACGGGCAACCAGGACATTCACTCATTCCCTTCATCAAACAAAAAAAATGGGTCAAGCTCAGAGTGTGACAATCCTTTCTCCTGTCACACTCTGCAGGTAGACCTCACACAGACGCTGTTTGTCTTTCAGCTTAGGCCGCAGAGGCAAATACTTTTAGGACCCACATTTATTCATTAAAATACATAGGAAAAAAAATTCAAGGTAATTCTCCTTCCTGAACAGTTCTTCATCAATGAGACCCTTTTTCTCATCCTCCAGATTAGGGTTGGAAGGAGCTGAGGAGCAGACCAGGTAGCCAAAGAAACAGACTATATTATTATTGGGTTCCACATACCATCCTGCAAACTACCTCACAAAAGAAATCAAAAATACTTCTCCTGGACACAGAGGGAGGGATCACATCCTTCTTTAAAGGATCAAAGAAACATGCTTTGTTTCACTCACCTAGTATTTTCTTAATTTTTTTTCTTCTGGGGAAAACAATTTGCTGCTTTCTCTGATTTTTCATACAAAGTGTGTTTAATGGAAGACTGAAAATCTGCAACCTACCATCAGACAGAAACTATAAAATGTTTTAAAATTTACAGTCCTAAGTCAATCAGTCAAAAACTTTGCAGTGTTAAATCACAGAATATCTCAAGACGGAAGGGACCCACAAGGATCATCAAGTCCAACTCACTGCCCCTCACAGGACTACCTATAACTAAATCATATGACTAAGACCCTCATCCAGATGTTCCTTGAACTCCAGCAGGCTTGGTCCCGTGACAGCTTCCCAGGGAAGTCTATTCCAGTGAAGAAACACCTTCTGTGTGAAGAACCTTTTCCTAATGCCCAATATGAACTTTCCCTCATGCATCTTCATTCCATTTCCTCATGTCCAATGAACTCCTGATTTATTTACCCACCAGCACTAGAAGCCAGTAGTGCATTTTCTACCCACCAGCATCAAAGTCAGTAGCATCAGGAATTCCCTCTTTAAGGTATCCATCATTTCCTGAGAAAGAACAACCAAAGCTCTCCCCTGAGATCTTAAAATATATATTTGGAAAGAAAAATAAGGCAGCCTTTCAGACTATCTTTAAGATCACGAAGATAGTTCTCTTGTACAGTAAGTGAAGTCTAAGAAGTCACTTGCTTTCTAACAAGAAAAGAAATTACCAAAATACAGGAGGTGCAGCATGAAGAGTCAGACTCATTTGAAGCTCCTAGAGTTAAACACTCACTTTATTTGGGTCAGTGTTAGAGAATACAGGAGTCCTTCACTGCTTTGTTTTAAGTGACATCTCAACTTGCTAAAACATGAAAACCCATTTGCTGAAAGTCTTCCTTAATGAATATAAGCATCAAATGTATCTAGAAGAGTGCCAGCTCTGGACATAACTAGGACATCAAGAACAGAACTGCCTATGCCAGTTCAGTAGAAAACTTGCACACAGATTTTCCCCTTCAAGTAGATGGAGAGACAGAGCTGATACACAGAAAATCCTCAAGCATATTTCATTCTTCATTGTAAAAAGATTGTTTTCAGACATTACAAATTTTTGCTGGAAGACAACTAAACGTATTCCACTACTGTTGCACCTAACAACTGCGCCAGGGTACGAGGGCACCTTCTCATCATTGGAAACCACCAACTAACCACAAAGAGATAAATCCTTTTTAAGCCATGTCTGCTTGAACATCACATGGGTGTGTGTTTATGCATGACTACTGTAAGTGCATCTACCACAGCTGTGAATGTAACTATTGGAAGTTACTACAATGCATGCAATAAAAACAGCAACCACTACGCCCAATTTTGGCACAAGTGCACGCAGGAAACTCTTGATTTAAAAACATCTGAGCATTTTCTAAAAGGGCTTCCAGAAATATGATTCATACATATCATATTCTTTGATCCTCTGCCCTTTTTCATGCCTGAGAAGAGTACTTGAATGATTAAGACGAGCTGTGATGGGTTTTATGTTATTGTTTTCTATATATTGTTATGTATTTACACAGACAAGGTCAAAAATGTTCCTAACAGTGAATGCAGACATTAAAGCAAGATTTATGACAATTCGTAGCTCTTGGGAGAATCCCAGAACCTGGACATGAACCCCAGGAATGTTCTATGTCCTACAGGGATGGTTTTTAACACTACCAAAGAAGCTTATATTGTAGCAAAAGAATTATACTTTCTAGCACATTTTCATACTGGAGCTTTAGACAACCTTCAAGTTGGAAGAATTCATTAGAGTAACTTTCTCGGAATCTCTGACTGAAGTAAGGCTAATTTTAATTGCATATCACAATAAGTGGTCCCAAGAAAAAGTACAAAAACAGTATTTAGAGAAAAAGGAAAATCATTTTCAAAGCACACATGCACACAGACATGTCTGATTTCACAATATATGTATATTAAAGTATCTGTAGAAAGCTCCTCCTAGAGTCCTCTAAACTTTGCAGAACACACCTTCCTTGTTTTTATGCTGCATATTTTAATTTTATTGACAGAATTTTCCAGTAGTACCTCTGATTTAAAAAATAAATCTCTTTGCAGCACGTTGGAAACAAGAAGAGAAACAAAAAAATGCAATGCTTATCTTCCAAGGAATGCTGAGAAATTGATCAAGCATGATTAGGCATTAAGCCAGGCACCTCAAAACCCCAACATTTCACTTTTTGCATGCCCATCCTAGAAACTGTGCAATTTATTTTTACTTATGAAATGTTGAAAGAATGCCACATGAGTGTAATTTTAAATTATGTTCTTCCTTTATGCTGGAGTCTAAGGAAAATAATTTAAGAAAACATCTCCAGAAAAACATTTTACATATGGTAATACAGTAACAACCATATAGTCTTCAGAAGAAGACCTGTACAACATTTGCATTTCAAAGACTATGTTATTCAAGAAAACTCTGATAATGTGTACAGTCTATGAGTTTTATGCAACTACAATTTATTTTTTTATTAAGACAAATCCTAAGTGTTTGCAAGAGTTATTTTATTAAATCTCTTATTAAATTCAGGAGAGGCTTTATGAAAATCTAAAGTAGTCGATACTGAACCTTAGCCCATAACAGTGTGAATGAAGAGCCAAACTTGATCATTTTAGAAAGCAATAGATCTTTTAAAATAATACTTAGCATTTATTACTCACAATAATTAAGCTTCAACATTCCTGTGAGGCACACAAGTAAAGCGTCATTTTACAGACAAGAACATTTAGAGCAGACAGAAAGGTTATGTACATTGTCACTGATTAGAAAGAAAAATAGTTGGAATTCTTTGAGCAAATTGCGAGCACACATCCACACTGTCAAGTTCCTCCTTCAACAGCTTGCACAGTTTGCATTAAACGTGGAAAAAGGAAAAGTTAGACAAATGCAGAAATGTGAACATATTCGCAAACCAAAAAAACACTCTGGACAACAATATTAGAAATGGTTGATAGTATGCCTGTCTTATTTCCACTTCCTCAGAGAAAAAGTAAATAAAAGGTGGAAGGGAAATGAAGAGACATATGTAAGTATTGACAATATAAAAATTCTGAATCCTGTCTAGATCCATTCAAGGACTTGAGGATAATTTTTATCATTAGAGTACTGTGATTACCTGGGGGCCAGGGACAATAGAGAAGTGCCCATGGAGACGATGCTGGATTCTACTGAGTAGAAAAATATCCCTCAGAGAACTAGTTTGCTCTTTTCTGAAGCAAAGCGGAAAGCACTTGGTGTTCTCTTGGACAGAAAGAACGATCTATTTGTGGTGTTTGCTCCCATCTGAAAGAGTGACTTGATTACTAAGTCTTTCCAAAGTCAGCTGTATGAAGAGCTGTTCCCGTTGTTCACTTCATCGGGATGTACCCTGTCTAGCACACACGCTGCTGCAGAAGTGACGGGCAGGTGAATGTGTCGCTTTCAATGACAGATGGCCTCTGAGATGAAGGATCTGAAATACACTCCATTGTGGCAATTTATGTAACACACCCACAGTGGTTCTGTGCAGTAAAGATTTAAATGTTAGTATGACAAACCTGTTTAAATTCTTTTATGTACAAGCAGATCTCCCCTTGCATGCAAAGCAAAACATAGTAATATTAACTAAATTTGTCAATGTGTTCTGGAGGCATCATTTTGTAGAAGAATTGCAAGAACATGGATAATCACCTCTGTTTCTACCTCCAAACACTCCCGTCTCCTAAAGTGGCCTTATACTCAGGGTGGCAAAACAGGACTACAGAATCAGAAACAAACAAACAGAAAAACTCATATCTCAGGTTTTACATGTCCAAGAGTGTCTATCCAAATATCCCAAAACAGTGCTTTGAAAGTTGATATTGCAGTATCTGAGAAGTGCAGAGACCTGACAAAATCTTGGGGTCTTCCTAAAATGAGAGAGACTCAACTTGCAAAGAATCTGGAGACATTCTATTGGTCTTCACAACTAAAGTCAACTGGCATTTCTTTCAAAGTATTCACACATACTTAGGATTTAGAATCAAGTAAGGAGGAGTCTGATTTTTTTTTTCTAAAGAAGAGTGGACCTTTTAATAATCTACAACACTTTTTTTCTGCTAAAGATACGGACTCATTTATGTCCACATTTTTTAAATATGTCAGGCAAAGTAAAGAGATGAAATGGCAAAGTTTTGCATGGGCTAATAAGGCCCAAATCAGAAACAGACATTTCCATACTGATTTTGATTAAATTAAATCACAGAAAGCAAGCCTCGTACTAAAATATACTTGCCACCTCCCTAGGGCTGCTGTCACTGCCTCTCTTGCCTCCCTCTTAAATTCATCAGGAGAGCAAAATAACCACAGAAGTGAATGTATAAACGCCACAATGAACCAAGAGAACTTGAAAGTTCACAATTCTAGCAGGCTAAAAGGTAAATTACCATAATTTAAAAACCATTTTACTTTTCTCATATACTTTTTTTGTTTGTTTTGGTTGGGTTCATTGGGGTTTTTGGGGGGTTCTTTTGCTTAAATGACACCTGCTGCATTTTCTTATTTGGTGGAAGAACTATCAAAGAAGGCAGCAGGGCAGTGAGAACATAATCAAAGCCTGAGTGAATTTGCAGTAACTGGCTTGCCTAGGCACCCTGCGTAGAGTTTGTAAAATAAATGCCAAGTAGTTTCTTGATATCAGGAGGCAGAGAGTTCTTCCATAGCTACAAAGAGGATGCTTCTTTAATTTGGTCAGAGTTAATACAGATTTATAGCAAGCAACACTGACCACCTAAGGAGTAAAGAAATAGCAAGATGCACACTCCAGTCCCTGCCTGGGTCATACTAAGACAGTACTCCCTTGACACAAGGAAGATATCTTTTGGCTTTGTGATATTTCAAGGCTGGCATTTGAAACATGGTTCAAGGGTAGCCTGAATCTGATAAAACCAGACTCTCAAACTGTTGCTCATGCCTCTAAACCAGCCATGATTCAAAATCTTCTCTTGACATTATTCAAAGAAAGTCTAATGAGATTACTGCACTCCTGTGCTGATACTTGTGTATTCTGAAGAAGATTAATGTCTCAGCTTTATATTACATTTGCATTCTATGTTCTCATTCCATGGAAATAATGCCTTAAACAGTTAGCATGTAATTTGGGTGCATATCCTACACTCACTATCAGCTTCCCATATTAACATTATTTCTAGACACTGAAAAGATTAACTACATAAATGAAATATTCTCAGTTGCATTAAAAAGATCATAACATATCTACACCGTATCTTCAAATTGCTTTTCAAAGTCTGGTTTCTATTTTGATAATCAATTTCCTAACTAAACTACATTCGTCATTATGAAAACAAATCAAGTCATACACACATTCTTGTCTCCTTGTGACAGACATTGCTTGAGAAAGGAACAACTAGTTTCAACCTCCAGTAAACAGCTGGTATCCTTAGATAAGAAAATCTCTGCACACGGCCAAGCTTCCAATATTGATGCAGTAGAAAGAAAAAGACAACAGAATCCCCAAGTGCTTACATGAGACAACATAATTTATAACCAATATTCATAACATAACTTAATTATCACATTTCTTTTGTATTCTGTCACTAAACTGCAACCACAGCTTCCTTTGGCATCACTGGGTTTGTTCCTGGGAAAATAAAAGGCATGACAACAGGAAATATCTGACTTTTAGTATGAGAAGATCAGAGGAGAGCAACTGAAGGAGAAACTTAGGTAATAATTAAGCTTTGATATGTGACAGTTCACCCTTCATGACTGAGTCAAAAGATCTGCATGTTCTGAAAAGTCAGAGCCAAGCTCGATTCCACTAACAATTTAGCAAGTATCTCAGGGTAGAACTAGAGTGTCTGATCATCATTTTAGCATAAATACTGTAAGGATAATTCAAATATGTTTCTCTGCTTAGAAATCTTATCACTATATCCAATAATTTTATTTAGAGACATGCTTTTTATAAAACAATGACTCAAATATCAAATTGGGCAAATGTACTAAACAAAGGCAAATAAATAATAATTTGAATAGAGATAAATACTGTTCAAAGTCACATTCTGGCTGATTCATAGGGATGGCATATAAAAGGCCAAACAACCAGCTAGCAGTGACTACACATACACTTCTTTCAAAATAAATTAATGAGAAAAATATCACTTAGTGATGAAAGAGCAGAAAGTAGGGAATTTCTTCATGAATAAAAGCCCTTTCCCAATTTAGCATGGGAAGGAGAGAGAGAGAGAGACATAGGACATGTTAAATGAACTCCTTTATTAAAAAAAAAATAAATTACTTTCTGTGTCTTCTGCAAATGTAAAAGAAAAACTGAAGAACATTCCACATAATCTTAACCTAGACTAGGCCACCACAATCCTCCTTAAATAAGGAACAGAGTACTATAATCTCCTTATTGCCTCCCCCTTTACTCCAGGATGCTAGTTAAAAAGAAATCACCAAAGAAGCTGTTGTCCCTTCTATGCAGTGCACCATACACTTGGCAGGCTAGTCAGGAACAAAAAAGCATGCATGGTCCTCCTTCAATTAAGCACTCAGGGCAGACAAAGTGGCCTTCAGCTTCCATAATTAAAGAAGAAAAAGGGAGTTGGCTCACAGGCCATAAACTCTTGCTGAAAGAACAGCTAAGATATGAAAGGAGCAGGAAGAACTAAAGATCCAAATAACAAAGCTTCTAAGTAGAAAGAAAAAAAAAAAGGAACAGGAAAAAAAAAGAGGAACAAAGAAAAATCATGCATATAGGGAATTATCAAGAAGGGCATTTTTAAACTCATTTTTTGTTGGTTTTGTTTGGTATTTTTTAAACTCTTTGCTCCTTTCGATCAAATTCAATTTATTTTGATTTTTAAGTAAGCATAATCTCTTCTCAGAGATTGTAGTTTATTTTCTGGTTTAAAGCAAAATTTAAGGTTTTGAACTATTCTCATCAACAATAATGAATTACACCTCCAATATTTTCAGTCAACAACAGCCAGCCATAATTCCAAACATGATTTGGGTTATACTGTGCCTCATGTCATTCTGGAAGTGCTTGTTTATTGTTGTCTATTGAAGTATGATAGATGCCAGTTCATAGTAGCTGTTTGCAAAATGGGTTTTCTCTACTTTTCAGGAATAGGTCATTATAGTCAGGGCCTCCTTGTGGGATAGAAACAGGGATCTGAGACTTTATGAGTTTGACTATTGATAAATCTCTAACCCCTAGAACTATCCAGGGAACACCCACACACGTAAGGCAGCAGAAGGCAAAAGTAGGTTACTAGTTCTAATTCTGAAGGAAAAACCACCAAATGACAATCTCCTTTTCTTTGGATCACTTACGAAATAAGGTGTTGATTTCACATACTGTAAATTTCCAAAGGACCAGATGTTGTACTGACTGCATGAAAAAATTACAAGAATTCTCTAAACATTTTTAAGGGGCCACGAGGAAATGCAAAGAAGGAGACAGATATTAAAGTCACACAAATTCATAATTGGTATTTATCTATACAGTAAGCAGAGATGTTTAAACAGAAGCTGCCTATACAGACTCCCTACAAGGGTACACCAGTAGACTTATTTGGTCCAACACTTTATATGGAAAACACCTAAAACTCATTGCTGCTATCATCCTGCACAAAGATTCAGAAGACTTTATCAGACCAAAAAGCCAGCCCAAAGAAATTTATCCTGATCCAACCAGAAGCATCTGCTCACACTGTCTGCCAGTCTGTTCTGCAGACCTAGTAAAAATGTACAGCTGAAGAGACAGACTTAATTTGAAATGCATTAAATCATAGCCAGACTGCTATTTGGCATAATGAGAAAGACCTACTCCACTCCTTTTCTGTTTATGTATAAAAATGCATTTGTATTGCCTATCATTATTTGGACTGACTGACCTTGAGTGCTGTGGGTTTTTCTCTTTTTTGTTCCTTTTTAATGTGTATTTTGGATAGAATAAATACTGCACAGTGTGACACAGGCAAAGACTTGGATAGGGTGAGTTCTCTGGTCTGGTAAAATAGTACATCATGGTTGTGCTGTCCTTGATTGGATGAATTGCTGTTTTAGCCTGCTCCTTTTCAACATACGTAGAAAGAACTACTTAATTCCTTTCAGTTAGTGACACATATGTCCTTCTCAGAAGCATTTTAACACATGCTCTCCACAGTATTCCATTTCTTGAAAGTATTCTATGACTGCTGTGGCACTGCAGCTGGAACACTGAGCAAAGTTTTTTTCAGAACATTAGCTTTCCGAGAAGCGGAAGCACGTCAGCTGTGAAGGCCATCTTCTGTCTGATATGTAACACCAGCAAACACTACAGAAGTCCCTATACTGAGGTGAACACAACACATGCACAATACAATTGAAACCAAAATGATAATAAATGACATTTATGACCAAATGACTTTTGGTTAATAGTCCTTAATATTTAATGATATTTATGAATGATCATGGTTCCGGAAACCTCTTGTGTACGAGAAAAGTTGCACCTCATGAAATAGGAAGGCCCCCATAGAGAAGGCCCTGTGTGTATGCACACACTCACACACCGGTTATAACCAGGGCTCTATACATGACATCTGTTTTTTACAGAGATAAACACACACATACAACCCCAAGGGTACAGCTCCTCAGCATAGTCAGAGCCAACAGAAGTGTCATGCAGCATCAATTTGTGATGACTTGCCTATGTTTTCAGGGATCTCCTCTTCCGAAACAGAAAAATACTTTAAGAATTCTAAACCAAACCAGCCAAAGCAAAAGAAACAAAGTTGTAGCTAAAATTTTGTTTACTGTGAAACCAAGACAGACAGTTATAAGTAACTCTGATTACAAGAAAGATGAAAACAAGCTCTAGTCACCAGACTTGCAAAACTGACGTAGGCTGAAAAAAAAGAATCAGTGCAAGGGAATGTCAACACAAGAAGGCGTAAGTTTCTGTCTGGAGTACTGAGGTTTCTTTCACCTTACTCAGCATGTGTGTGGTGGTGGATTGGGCAACGCTGGCTCTGAAAAGAATTTCTAAACTACATTGTATTACCTTCAGAGTCTGTTGGGAAGAAAGCAGTCTGATTTGAGTTTATAATCCCTGGAGATATGCATTTAAATTCAAGCCAAAGGTTATTCTCTTGGCTTTAAAGTTTTCTGTTGCTATATCTAAAAGGAGAAAGTTTTGACAACTGAAATTTAGATCTTTGAGAAAAGATTCACTTTGAGACAGTGAATAAATGTCTCTGAATATAACACCACAGGGGTCCTCATCACAGACTGAAAGATACCCAAATAACAGTTCTAGACCTGTCGTTCTCTAATATTTTTTTCTGCTTTCTTGCTTTAAAAAGGAAAATTCTCCATCCTTAACTCATTCTTAGGAAATAAAATGTATCACCTTATTAATATTGAGAAGAACCAAAAGTTACTACCCCATGCAATGAACTGCAGGGACAAAAAGAGTCCTAAGGGCACATTTTTGAACAACTTGATCTTCAATTAGCCAATCTTCACTGAACATCTGGAATTATGTTGTTGTAAGAAACCCTCTTCTATAACTGGTATTAATAATATTACATCACAGTCTACTTGCTGTTCTTTTTCCAATGGAAACAAAGGAGAAAACCACTTTTCTCTCCTTTCTTTCTTGCAGTGCTTACCAAAAATCAACAGATGCAGTTCTCCTGGTCTCCTCCTCATTGACGAAGCACTGTTGGCATTCACACTCCATGAGCAAAGGAAGCAAGGTTTCTCAATTATTCATTTTTCATATGTGAAACAACACAGCTTCCCAACTTCTACAGAAAACAGATGACAAAAGAAAGGTGAAACATTTAGCCTGTTTATTGCAGTTCATTAAGCTGAAGACAGGAAGGGAAAATTCACAATTTCAGGGACAGCAAAAGTGTCAAATACTGGATGGAAAGTTCAGAAATCCATGCAGAAATTCTAGAGTTATAATAAGTATAATACAAGACTTGAGAATGTTAAAGCATTCTCAGAGTTGACTTTTCTCCAGCTCAGGTTCCTGTCACCTCTGTTTTCTAGTGTCCCGCACAAGGCATCACCTCCTCCCTTTCCCCTGACAGCAGTAGTCACTAGGATCAGAATTGTCAGCAAATCTGTAATGTTCAGATCCACGCTTGCTCTTCTAATGATAGTGAATCTCACTGTATGGGTTTCAAAAGTGAGCAGTAAGAGTCAAATTCTATTTGGGAGAATTTCCTACAGGTGCCAGTTCCATATATCCTGGTTCCATTCTGACTATTCCTCAGCAGGGAAGGAAGAGACCATCATTAAACTCTGTTTACATCAGTACACTCCTCTCTACAGATACAGGTTGTGTCAGAGCCCTGAATGAGGCACAGAGGCATCCCCAAGCCTTTCTCCCAACCCATCCTGGGTTTGAGCTACCTATGCTTAAGGCTAGCTCCAGTAACAACGCCAGATCAGCTGCTGGGAAAAGAGCTGCAAGAAACCTGCCTCTGCTCCTCAGCTCAGGAGCTGTATTTAAGCTCCAGCCTTTGGCCTGTTCCTGTGCTATGTGGTGCAGCTACATCTGTGCCTTGTTGATCCTCACCCACTAGTCCTGATTTGGCTTCATCTCCACCAGCCCTGGTCTTGCAAAGAGGTTACTGGCCCGGGTGAGGGATGTTCCCCATGAGCAGGGGCTACAGCGAGCAGGGACGCAGCAGCAGAGGGCAGCACACTCAATGCTGAGGACAAGTCTTCAGTACTCAAAGTGCAGAAAAACACCAAGAGCAACTGTAGATAGCCCTGCTACATGATCTCATTGTCTAACTTGCACTAGCCAGCACAGCTCACGAGCAGTAGTTGAACTCTGTGACACTTTTAATTTATAAACTTCAGTTGTATGACTTCTACTCAGTATGTAGGCAAATAATAATTGTAGGTGACAGTAAAATTACTTGCTGGGAGGGCAGTGGGTAATGATATGTGAGTTGCGTGTGATGGAAGGGAGGAAAATAAGGCTGAGATGCAGACCTGAGTGAAGCACAGGGTATCAAATGACTTATCCACCTATTTCCTTGCTTTTTGTTTTTGCGTTGGAGGGATACCCAGTCTAGCACATTTCATTAATGCTTGATGACATTTTTTGGATGTGTTGATTTATATTTACATTTCAAAACATACACACAGTTAAAATTAAGATGACATCAATATCATTCACAATCAAGACTCAGGAAATGAAAACCTACTTCTACTAATTGAACTTAACCAAGCTGTACATCCGATCCTTTAATCATTGCTATTAGTACTGTTTAGTTATTGACAGTGTACAGAGGGCAACGTACACCTTGCAAGAAAGGGAATTTCTTCCATGCAGAACAAAAAAAAAAAAGGTAATATAATAAGCATTACAAATTTACCACAAAAAAACCCCTCTATTAGTGTAAAGAAGTTGAACTAGTGTTGCCCTTAGAACATTCACTTTTCCACTTCCTGACTTGAGTGTCAAAAAAGCTTACTTTTATTAGAAAAATTAAACCGAAAGTTATGAGTTCTTTCAAGATGCAGGCAAGTATCACCACAGATGAGACTGTTAGTCTCCAGCTTCTGGCTCAACCACCATACAAACCCAGATAGTTCCCCAGTTTTTCTAATTAAGGTAGGGATGGCAACCAGAGAGACGTCTGCCTCATAATAACTTTCTGAAATGAGAGAGTCAAATGTGCTCTTTCCAAAAGAATTTCAAGGAAAAATGGCGACTTCTGCTCTTACTTTAGTTTCAGCTTCTACTGCTTCACTAAAAGCAATAAGTGTTTTAAAAGCAAGCAATACTATCAGTTTCTGAGTCCCACCAAAATTTTGCTCATTCATGATTCACTACAGTACAGCAAATCTGCAGTGGGACAATGACTTAGTAATAGGCAGCAGTGAAAGCCAGCCTATCTATCTATTTACATCACATTTATCATAATGACATACATTTTCCTTCTAACTATGATTTACTGTGAGGAATTCCCACACTTCCTATATCACATAGCAAGGAAGCATTAGAGGCTACATTTAATTTTTATGGGTTTTTTTAAGCCAGTTTCTGAACTAAACAGGTTTATATGGTCAGTACTATCTGCTCTGTTAGCCTGCTTACCACTCTCATTAATCACTTTTTGAAGTGTTAATTTTTCTGAAATTTAATTTTGGGGTAGAGAGGTTAAACACATGTTCCCAAAAGAGACTTCTGTTGAAAGGGGGAGTCCTCAAGCACACATCCCTAAAGAGGGACAGGCTGTGGCACAAACAAACACACCACAGAAGCCAACACAGGAAAGAGCTCAGGCAGAAAACCTATGAAAACTTTCAGTGTTTACGTCTTTCCAAGGCCCCAAAGCAAAATTAGCCACAAGATCAAATCAGCTGAAGAGAGTTCATCAGTACCAGTGGAACTGGTACCAAGGAACTAATGGCTATTCCTTTACAGGGTGTATGAAGAAGAGAAACTGTCTTCTTACACAAAAATACTGTGTTTATCATGTAGAGAAAAAAGGGAAGTAAGTGGTAAAATGGTGGTATTGTAAACAACTTTGTATTTCTATTGTATGTGCTGGAAGGAAATAAATTCTGTCATGCTGTGGTTTTTTAGCGACTTTTCATTAAACATCAAGAAAGGATATTGACAGCCTATTCTCTCTCTTTCCAATTTCTGTTTGCCAAAAAAGGAGAATGAAAAAGCAAAGCCACCACTCATACCCTTAAATTTAATAATAGCTTTCTATGCATTCATTGAATGGGGACTGCTGCTTGCATTAATATAGATGACTAAGGAGAATCCATAGCTAAATAAAAATAAAATTTTTTCAATGTTGTTGCAAAGTGCACAGCTATAACTATTTAAAAAACTTAAGAATCTGATGTTCTGTATAAGAAGATACATATTATTATTTTTTATTATTTTAGTTCCTTATCTTTCTTAACGATTGTGTTAATTTTTTTAAAAAGAGCTGTTGCTTCAACACCCATGTGGTATCATGTGTATCACACAGATTTTTCATGTTCTCACAGAGGCAATGAAACAGTCAAGGTGGGATTTTTCAAGCTTACTATATATCAACAAATCTCATAGGAAACAAATCAAACTTTCAGGAGATTAATGTTGCCTGTCAACAAATACAGACTTGGCAGAATGTATAGATGCACAAAACTGCAGAAAACAGAGAACAGACCTAAACTAGAAAACAACCTTTTAAAAAATTATTGCTAATTCCATTTGAATAAACAATTTTAAACGGTTCTGTGAAATACTATTCTCCTCTATTTAGCAACTATATTATTTCTGTTTTAAGTCATTGAAGGAAATTTGGTTAACATATGATCCCAACAGAATATACACACAGCACTGTTTTGTTCTCAGATAGCAAGAGCATGAGCGGAGCAGGCAGGCTGAAGAGCAGAAGCTATGATTCCTTCAAGCTTATTAAACCTCTACAATAAAGAACAGCCCTAAAGCACTCAGCAGAGCAATCTTACCAAGCATCTCTTCTGAGGTGTGCTATTTCTTTGTAAAACTGTGACTGTTCTCTAGGAGGCTCCACAGCAGGCTGCTCTTGCTGCTGGCTGCCCATGGCTTGTTCCTGCTCAGGGCTCGTATCAGCAGTTCCTCTGTCAAGGTCCATGGGCTGTAAGACAGGGTATAGTTACAAATGTGGTCGCTAACCCATGGGATGACTGCTGCAGGTGAACCAAAACCCAGATACATGTCATAAGTCTCTGAGAACTTTGGGAACTGCTGCTTGAGTCACAAAAAGTGAAAGTAGTTGTCAGGAGGGATGTGGGTGCAATGCGCCAGCAGCAGTTCCTTGACTACAAAAGGCAAAGAAGATAAAGGGGGGGAAACCTGTAGAATATGTCTAAAAATTAAAGTATTTATGTTTGCAGCAATCCTGCCATAATAGGTTGCAAAATATGAGATGAAATGTGGTTTTCTTCTCTTCACTTTCCCCTTCGCTGGCTTGATTCAGGAAAACTGATATACCTTACAGATATGAGACTGCCATAGTGCAATCCTTGTCTTCCTTGGGAAAACCAAATGTGTCAACACAGATACAGTTCAAAAGGTGATTTAAAGTACTGAGCAAAAGCACCTCCACCCCACAACCCCTCAAAAACCCACATCGTCACTTAAGACCTTGTAACACTGTTTCTCATTACAAAAGAAACCAAAATGGCATACTTATCATAGACCCAGCCTCCAGGTTGCTGCCTAGAAAAACAAGGACCTGTCCCTCATGGTGCCAGGCACAAGACAGTCAAGCACAGACAAAGACACCTTTCAGGTGCCTGGGAACAGCCATAGCTTGACTTCAAAGGCTGCTGAGATGACAGTAGCAGGGAAAGAGAAGGAAATTCCTCCCAAAACTTATCTAGCTGACTTTGGAAGCAAGATTGAAACAACCTTCAGGTTGCTTCAAGAGTGACTCACCCAAAACAAAAGGATGCAGTAGGAGTGCAATATGCTAATAGAGAGTCCCTTTTATTTGTATGCAGGTGCACAGAATTACACGCATAAACATGTTGGGAAGTAACTGAAATAATTTATTTTCCCAGTATAAAATATTTATGACTGATCTAATTGTACATTAAATGTTTCTTAATAATGGCAAACATTTGAGGCATTATAATTGGTGAATTGCTAGGAAATCTCATGAAAATAAATGCTTAAAATGTAGAAATTACCTTCAAGCCATCTTGGTTGAATGAAATTATAAAAAATTATGTTCTATTCATTATTTTATGTATGTTTTATTATAATAGTGTGGTTTAGTTTATGTAACAAAAGTATCCAATTAGGACTTTCTTAAATAGATACAAGTTTATCAGTTAGCATATCCTGAGTAAACCATTCCAGCTAATGCAGCTATTGCCACTAATAGTATGTTTTAATTCTTTCCAGTTGCTAGTGTAGTTATTTATATGCACAGCATGGAAGCTTATACTCATGCTTCTTTGACTGCACATGAAAATAAAGGACATTGAAGTAAAGAGAGAGAGTAGAAAATTAACAATTTTAAATCCCAGACCAATCCACGCTTTCAGTAAAAGAAAAGACAAATAGATGGACATACCACGATAAATAAAACATGTGTGTTGGCATTTGGATTTAGTAGACAAATTGGTTTATATCTCTCAAGTAAGAGACAACAAGGAATACTTGTTTTTTGAAAACTGGCACACTACTTAGAAACCAGAATGTTTTCATTTAATTATGATAATTTTCTATTAACATTCTAATGCATGCTAAAACATTAGAAGCTCTTCCTTGCCTTTTTTTTTCTCCCCTTATGACAGAGATAAATTTTTCCAAATTCTCTTCCTTCCGACTCCTTTCTGTCAACACAGCTGAAGCTAAAGAAAATCAGTGAGAAAAAGAAGAGGAGAAGCATTTTGTTTTTAAGTGTCATTGCCTATGTTACAAATTCACAAGTATCAAAATAAATGAAGACAACTGCCGAATTATAGATGAGATCCGCCAACAGTCAATCCTCGCTCCCAGCCCAAGAAAAATCTTTAGTTCTTTTTGAAAACACTGATCTAAATGTTAAACATATTTCTACTTTTCCTTCTTAAAAGCACCATATCTTTCTGTCTTCTAATACTTCAGCCTGATTTATGAGGAAACTAGGCTTAATGAGATCATGGCTTTTTTCTAAGTACAGTGATTTTTTTTTTTTTTTAACTTGTTGGCCAAAGTCAGCCCAATCTGAGAGTGGGATAGTGATCTCATGTCTAAGCAGCGTTAGAAACATTTTTTTTTTGTTCCAATAGCTTACTGTGGTAGGCACAGAGAGCACACTTCACAATACAAACCAGAATCTCCTCAAATGCACATGCCTGCTGAAATCTAACAGCAAGCCCCATCAAAAAAATCCTAAAGAGAAGGGTTTGTGTTCAGTTACTTTTATTTCCCTCTTATTCTTCCTTTTAAAGAAAAACTGCTTTACTGAATTTTTAACAGTAAAGAAAATGGTAAAATAGTAAGTTTTCCACCACAATTTTAAGGACAAAAAGTTGTCTAGTCATTCTGGAATCTCCATTCAAGTTTTAGCACATTTTTACTATCACGGTGCATGATTTAAGTATTATATTTATCACTTATTCATTTTATAAGTATTCTACACATAAAACTGTGTTTTATACAAATATTTATATATGTATACATACACATTTGCACATAAATATGTGCCAGTTGAAACACTTCATCTTTTCTTACCCAAAAGATCTTCTGGTTTTGCTATAATGCAACAGTTTAGCATTTCTGGAAGCAATCAGATTTTTTAAACCATTGTGAAAGAAAGATAAAACGTAACAAAAAACTCCCCAATTTTTACAAGCAGTCACATGGAAAATACAAGGGGTAATGTGTACAAGTTACTTGTGGGGAGATTCTGATTGGGCACAAGAGGAAAATTTTTCACAATCAGCTATTGGAATAATCTCTCTGGGGATGTGGTGGATTGCCCAGCATTGGACACCATGGCTGGACAGGGTGCTGGGCCATCTTGTCTAGACAGTGCTTTTTGTAAGAAAGGTTGGACCAGGTTATCCTTGAGATCCCTTCCAACCTGGTATCCTATGACTGTGATAAGGAGAAAGTTCTTCACTGGAGAGGAGATAAAGCACTGAAACAAGCTCCCCAGTGAAGTCACGGCCCCAAGCCTGACAGTGTTCAAGAAGTCTTTGGACAACACTCTTAGATAGATGGTTTAACTCTGAGGTTGCCCCATGTGGAGCCAGGAGTTGGACTCTATGAGTCTTGAGTCCCTTTCAACTCTGAATAGTCTGTGATTCTGTCTCTCACTATCATGGGTTCCTGGAAAAATGGCAAACAAAAACACATGTCAAATGGATTTCCATTGTGAAAATAGACATACACAGATCTGATACACACGAAAAGCAGAGACTTGAATAGTTCACAGCACAAAATATACACAAGGAAATGTAATACCCTTAAGTACCTACAAGCCACAGACCCAAATAAGGGGGGAAAAAATTAGTCCTATTCCTCATCACAGCGTGCTTTTAAATTGTTGCTCGCCAGTTTTGGAAGCAAGTCCCTTATTACCAGTTTAAGGATCACTTAGTTTTCTGCATTGCCTTTAGATAGAATACTGTTCAGCTCTCTCAGACTATTCATTGGCCATGTGTAGGTAACTCCCTTCTTGCCCTCTTGACATGTTATTATCCTACTTTGTGTCCTCTCTATTTAATTGCAGTCTATATAAAAGGTGCACCCTCCCAGCTATTACAGCGTAGGAAAATCTAAGAATATTTTCCACCAATTTAAAGAAAAAACAGATGAAAAATAATTCTACACAATCTTAAGGACGGAGATCAGGATTATCTTACATGAGTAATAGAAAATGCAAATTTCTGTAGAATTAGGCAAAAAACCCACGACCAGCACTTTGGATTCAGGGCCCATTCAGGAGATGTGGTTTGATGTGAAATGAATAAAGAATAATAGAGAACTTGCTAAAATAGAAGCATTTTCTCAGTGCTGAATCTCCTCTTCAGCTTCCTCCTCCTTATAATTGCATGGTACAACATACTTAAATAATGATAGGAGGTATTATTGCTTCGAGTATAAGGAGGTTATAATTTAGCAACACTGCTACTCTGTTGAAATTCAAGAAATTTAATTCACAACACACCTAAATAAAAGATCTCTACTTAGGAAAACAGCATTAGCAAGCATACTACCTAATTATGAATCATGGGTTGCATATTTTAAACAGATTCCCAAGTCTAGCGATGTTGGTTCACTAAAAAAATAAAGTCAGAAAAGCGTAACATTAATTCAGTTAAAGGAAAATGAATAGATGCTATGAGTACGTTTACCCTTCCTTGGACAATCCATTTCTTCATGGACATGTCTAAAGCACCTTGATCCCTCTGTCTATTTCCTAGACAGAAAAATAGCAGAAGTAATGAACTGCAAAAAAAAAAGTATTACAGATCTCAAATTAAACAACAGAGACCTATTTAATATAAAAAAAAGTTATCCATTCATCACTAGAAATTTGACACTACTGTGCCAATATGAGCTAGAATTTCAAACCTTGTGGTCAATGAAGCATAAAATAGATTGTCAGAAATAGTGTCTGAAATATGAATCCACTGGAAAAAATGCTTGAAATACTAAGATAATTCAAGAGTATCAAAATTGGCTGAATATACCTCTAAAAAGTCTCCACCTCTCTTTCTCAATTCATAAATGGCTTTCTCCTATGTGACTGTTTCATAGAAGTAGTAAAAATAAGCTTCTGATTTCTACAGCTGAAAACACCGTGCATTTCTCTGGTAAGCTAAATCATTCTTATCTGGAAATTATTTACTCTGTAATAGAAACCAATAGCAAAATAGTAAGCTTTCCTTTATATTGAAGAAATCTTGGAAAACTCAGGAGGCCCACTGCTGTGAAGCCCATGGTGTAGTAAACACGATGTTGTATGAAGTAGAATTTTACTACTGAAAATACAGATGAAGAGGCATACTGAAACTAATTTTTTTGTGGCTGTAACTCAAAATGGAAATAAAAAAGACTTTAGAAAAATACTCATACTTTTTAAACTCCAGACAAAAACAATCATCCCTCAACACAGATCTGAATTTTGGTCAGCGTGAATTCTAGTGTTCCATGTTAAAGTTCATTAAGAATAAAGATGGCTACACCCAGTTGCAGTGATTCTCTTAGAAGCTTGGTTGATTTGAGTTGATAACCTCTGTAGGTCTACTTTCAGGGCACCTGGACCAAAAGAGGTTAATGAAGTGCTTTGTTCCCCCTAATACCTGACGTTTTAGCCGAGATGGTTTTGGCTTTGTTGATACTGTTTTCTAATTGGTCTGCTCTTCTGTTCATGATCACCCTATTGTTACTAAATGAGGATGCTAAAGAACTGATATAATCCAACACTAAAATAAAAGCAATTACATCAAGGACATGAAGTATAACAAATAACCCTTTACACATTCCCTAGTATACCAACAATAATTAAAACCAAAGACTATTTAGCAAGCTTTGAGTTTCTCCTATCTTCATAGTTCAGTAAAAGTGATCATGAGCTAATGTGTTGATATACTAAACAAAGGAGAAGGGGAGAAACTTTATATTCTGATTATATTTTCCCCATATGAATAAACAGAATGGAGTAGAATATGAAAGAAAAATTGAAACCTGTCTAGAAATACTTATATACAAACCAAAATTAATAAGGAATGAAAAAGCAGCTGTATTCACATTGAAAAATATCCAAGTCATCTATGGACACCCAACTGTAACTTCTTTCTAAACACTGACAGCCTCCAACACAGAATTCCTGAATTTGTAAACAATATTTCACCTTCATTTAAGCCAGTGGAGGAGAGTGGCTGGTGAGGGAAGCATTCAAACAGACTGAAAGAAACAGGACTCACTGCCTCAGAAAGACGGCAACAATTCAGGGCTAAAACAACCCTGCTTCTTCATGCCAACACATGGAGGGATGTATTATTTGCAGCTGGAATTGGGGAATGTCTGACTGCTGACAAAAAAAGAGCTGATGGCCAGGTAGAAGAACAGGGAATGAAATAATTGTCCTTTCATTGTGCAGCTACTAGAAGGCACTCCGACACTTCAGGCTTTTCTTTTTTACTTTTTTTTTTCCTCCTCCCTCACTGCATTTCGTCCCTGTAATCACACAATACTCAGAACACTTAGGTCCAAAACATGTGCCAGATATGGAAAAGGAAAGGATGAGTTTGGGGTTTTGCTTCCTCACTGATCCCAACTGGCAAAGATTTGAATTTTTTTGCAGTATTTACAGTGATTCAGAGGTAGGATTGTAGGAAGTACAATCATCCTTGATTTGAAAATCTGAGAGGCAAGGTAGGAATGAGTATTCTACTGCAGCTTTCAGCCCATATTCAGAGGCAAAGACATGCAATAATTCTCAGCAGTAAGCCCCAGGACTGTAAATATAATGGCAATCTGAAATCTTCATGAGTTTCCATTTAGTATTCTTACATCGTATGTAGAAACACGATATTTACCAGTGATTGATATCCAAGGAACATAATCTGTCTTACAGCAGGTTATTTATTTATACATGAAGAGTCCTGCAGCTGTGCCTGGAGACAGAGTGAAATGGAATGAATGCATGTATATGCCCTGGTCTCTGTGTCAAGCTGTGACCTTTTATCTAAAATTCCTGAGGTGGTGCATCTTCACTAAATCTTATGGCAATGGCTTACGGATGTTAGCAAAAGAGTGTGGCCAAGAACTCCTGTCTCCTCCTCCTCATTCAGATTCCTTCATGGCTGGGATTCTTCTTGCACATAAAAACAACCAGCAGTATTTTAAACATATCTTCTCAGTTTGCCATATCTGCAAACAATTCAAGCAGTAAACTCAGGAACACCACACACATGAGAGGGCTTAAAGTAAACTCTTACTTTGAAAAAAAGACAAAAGTATATTTGCAGTTTAGTGTAATGTTCATTTTCTGTATGAAAGAAAAGCAAGGGAGGGTAATGTGTGAGTATCTGTGGTTAACAGCATTTCAAAATTATCAGCTGTTTACAGAGCAATTGGGTCCATTCAGAATATAAAAAGTTTGTTATTTAAAATTTTATGACTTTAAGATTAAGTGATAATTCCAAAATAAATTCTGAAGTAAATTGCAATAGTGGCAAGGATTCACCTTAGGTTTTCCGTTTCTTTGATGAAAACATCTAACACAGAACTCAACCCTACTCAACATGTAAAAGGACAATACCCAAAGTTCAGAAATTAACAGATCTGAAAGTCAGGCAAGTCTTTTGTTTCTGCATCACAATTATTCCTGTGAGAACCACATGAGTAATTAAAATAAATAAATAAATAGGTTTTATCTTGAAACACCTCAGACTTCAGAAACATGCCAGTCTACCTGAACTCATATTAATATATTTAGCATCTATGAAATTACCATCAAGCTCCTTCAAGGCATGATGCTGTATAGGGTATCTTTATATGCGCATCTTCAGGCAAGGACTTGATCTCTCTGTGATTGATAGAGGCACTTACCACAACAGAATCATAATCAAGACCCAGATCCTCTGGAGAAATAAGACCAAATAATAATGACAGTAATGCTTTAATATCCTACTAAGCATGAATCATCTCTGCTTTCTTGAACTGAACGTTTTTTCCCCTATCATTTACATACATAAAATGTTGAGGCTAACTGGTATCACCGTGACCACGCTCTGGTCTTCTGCAGAATACTGGCCAGAACTAAATAGAACTGTGATGTTTAGCAAGCCTGAGTTTTTTCATATAAATTTTTTTTGCAGTTGAAGACTTATCTACAGAGCAGAAAGAAAAAGCTTGAAAAAGCATAGGACAATTTTATCACTCCAAGAAATCAAGAACTCCAGTATTTCAGACCAAAGCTGTGTGTACTTCCAGCAAACGGATGCATCCGAATTCCAGAGGGGACAAGGGACTATAAGAATCTGAAAAGGTTATGTTTGGAGGTATATGAAATGTATTTTTTGGGGCCAGTAGGGAATGTCAGATGAAAAGCTAGTGGAAAAAGGCTGGGTAATGGGCTGGATTTAGAATAACAATCATACTAAACACATGAGATTATTTGTTTTCCCACTCCTCCTCTGAGGCCCATAAGACATCCACATCCTCTGTTAACCCCTGTGAAATGCAGATAAGTCGCAATGTTTGAAGAAGATAAACTCCAGATCTTTCAAAATAAAAACATAACAACTGAAAAGATAAATATTATATGGCAAGAAATAAACCTATGGTAAACAATTCTGTTGATGCAATGTAATTTGTAATCTTATTTGCTGAATTTGGAAAAGCATGTTTGTTCAGAGCCTGCAATAAACAACCAAATGTTCTTTCATCAGAAAGTGCAAATCAACCAACTTAGTTAAGAACTATACTAAGAACACTTAATAGCATCTGGGTTCAGTGACTGATTTTCTATTTTAAGCAGCAAGAGAGGTACAGCACAAACAATCTGGAGAATAAAAGTCTGACAGCAAAATCTCCATACATACCAAAGAAAATAATGTGCCTGTGGCAGCTACAACAGCCTCAATTTTCAGCTTCTTACACTACTCATGCAACACACTTCGCAGTCATCCTTCTTGCATAAATCTGTACATTAAAATTTTGTGTTCCAATGGATCGGTTTGAATGCTCTGTATCTGCAAATGAGCCAGATAACACGGAGTGTGAGAAGTGATTTGTGCTATCAGTGACATCAGGAGTTTTGCAGCTGTAGTTATTAACAGATATTTTTTCACCCAGCAGCATTGACTAAAATCAATCACTCTGATAACCAGGCATGGCATGAGCTGTCCGCCCTGTCATTTCAATCTGATTAATCACACATACACAGACCTTTACCTTAAAGGAGCAATTGTTCACATTTAATCACAAAGATACATTCAAGCATACCATCATAGATTACTAAATTTAAGTGCAATTTATGTCTTATAGTTTGGCAAATACGTTTATGATAATACGGTTTTGGCATATAGATGTATTGTTTCATTCATTTTACAAACATTAAAATCTAAGCTAATGTGTTGTACTCTGAATCATTTATCACACCAGATTTGCAGCTTTTGAAGCTTCCATTATACACATATTCTAATCTGCAGATTTATCCTAATAACCCAGGTACAGATAAGTTATTAGTTATTATGTCTTCTTCAGACTGTGCTTGCTTGACAATAGGCATCATCTTCATCATGGATGAAATTACCTTATTTTACCTAAACAGCCTACATTCTATTAACTGGCCCTTCTTTTGTTTCAATGTTCCTTTTTTACCTTGGAACAGCTCTTCCATTAAGAGTTATGCAAGAGTTACTCTTTCTCTTTTGGGTTTTGGGGTGAATTTTTTAAATGTTTGTTTTTCTTTTTAAAAGGAAGGACATATAAGACAGTTCTTACACAAGCATAATACTCTGCAAGTAAAAAGAGACCACTCCGGTGAAAGCACACTGCTATGCTAAAAAATACTGAGTTTGAGATCTGTCAAACCAGTAAAATATTTGACTGCCAGAAACATCCTGCATTCCAGATACGCTTCTTGATTAGGCCTAAGCACACAAAAGCATTCAAATGTCCTGGGTCCAACACCCTTCAGCAGATCGCATGGGCATATATTTCACTTTCAGTTCAGCTGCCAATGAAATTTAAGAACATGTTGAAAATAGAGTATGAGCCTAAATACTGTGCTGGTAGAACTGAGCAAAACTATATTTTGGCTGCATTGCTGAACTGAAGTTGTATGTGGCAGACAGGTTAGGCATATTAAGTAGGTGACTCCTTAAACTTTTAGCTCCTTTAAAAGTATTAATTCACCAGCATGAGTATATTTTCTGAAGGGTCAGACCATATACTAGGAGTTATTTTTTATTTACTCTTTCTACATTAGATAATACTTACGCTTTAAAATATATATATACTTTTTCAAAGACTGTTGTACTCAGTTCTATATATGAATTGCCTGATTAACATTTTTACATTTTACATTTAAATAAATATATTTTTAAATAATTTTTAAAATGTTTTATTCAAATAAGGCAGAAAACCTATTTGTTAAAAATATAACACGACGGATATCAAGTGGACCTTCCTTTCATTTGTAGCCCAGCGTGCACGAGGCCCCCACCAACAGGCTTCTGCTCTGACTGTGCCCCAACTGTGCTCCCAGAAAAAGACAAGTTGGATAGGTTGACAAGCACCTGAACTCTTGAAAGAGGAGATAAAGTATTTTGAAAAGAAAAGCCAAAGTATTGGAGGAAGCCGGAGAGTTGTTTATGTTTAAGTAAATTGCAGAGACACAGATTCATGAACAGAATGCAAGTAATTACTCAAAACTGCACAGTGCATTTATTTCCTCAGTCCTGAACTGGCACACAGAAGAATATTGCTTTTCTACCACATCAGGCACCAGCAGTATAGACATTATAAAGCTTCCAGAGGTTCAATCACCATTCTGTAATGCAATCAACAGAAGTCAGGCAGGACGTAACAGGGCTGTAATCACCACTAGAAACTTTAATAAAAATGCCCCTAAAGATAGAGAAAGCTGACTTTTCAAAACATTCCTTCCTATCACATCCTACATTATTTTCCAGAGCAAGAACAACTGTTAATATTATTGTGCCCACCAAGTTTAACAAAATGCTATCACCCTTGGTCTTGATGTTGCAATGAACCGTTATCAAATAGAAAACAGGTAACAATGAACCACACAGCAACCCATACTTTATGAAGAGAGTGTTACAGGGATACACTACTGTAAGCAATTTTTTGATCTTTCTTAGGTTCTGAAAAAAAGATTAAAGCAAGGATTTTTGTACATATAGTCATACACAAATTGGAAATCTTGAAAAATGTAGCTGCAGGTCCATCTCCATAGCTGCTACCGTCAAGGAATGTGTAAAATACCTGTCATTAATCAATGAGGATAATATCTCACAAGTCACAGGTGGTATTCACGCAACTGTCTTCAATAGCTATTCATTAGCCAGTTCTCTGTTGATTTTCCAGTCTCTTTCTAAATCAGTTTGTACTTTAGACCTTCCAAAAAAAGTAGAGGTGCATTCTGCAGTTTAAATTCTGCAGTTCAGAGTTTAAAAAAAATAAATCTGTGTTTTCTTTTTTTGTCTCCAGTCTAAGCCTACCAGCTCATAAATTCCTACTTATCCCCTCTGCAGCAATCATCTTTGTATCCACCTCACCTGAGCATTTCCCACATTTGTACCTCTTCTGTGCTTAAAAGTTCTGGTCTGTTCAGACTGCCCTTGTATATAAAGTCATCTAGGTATGCTATCTTCATTTTTTTCTGAAGATTATTTGGTAAAGAACTTGACAAATTAATAGCCTTAAATTCAAAGTAAATTATAACTATACTTCCCTCTTTGGAAGCTGAAGAGCTGTTAACTATTTGCTACTATATCACATTTTTTTAATTCTATTTCTTATACTACGGCAGCCTTCTGGAAGAACTCTTTCAAACATTTGGAATTTATCACCTCACCTTCCTGTTTTACTGAATAATCTGTTATTAGTAAAAAAAACCTAACCATTTCTACCAAAATTATCTATTTGGGGATAAGAAATTTCAGCCTTTTTTTGATTTTGCCTTTTAAAATTATTTTTCATGCTCTGATTCTTCTGCATTCTCTCCAACATTTTTGCATTGTTGATACAATATTGCACTGAGTATTCCAAATTCAGTTGCTATTGCTTATTTAGAAAGGCATACTAACAGGTTTTTCACTTCTTTATTCCCACTCCTTATGTCTTATGCTCTAAGATGTTTCACCCTGTAATTACAAAACTGACCTGCTCTGACTAATGACAAAAAGAAAGCAACACAGAATACAGGACGTGATAGGTTTCCCTCTCCTGAAGAATAAACATGAGTGGCTAATTTTTCTCAGCACACACACACACACAGGAAGTAACTTTTGCATGTAGTAATGCATTTTTAGCCTCTTGAAAATAAACACTTGATTTTACTATACAAATTCATTTTAAAGAGTTGAATAGCACAGGACATCACAAAAGCCTTGAATTTCACTAGGCCTTTTCTTTTCTCCCCAGACCACTGTGAGTATCCTTCAAGAGAGGAACCACGCGGTATCCATTAACTGGGGAGGAAGAATTTCTCCCAATGGACAGATTACTTTGTTGTCACATACCCTTCCAAATGTGCCCAGTGTCAGATTTTTACATTACCTGTAACTGTCATACTTATTTTTTAATTCATTTCCTAAATGGAAGTATATTTAGGAAACAAGTAAAGCTGAATTTCTAAGAACGGAATACGGTATATTAATATGGTATAAGTCATTAACTGAGGAATATTAAATACAATCTTTCGCTATAATCCTACTCCAATCCAGTGTAGATCACATACACAACATGCATTTCTTAGAGTGTACAAATGGTTATTTCCTATTTAACATATATCAGGAAATCAACATTGTAGCCATCTTCTAAAAAAAATCCTTGGCAGGGAGAGATGTCTAATTTTATTTTTTTTTCAAATATACTGATTTTCTCTAGAGTCTGTTAAAGACTTGTCACAAGAACAACAGTAAAGAAAGATGATGCTCTGAATTCTGTCATCACAGCCCCATGTGCCAAGTCCCTAGACACAAAGACATCAGAAAGGAAGGTTCTTACTGATTTAATACAATGACTAGGTGGAGAAAAATTATAAAACAGAATAGAAAAAGATTTTCAGAATCTGTAATCAATGTTAATATTAGTGGGAAGAGGACAAAGGGCCATATCCAAACCAGTATTATAAAATAAAGTCACTAAGATACTTTTTTGTGCATATTGTATCATTAATTGATGTACACCATAAACCCCTCCATGCTAATAACCTAGTAAAAAATACTCTAAAAATTGTGCTGTATGTCCTAACTTCTTTCAACTGTCAAGTGAGATGTTGAAAACATGTATAAACTTTTTATTTTTGCTTTCTTTATAATATACCTGTAATTATGGCGTTACCTAAATTGAGCTTTGAGAACATAAGTGGAATCAAGGTACTGGACACAGAGTATATTGCTATATATCAAGAGCTGAGCAGGCCTTTCCTTTTAGTTACATAGCAGTGATATGGTCATAATTGACATTTTTGTCACGTTGCTGTGTTAAGTCCCAGTTTGTGCTGCATAAATGCACAGAAATTCAGCTGCATTTCACTGCTCTCTTTACCCTACCTGCCATTTTACTTTCTGCTCTCTTCCTCTCTGTTTCTTCCTTCCAGACTCATCATATGTGAGAATTCAGTGTTTCTTCTTTTGCTTGTTGACAGGAAAAAAGAGGCTATAATGTCTGCACACTACATAGTCCTGAACAAAAATCAGCAAAACTGCAATCAACATCCAGATAAAGTCCTCTAATTTCATTCTGAATATGAAGCATAATTTAAATCACAACATTGTTAATGCTGAAGTTAAAAAATAAACAACACATACCCCTCAAAAAGAAACCCAACCCCAAAAAAGCACAGAACATGTTATGAAATGACAGAATCAGATGTGATTTGTGCTGTATGCCTAATTCTAATTTTTATAGAATAGATTTAAGATAGGACACATCAACCATATTAATATTCAAGTCTATCCCTTTAAGTATCACGCAGCCACTAATCAGAGCTGAAGGGGACTGAGCTTTTCTAACAGTATTCATTCTCATTTTAAAATTACTTAATTCTGAGCTATTTTGTATTCAAAACACTTTTCTTTATCTGGCATGTAACCCCTACAGTTCAAGCAGTTAAACAAACAGCATCTAATTTGATATTCTACAAAATTAGTTTCAATAGAGCAGCTGATGAAAAACAGAAAGGTTTTAGTATTTTATAGGTGTTTCTAAAGCTTACCCCTCCAGAATTAAATCTTCACAGCAGTCAATTCATAAACAAGATTTAGGTTTTTTGGAGGCATTACTTACATATGCTGTAGAATATATTTCACAAAACACTTCGTTGTGCTGTTGACATATAAGCATATCTTAAAGGAACTAAACTAAGTTATTGAAAAGCAAAGATTTCATCTGAGAATTACAGAGCAATTGTGGTACGTGAAACCAAGTGGTGTTCCTGTCCCCACAACACTCAAACATGGGTTCTGTTTAGTGACAATATTTGCTTCACAGAGTTATCACCTCTCACCTGCCTGAAACTATCAGCTAAGCCTTTGCTTTTATAACAGGCCCACTGAAGCTGTATCTGCTGGTTTTCCAAATCACCACAATTTACTGATTCCCTGCATTTTAGTTTTTCTTTTTTTTTTTCTTTTCTCATTTCTGATAATAAGATTCAGCTCACCTTGTCACACTTGAATTGCCCAAGATAATCCTTGCTTTCCCAGGCTGACTGGTTACAAACCAGGGAGACTTTTTTCCCCAAGTCCCATTCAAACATTTGGACTAATAGGATTTTTGCTTTTGAACATCATGGAGAATTTTAAAGCACATACAAAGAAAGACAGAACTTATTATAGCAACACAGAAAGAGGAAATATTAATATCTTAGCTATTTCCAGCACTCAAAAAAAATGTGTTTAGTCTTCTTTGTGTACTGGACCCATCTTGAAGACATCTTCCCATCAGCTTCAGACAGCTTTGCACATTGCTCCAGTAGTGCAAGGCCCTTCCTCTGTCTCAACCACAGCAGCACTCTGAAAATGTGGTTGCACATCTGTGCAAAAGAGTGCTCTTATTCATCAACATTTGTTTTCGCCACTCAAGTGACTCAGCAGTGTTCTAATGTATTCAAAACAGCATGAGGGCACAGAGTAAGAGAAGTCTGGACCTGATGATACCAGAGAACAAAGTCTCTGAGGAAGGACACGGCCATGACAGCAGTTCAGAACAAACCTTTTTCCACTCCAACAGTGTCTAAGCAAAATCCTTCTGCCCATCCAGTACAGAAAAAGGAGCATAAACTGACAATGCCAACCTAGGAGGAGACTGAGGGAATTATGTTCACAGGCAATTAATACATACAACACTTACATTAAGATCTCTAATAGACCCTCGGAGCAAGTACCAATGCACGCAGATTCAGAAGGGCCATCTTGTCTCTGAACTACCCTTTCAGACATATTAAAATCTAATTGAATGCATCAGTCCCACCACTCCATATTTATTTCTAGTTACACTTACACAAAAAGACAAGGAGACTTTTTGACAGGAGTTTCTCCCTCTCTACTTTTCAATAGGATGCAGGACAGCAGAGGGAAATTGGCAGTGAGTACCTTTCAAATCTGGACAAGACAAACACTTCTAGAACTTCTTAGTTTCTCAGTATGATCTACAGTTTAGGCATTTTTTTATCAGTGCCTGACATATATATCTCTCTTGAAACCCACTCATTTCACCCACCTTCTCTCCCTTTTTTGCCGTGTCTCGTTGGCCAGAGAGCACAGCGTTCTATGAAGCCCCTTATACTGTAGGAGGACAGCAGCAAGCACAGAACATATTGCAGAGGTTAAATGAAACTTGAATAAATCTTTTGTCTCTGAGCTTTTAGAAGCAGCAAGGATTCAGAAGGGAGGAAAACAGTAATATGAATAAGAGCAGTTATTGTCTTTTGAGCATGTCTTCTACTGCATTTTCACCTTAGAGCAATCTAGTCACTATATTTCTGTTTTTCACTGAAGCTACATAAGCCTCACGTTCCCATTCCCTGATTAAAGATGTGGGCCTCTCTGGATATATTGGCTGTACTCACTTTGCCCCATGAATCTGAACACTGGTAACTCTCCCTTCAAAAGCCTGCTAACTATGTAGAGCCTTTCATACAGCAATGGCAATAAATTGTTTTAGGGGCTATAAACCACATGAAGGAGAAAGGGACTTTCCTAACAGCCCATACTGATGCCCATCTTACATGATTTCACCCAGGAAAACAGGATAAATTTTCCATCAACATCTTGTTTCTTCCATAGGGAAGCCCCCTCTTCTGTTGAGGAAACTCTGCTTTGCTAGAAACAGCTTCTTCGACCTTCAGTTCCTCAGGTAAGAAGTGTCTCCCTCTGCATTCCTTTTCCCATGCTATTTTTTTCCCTTATAGATTTTCTATTAAATTGCCAGCTCAGTCACAGAGAAGCAACTCTGTGTACAGATGTAATAGCAAAATCACTCCGATGGCAGTGTCCCCTCCATATGCATACCAGTGCTCATAAAAACTGTTGGAGCTTTCTCGTATATTTCCCCCAGAAACTGGGAAGAGATACACATCATCTAACACAATAATAGAAAAAAAATATTCTCCAAAAACTGCCCCTTAACCTTTTTTATTATTTGACTGCTCTGTTATTGATATTGCTTTATACTATCATCAAGGTGGTCTAACCCTGTCTGTGCCATTCAGCTGGTGCCAGATACCTCTACAAACCACATAGAGAAGCGCGTCACAGCAGCCTCCCCTCAATTGCATGCTGCACCGAGTAACAAGGGTCAGTGCCCAAACATGGGTTAAGAGTATTGACAAGCATCTGACAGTGTTAGATTTCACAAAGTTTTGGTGACAATGCTTCCCACCCACCTTCCTCACCTGTGTGAGACCAGAGCAGAGAAGCCAGGCTGGTTGGTTAGACCACATTGACAAGATAAATGCATGCCCTTGAAAAAGCCCCAGTCCTATTGACGTCAAAAAGCAATGGATTGGGTCCCCTGTCAGACACAGAAAGCAGACATCTGCTTCACTGCAAATGCAAAGAGGAATTCATTAAGTCAAGCATAGTCTTATTCCAAACCAAACACTATTAACATTTGAAGTGCTTAAAATTTTTAACTAATGTAAATTCCCTTCAAAGTCTCTTGATTTCCTGTGTTAAATAATGATAAATGTTCAAATCATGAATTTTATTATTTCTTATTCTTTTATTGTTAAATTTTATTGAGGCTTCTTGATACTTCCCCTGTGCTGCTCTCCCCCTCCCCGTTCTGTGCATTTCTCCCCCCTGCTGTGTGCATCTGCTGTGTCTCTCTCTCACTTGCTCTCTCCCTGCTGTGTACATCAACTATTTCTCCCCACCACCCCTATATGCATGTTTGCCATCTATCTCTCTCCCCCTCCTGCTGAGTGTATTCACCGCCTCTCCCCCTCCCCCAGTGCGTGCATGCATCCCGCATCTTCCTCTGCTGCTGCAGTGCACACGAGCCTTTTCTCAGCAACTCCTACTGGCATTCATGCACACCTTCCCCTGCTTGTCTTCCCTCATGCCCTCTCCTATTTCATCCTCCACTTTGTGCATCCTTTATCCCTGCTCATCTTTATACTTTTCTCCCTTCCATCTCTTTGATATTCTGCTTTTTTCTCTTTCCTTGTCACCCTTCTCTTGGTCTCCCCTTTGTACCATTTCTCTCCACTTCTCTCTGATCTGTTCTTGCAAATTGATTCTACAGGAAAAATGTTCTGCTCCTGTTTGCAGAGGTGTGCAAAGACGCATTGCAAACCATTCAATACTGTGTCAAATCTAATGGTAGTCAGCTTTATTTGTGGAAGAATCTTTGCTTCCTACAATCAGACATACAGGGTAAAGTCTCCCAAAACACTTCCCTGTCCTTTTTTCCTCATATTACTGCACTACAGGGTTCCTTTCCATGTAAAGCAGTTAAGATATGCCTGTGCATACCTGCCAGGTTCTTAATGGCAGAAGAAAAAGATCTATTATGACACTGAGCCTGACTGCCTTTTAAGTCACAACAAACTAAACCTGCATTAATTGGTACAAAATAGCTGGATAGAAACAAATTCAAATGTATCCTATGATTTTTGTTTGCCTTTCCAACTGATGTATAATAATAGTAACTTAGCGATTCAACGATCAGCTAATTGACTCAACTCTCTTCCTGCTCATCAGTAAATTTCATCACCTTTCTCTCACTTTCAGTGTCCAAGTAAGCCAATTGAGGAAAAATTTAAGACTGATCACAAAACTCATCCTTCAGGAGTTCCAAATAGTGACACCTACACAAACCTGCACTTGCCCATTCAGCACTAGCCAACACTGTCTTCCATTTAGCTAATCACATATTATTTATAGAGATCCACAGTTTTCAACTTTTGACTATTAATTTCGAGATATTGATTTCCAGATCTCCAGTACAGACAGATAAAATCAACCACACCTCTATGGTCTAGAAATTTGTTGATTTTGGCAAAGATTAGTAAACCCCTGCAGCTGTTGCCCCACTTTGCATTATTTTCAAACCTTAAATAATTATCTTTTCTGTAAAATGTGTCCTATTGGCTTGCTAAGACTTTGTTTAGATTTTTGTTTTTACAACATACACTATATGTCTATATGCCATTATATGCTGTATGCCCAAATCTACTTATTTTATTGGTTCTACAATAACATGTACTAGTCCTTTTCCAAAGTCAAGAACAGAAATTCTGCAGTGTTTGAGGGAAAACAGTAGGCAATTTTTACTTTGGTTCTGCTGGCTTCTACTTACATGTCTAGTCTGCTGACTTCCACTTATTTAAATGGAAGCCTGGTCTTGTCACATTTACTTTATCACTTCTGTTCACCATGGCCATCTTCACAGTTACCTATTTTGTTTGGGATTAAAGTCCTAGGCAGCTTGCTAACTGCCCTAGTGCATCATCCTCTTCTACTCCCTGCAGATGGTTTACCACTGGGAGCCAGAGGAGCATCATGGCACAATCAAGGCTACTGGGGCTCCTGAACACTCTGCCCATTCAATCTCCTGTTGAACTATTACAGAGTTATTTCACAGGCAAGGAAGGTGTTCTTGGTTATGTTACTCCCATGTGTCTTGTAGTATGTCAAACCTAGAAGCACTAACCAAACTCTGTCAGAGACTGGCGTTTGAGAAGGCATGCATTCATGTTACTGGCACCCACCTATATCCCCACACCTATATCATTTCATCTGTTACTTGCCCAGGTTTTTTAGATCATCAGCTGCATTAAAACAGATTGGAACTATGAGATTCTCACCTGTCAGTTCTAATTCTAAACTTCACTGAATAGTTTCTGCTCTGATTTTTGTCAAAGTCTTCTATAATTTTGGTACTTTACCAGACAGATTGGAGGTGCTTCCATGGCTCTTGACAAATCATATTGAACTATATAGGAGTTGGCAAGACAGTTAGTAAAATATTCCCTGGTATTAAATTCTATTTACTTCTTTTCCATCACGGAGGGCACTGCTAATCACCTTCTTTTCTTTTTAAATGAGACAGAACTTCATATTCAAATACATAAATGCACCTGCCTTACATTTTGTTTTAAATAAGTAAATTTAGATTTAAGAGTGCATGATCAACGTCATTGTAGCAAGAGCAAATTTTGGCAGTTGCACAGAAAAAAGGGATGAAGAATTCAGTGCTTCTTATATGATCTGAGATTCAGAAATAGGCTCAGTTGTTGAATACTTCTATGAAAGTGATCAACATAAAAATGGATAACATTGCCACTGACATTTTTATCACACAGTTTGAGTGTTGACACTCCAAAGAGATAAGAAGAATGGTCCAAAAGATCAAAGTTCCTGTCACAGGCTTTCTGCACTTTCAAGGAGATGATGGTACATCAATTTATACCTGGTTCAATATTTGGAAATGTACTTTTTTCTTTCTTTATCCAAAGAACTTTAAGGCTCATCTACATGACATTGTGTTAATGAATAGATTCTACAGAGAATGACAAAATAGGCAGGTCTATACCTATAAATAAAAGTTTAAAAAGAAAACTAGAATATTTCTAATGAAAAGCACCTTAGAAACATGAAAGAACAGTGGGAAAATATTAGGTACATTCTTTTTCACATAAAAATACCTGCAATATTTTTGTTACCTTGCTAAAGTTAAAAGTTTCATTTGTATTTTAAAGAATAAGTCACCACCATACCCAAACTAGACTAAAAGTTATTTTATCTTGGTCATCTAGAAACAGGTCAAAGCATTTTGAATTTCCTGCTTCTTTTGCCAAACAAACCTTCTTCATTTGAGAATAAATTTCCATGCCCTGATGGAATAAGCAGCTCACAGGAGAGTGATCTAACAAAAATGACTGAGGCTCAGGATATGAATGTAAAACTGATTGCTTGACCTGCTCTGTAACACAGCTCATATCATGCATATGCACCTGAGAGGCTATAATGATTTGCACATCTTCTGCCTGAATGACTGCCATCCTATCTGTAATAACTTTACCAGTTAAATCACCATCTGTTTCACAGGCTTTCTAATGTTTATATCTCCCTTTTCTGTCCTAGGAAAAGAACAAGATTGTTTATCTGTACTGTAGGAGAAGAAGTATCCCTTCACTCAGCTGGGGAGATAAGCTAATGTATCTTAACTACCTCTATCAAACCAAGACACAGATTTTTGCACTAAGATGAAACCAAATGAAATCCACGATCTAATTCCCTTATAGAAGCAAGATAGATCAAGAAACACATTGCATATTTTCCTTCCTCCATTTCATCTGTTAAAGTTTCTCAAATACTAATGTAACAGGTGATAATGGATGTACAAAAACCAGAACCCTGACATGTACCAATAGAAATGATACAGCAATTACAAGGACCCCAAGTAGGTCCTAGATCAATATAAATAGAGGAAATTTTTGTGTTCCTAGATAAGTTATAAGCTTTGGAAACTATAGGATCAGCTCTTCACAGAATTGTTAACTTTCATGTTGCTAGTCAATTTTTCATTATTGAAAAAAAATAAAAAATTCAGCAAACCAAACACCCCTCCCAAACCAAATAAAACACTGAACAAAACTGAAACCAAAAAATACATAAGGCAACAAAACCACATTGACCTAGCCTTGTCTACGTAACTCAAGGAAATATGCCCTCCACCATCAGGAAAGTCTGTAATCACATTCCTTACATTTTTACTACACAATTATAAATGCAGACAATGCTGGCATCTGCTATAGGTAGCTCAGAGATTCACTCTCTGCAAGTCAGAGACTTGCAGAAGTCTGTCAGGAGGGGGCTCTAAGGGAACCTTTGCAAAAGATGTATCAATATGGACTTGCAGAAGCATTCCGGATCAGTCAGAACTGCTATGCAGCTCCCAGGACCCTGGATTAAAAAGGCAAAGTAGAGATCATAGTGACTGTATTTAAAATCTTTCACACTGGACGAGATTAGGATTAATCAGTTTGTCTCTCTCTTTATGCCTCTCCTGGTCATAGCCAGAATCTTTTAGGTTTTGTTAATGCTGAAAAAAAAGTGTTAATTAAAATTACAAATACACATTGGAAAACAACCACTTACAAAAGGAGCTTCTGCTATGCTTCTGTGTGCTTCTCTGTTATTCAGTTTTACTGTCACAAAGAAAAATTACTTTCCACTAGCTGTTTGTCACAGTCTGCTCCCTCCCCTCCCCATGACAAGCAGTTCAGAGTGTTAGCAACATGGTGCCATCTATCAGGAAGCACAGAGGTAAAACAGTTGTGAAATCATTTTCTTAATGCATACACCCTTAGTCATCCCCTCCCTCCCTTCCTCCACCTCACATGCACACCTTTCTTGGAGAGATTTAGTTTGCTGGGAAGTGCACCCATACCCAGGATGGATAAAATCTTCAAATGAAACAACAACCGAGCAACAAGCTCTTCCTGTCCACACCACTGTTCCACCCTCTTCAAACTAATGGAGAACCTTCACAGCACTCAGTTGACAACCTAATATGGGCTTAACACTCATTGCTGGCACACTGAACTATGCTGGCAGACAAGCCAACAGCTCAGGAGGCCTGACCCCAAGCAACATGGGGCAAATGGATGGCATGGCAATCATCAGGAGGAGCCCCAGGAGCTCACATGGTCCTTCTCTTGCCCCATTGCATGCTTACCTACAACTGCCCTTCCCCCACCCAAAAGCTAGCCAGCTTTCTATTAGGGGTTCTCCAACAGCAACATCTTCACGCACATCTAGCAACAGTAACCTCAAGTTTGAGTCAACTTTACCATAGCTGTTAACCAGAAGTATTTCCAAACAGCCAAGCAAGATTTAAAGCTTCCAAAAGAAGTCTCATTGGCAGGTGTTGCAAAAGTTACTAACACAAAAGGGAGGAAAACAAGATGGGAACAATTCATAATAGATTTTGACCAAAATGATTGAGAAAAGGAAATCTAGTCAATAAATTTAAAAAAAAAAAATCTGAGTGAAAATGAAGAGGGAAATTACTACAGCTATGAAGTTTCTTGACCTATTGCTATAAGATAATGGGAGTTGTTATGCTACTTAAAATACTCACAGAGCATTCTCAATGGAGAGTTCCCTGGGAATCTGAAACCAGTGCAAAGTTCCCACACTGGTATTCCAGGATCAAAAGCAGGGCTTTGCAAGCTTTGAGATGTTAACCTCTCTTTATTTTCAACTTCTTTTTCAATTGCAAGATGAGTAGCAGGGAGAGTATCTTGGCCATACAGACTTTTATCCTCTCCAAAGGAAAGAAGTTCCAAAATTTCAAGAGGAATTTTGAACCTGGCAACACTACACTGTCTTCTCATCTGCAAAAGGAAAGAATTCGTGAACAAAGTCAGTGTCTTCTTGCTATTAAAGCAAGAAACAGCTGAAAAACTCGGCTGCATGAAGCAACTCTACTCATCTTCCTTGTAACCTTCAAAAGTCACCTAAGATTTTGAAGAACAGGGCACTGAAACAAATGTTCAATGTCTTTTAAAGTGTCCAGAAATGAATGAGTTGCCAGACTCATCAATTTCTAGAAACCAAGGTGACAGAACTATCAAAGACCCAGAGAAATAACCACTGCGTTGTCTTGCCTGACCTTCTGTGATGATGCGCAGAGGAATGAATGAGCCAAGGCCTTATTACAGGGAAAGCACGCTTTGTTCTTGTAGCTTTCAAAACAAAGCAGAATGATCTTTTCCAATGCAGCTGAAGCAATTCTATTACTGGTGTCATTTTTTCTGATGTCTGAGCTGCCTCCTTCAGACACTTCTCTGCCTAAACACAAGGAGCTGGTAAAAAGACAGACATGGGTAGCTGGGCTTTGATCCACAAACCCAGTAGCAATCCTTGTTAAAGGAAAGATGCACAAGGAAAGCAATAGTGATGGTCTGCATATGGTCATGTTTATTTGCTGTTGCATGCGAGGCTGGATAGGGAGGCAGCTAAGCACACAGTCCAGGTCTCTTGCAAGGATAAGAAACCTGCTGCTTGGAAGGAGACGATGTGATGAACAGACATTTGTAAAACCTGACTCCCTGAAATCTGGAAACCACTTTTTTTGGCACTCAATTGCCCTGAATGATTATTCCAGTTCATTTTCACAGTCTCATAGGACAAATTCTGTCTGAAACTTGCTCCCCCGTTCCCACTGCTCTTCCACCCAATTCCTCACTGCAGTCTTGGCCTTCTTACTCCTCTTTTGTTTGGGGTTTTTCTCCTCGATTCCTTTGTTTCTCAGACATGAAAAGATAATGGGTGACCTGAGGAAAGGATCAATCTAGACACTGAGAGAAAAGAGGCCTGACATGATCATCAGTAGACGGCAGGATGATCTATAGTGTTAAGTGCCTGACTACTTGTCCTGCAACAAAAGAACAGTTTAAAAATAATTATTCTGAGAGATCAAAATTAAAATATGACGTTCAAGCACAAATATGTAGGGTATAATTCAAATACAGGTTATCTGATAGCAAGTTCTGCAGCTTTACCTATTGAAAAAACTTTAAAAAGTTGAGCTCCTTAATAGAACTTCTAGTTTATGTTAAAATTTTAGAAAATGTAGATCTATTCTTACACCAGTGATGCCCAGCTACAATATCAAAATAATATAATGACTAGTCTATGATCAGACTGCTGGTAAGCTTTGGCTTTAAATGTGTGCTAGAGAAAGCCTAATTTATGCGAGTTTCAATTTGAAACAAGAAACAGGTAGTCAGGGAATTAGTATTGACATGTTTTTCTTCCTGAGATCAGTAAACTAAACATAACATCCAGAAGGAAATAGAAAAAAAAAATCTTTTTTTTTTAGGGAAAAAAGGTTTTATAAAATAGACACAATAAATATAAAGACAAGAAGAGCTGTGGTTAAGATTGCAACATAAAAATCTGATACAGCAAGGAAAATTAAAATTTAAGATTTTAGCTGTCTTTTTAATTAAAGTATTTCACTTCTTAAAAGACATATCAGTAGCACAAAAAAACTTGAACTGCATTTTGTTCTCAATTACCTGTCATAACCTGTCAGTTCACAGTGAGATAAAATGAAATGGTATCCATAAATACTGAAACACTAGACCATTTATTAATCAGTCTGCTTTTTTAGCAGTTTCCTGTTGATATATTAGGAAATGTAATTTTGTTATGCATACAAAATACATTGTATATGTATACAAAATACATGCATGAGCATAGGCAACACTACACTGTTAGAGCAAAAGCATTTAGTACTTTTATATACAGGATGAACTCCTGTTGCAATTAAAGCAGCAGATGCACAGAGCTACAACAGTAAAACAGTGCAAGGTATTAAAAATCCCAGGGAAAAAAAAAATCTTACAGATGGCAAAAGATCCAAAATATTGAACTACAACGTTCTCTCTGGTATATATACCTCACCATCTTATCTCCATAATGTAAATCACAACTTCCTAAATAATATTACACGTATACTATGCCCACTTCTCTTCACATATACTTAGATTTGTACACGTACAGCACTCTCTATATTGATGATTATAGCTCATGTTCATTTTCTACTGTTTTTGTATACTTGCATTAGTTTTTTATTTCGTTCTTTATAAGGTGCATTTTACTTTTTTAATAAAGGGGGGAAACTTTGAAAGAAGCATTGGAAGTGTGACAGCTGTTATACAGGGTAATATGGCACAGTTGCATCTGACCCCTACCTGTGTACTGACAGGACAATCACCTACTTGTCCCTTGGGTTTATTCAACTTTCTATGGAAGGTCCCTTCCAGCTACTTATTGAGATAATCCTACTTCTGTGTATGTCACCTGGTAAAACGGGGGGCAATTAACTGTTTTATGTGCTTACTTGCTTAGTTTCTTAAAGATCAGTCAGCTTTAAAGGATGCTGGGCTATTTTTGGCTTTCCAAACTTGAAGCATGAGCATAGGCAACACTGAAGCCAAGGATCTCACCAAAATCAGAGTCCTTTACAAACCTCTTTCCCAAAATATCATGACTCCCAGATCCTGGGTCTGCACTGACCCTGCTGTCAAAACTCTCCACTACGCTACCTTTAACTGCAGCACTGCAGGCGGTTTCTCCCAGCCTGACACACAGTGCTTGTGAGGTATCCAGGCAGCAACTTCAATTAAATTTAATTTCAGCAGGAAAGACCTCTCAAGTGTAACAAAGAAGATATTACAATACCTAAATTTAATCCTTTTTACCAGATTGCCCTACATTGCTTTGGGTCCATGACTTAGAGTAAGAAGTGACTGCATGCAATTTTCTGAGGATGAAAATGACTGATGACAGCATATAACACCCTAAGTAGAAAGTGAAGGAAATAGTCCACTATCACTTTGTTGAGACAAACAGCAATAATTTTTCCTTAGAAGGAAAAAAATCCCTTTGGTAAGTATACTCTTACTTCATGATGCCCCCAACCTAGTGAGGATCTTTATTTCTCCCCCTTCCCTCTGGGACTGCATTTTTCCTCAAGAGCAAACATCTCCTGCTACCATCTTCCTGTTGGATGCTTTTTTGGCTGAGACATGGCAGATGGCACCCTCTGAGCTGAGATGCCCCAGGATCCTCTTTTTGTGGTTGCCATGGCTCATTAAAGCAGGCAATAGCAATGCCATTGCTCAAGGACTGTCTGCCTGACTTTTTTTCCTGCAGCAGAAGCAAAGGATTTCAAAGGAATAGCCATTAACAGCAGATTCCTTGATTCACCCTGACTGGCTGTTAGGAGCCCTGAAGTATTGATACCACAGCCATGGAGACAGATCCAGAGAACATCACATGTTCCCAGTCACTGGCAGTCTATGGCTTTTTCAGAAACGTCAGTGCTCACAGCACCTGAAAGATGTAGAAACTCTTAACATATAAATACAGAGAAGAAGCTTTCTTTGCCTGCTTTTACACTTTTACACTGGATAAATACCTAGGTGCATAATCCTGAGGTCATGTAGAAAGTGACACTATGATACCAGACATTTCAAACATTACTTGATGCTTCTTTCAATCAAACATATTAAATAAAAACCAAAAACTCATTTATATATCTTATTTTAAACATAGCTTTATTTCTGCTATGTTTCTGTATATACACTCCATTTCTGCAGTGTATATACACATGTACCTCACCAGAATAAGCATGATAGACTACAAAAGTATGTTTAAAACTGTATTCACCACATGCCCCTGACCTCTTTTATTATGATTAACATACTCATTTATATTGGTCAATATTAGTTTCATGATGGCAAGGTTCAAAGTTTCAAACATCTGTCTGTAAGGGTTAAAAAGCCCTCTGAGATTAAAAACAAAATCTAGAACATTCAGAAAGAATTTTTCCTTTTATCCTCAAATACTTAAATTACCCTGGAAATTGTACTGCCTTTAGACTTAGATGGTCAATATTTATTCAAAGTTTTGTAGTCTTTCACTGTATCACAGACAGACAAGGAATCTTTCATTCCTTCTCCTGCTCTTCCTGATATTAGATCTAACAGATCACAAAATCCTAGACCTCAAACTCTTCCATGCTGCATGCCTGTAGTTTTGCCTCTTAAGCAAGCCTTTGGTTCCTCATCCCTAACTTCATCAAACAACAGTAAACGTAAATAATTCTACTGACTTCAGAAGTCAACTTGTGGATTCAACGCAATTCTGGATGAGGAGAATGAGGAGGAGAGAAGAGTGGGGCTACAAGGGAACCTGGGAACCATAGTACTCAATACAGCAATACTGCACTAGAAAGCACCACGTCTAGGAATTATAAAGCTCTGGGGAGCTTTTTTTGCACATGTACAAGGTATGTGTTTTAAATAAAAGCTGAATGCCAAAATGCCTGGAGGGTCTGACAGGCTTTTTGTGAACTGCTAGACAGAACCAAGACACAAAGAACAGTGCCACTATGGATGTTGCTGTCACTTATTAGGCAAAGAAATAACACAATCTGCACAGCAGAAAAGGCCCTGATTCAAAATGAATATAGCAGCTTTGAGTATTTATGGGTATCCATAGACAAACCACCTCTCAGCTTGTTAATGGAGGGTTATATGTCTTGGCAGGTCCCTGGAGAGTGTGTTGCACAGACTAAAAACATCTTCATAGCAGTTTCAGCTAATAACCTTTCTGCTTCCTAATGGCTCCAAATAGATCTTTTCTGATACAAGATTCTTGCTTTCAGCCAGCCAATGCTTGGTGAGTGACCTATCTCCAAAACATCAGCACAGGTTATTTGTAAGTGCCCAGTTTGGGTAAACCAGTCAATACAGCCTTTCTTACATCAGAATAGGTCTGGAAAGAAGTCACATCAAACTCCAGAAACTCAATACCAAACTACAGAATAGATAGATAGATCCAGTGATCATCTGAATGGCCCAGCTCTCAGTGGAAATTACCAAGGTTGTTCGAGTGGACTTGGCACCCTTTGTACTTCATTCACAAAGGACGAAAGAAGACAGCATTATTCAAAGCACCATTATTTCGCAGTCTCTCTGTAAGCAAAGGATAACCACCATAACTAAAAAAACCAAATCAACCATCAACTTAGAAAAAAATAAGTTAAAAACGCAAACTGCACACCAAACCAGCTTATTTATACATAGCTCTCTATGGGGAATGATTAGGGGTGGGGTGGGGGAAATCTGCACTTTAACTAACTTATTGTGAAATAAATAATGGGAGCAAAAGTATGTCTCTGCTCACAATTAAAAAGCCCCAAGAAATACTTCTCTGTTGGCATTTTGGATAAAATTTTAGCAGAGTCTCCAGTCTGTCTAATTGCTATGATAGCATACACAGCCTGCCTCAAAGCATGGAACATATGGCATCCTCAAAGGATTTGATATCATTTTTGCTTTAGAACGTGCGAGTCAGTTGGTCATTGTTATCCCTCTGTGGAATTACTCAAACAGCTGCTACCTTCCAACTAAGAGGTAAGAAAATCTTTGTCTTTTTTGTTGCTGCTAATTTCACTGACACACTTCTGTCATATAACGAGAGTGGGTAATATGCTTGTAATGTGTTTTAGTGTTGCATATATGATCCATGGTGTAAACAACACTTTGTTGAAGACTGACATCTACAAAAGGATGCATTTCATGTTGCTTGCAAAGTAATCTGAATTATGAGGCCCACATTTAAAATTGCAAGGAATTTGTTTTATACATAAACCTATATAAATAATGATACTTTGTTGATATTCAGTTCTACAGAATCAAAAATGTAACACTGGAAGCTACTTATAATGCTTAAAGTGTATTGTCTTAAGAAATATTTAAAACTCTATTCACCAAATAGAGTAATTTTTTTAGAATTGTCCTTTGCTTACCACATATGATATTTTAAAATGTATTTTCAGGCTATGATTGGAAAGTAGTTGTGTCTAACAATACCTTATTCATTCTACATACAGCAGGGGTTACGAATTCCATAGTTTTCTGAGTACTTGTCTTCCACAGTTCACAGATCCCATCTCTCCTTGATCATCAGGATATCTTCTCAAATTGAACCTTTTTTTATGTTTCTACTCTTTCAAACTGACAAATTTTTCATTCACTTTCAGAAGACTAATGAAATAATAACTAAAGTGAGAAATAGAACACACCAACATAAGATAAAATGGTAAATGACTAAAACCACAAATCTCACAAAGTAGAGGAAAAAATGGTCATCAGAAAAGAAGATAATAAAATCCTGATGTGCACCACATGTGAACCATATATGAACATCACAACCTCACCCATGTGATAAGAGGCAGGAAAAGGAGAAAAAAAAAGAAAAACAACAAAAGGGATGCTCAAATTTTAAAATTAAGTCATAGCGATGTTCTGAAAGTAATCATCCTGAATCCAGCAAGGCAACTGCCCAAGCTTTGTTTTCCCTACTTTTTCCTTCTTTTGAGTCTTAATTGTTGCTCACGTTTCTTCATTACACCCATGACCTTCTCTTGAGGTGGAATGCTAATGGAAAACAGGTAACAGTTAAAAGTTTCCAGAACCAGGTGATGAGTATTATTTTTATAGCCTGAAGGCTGCAGCTTTATTGCAGCTTACTAATAAATAATTTATACTAGTATAGAAAAAGTTCCTCCTGATACCTCAAAGGCTCACATTAAACCATATTTTTAAAAACTTTATGAATTCCAACATACCTATATCAAAGAAAACCTGTTCTGAAAAAAGGACTATAATTTTACTAAATGTGTGCCAACAGTACATTCTTGGCCCTGTAGTAGATGTGAGCAAGCAGGCAATAGGTTATTGAAAAATACTAACTATGTAAAATATACAAAATGGCACAATAAAACATACACAAAGCATCCCATCCACAATATACAGCCATATATGCTTCCATTAACTTCAAACACTTTTAAATAGCTGCTAACAGACACAGATCTACAACAGTTTGGGTTTAACATAATTAACTGCAACCTCCGGCCCCTCCTTCCCCCCCAGTTTCAGATGTAATGGGACAGGCAGAGAACATCAGCAAATATAACTTTCAACAATTTCAGAAGTACCAATGACTCATAGAATTTATTAGAATGTGTAATACTCTGGGATATGTCCTTTCATGGTTAGAATCCACCCAAAATTGACAAATATAAAAAACTTTAAAAAATAAAAATAAAAAACCTCATTGTGCTGTGATGCACCATTCTTCCTAGACTTTTATAAATTCTCCCAATCCTATAGTCTCATAGAAAGACATTCATCATGATTTTTATCAAAACTATCTTCTTTTTATCAGAGATCCTTCTGACATAAAAAAAAAAATATCCAAACCTATTAAGTTTTTCTTTTACTTTTATGAATGTAGAGGATTCTTAAGAACATCAAAATCTTTTCACTGGGATCTAAGTTACATTGAGAACAGACAGACATTTTTGGCCAAGATGCAAACCAGACATTTTTCAATTATTTCAAATTTCATAAGTCATAAGAGATAGCTAGATAGATGCATGTGCACATTTACATTACACACATCATATGGTAAGGATATATTCTTGTCTATAAAGCCCATCATCAGCTTGAAAATAAAATTACTAGTGAGGTGACACTATCATTCTCTTATGGCAGAGCCAAAAAGTTCCAGATAATTATCATCATTTTACAATTTTCACTGATGGAAGTCAAAAGTTTCCGTGGTGCAGAGAGAGAGATTTTCTTGTCAAACCATTTGTAAGATCTATTTGAAAGAAGCTTTACTGCATACTTTCCCAAGCATTATTTGCAGTTAAGCCTAGTAGTGTAGGGAAACCAAAGACATTTAAACAATAATACTTCAGGCAGTTTGCCTTATTAGATTGTGCAAGTTTAGTTAACTTTAAAAAAAATAAGTAACCACAATGCATCTATGCAGGGCATGAAATTAAGAGCTTTATAACAAAGAAAAAATCAATCATTTATTCTAATGTCTTATGTGAGCTCTAAAGCAAAAAAACCCATGTTATACGTAACACATGGTTACACCTTAAAACCTGCACAAAAAATGAAACAAAGCAATAAGCAGACATACACAGATGACAGCCCCATCCCCTAATAGGCCTCCTTCTGCCCTATAAGGACATACTAGGTTTTGATCTCTCCTGTCAGAAGCCACACTTTCACTTTATACCTGTTCCCAAGCAAGGGGAAAGAACCCCTACTCAGAAATATGTCTTCTAAGAAATAAACCCAAATCAAACAAGCATTTGGACAACTCACGAAACAAAAAAAAAAAAACAAAACTAAAAAACCGCATGCTCCTCCAGTGGTGTCATCAGGCTGGGATGGAGTGAGAAGAATTTCAAGACCCCAACAGACAGTTCAAAAGCTGAATCTCTTGTTCCTGGAGTGAGTGAGTGATGAGCTTTTATTGCTGATGACACTGTAATGGCCCTTTCACACCTTTGTGAACTTCCTTCATTAAGTGCCAGCAACCTGCTAAGCAAATGGATCTACTTCAGTGAGTCTCAGAGCCTGAACAAACACTTCTTTCAGCAATGTACATTGCAGCAGCTTCATCCCCTCCACCATCCCTCACCAGCTCCACCTCTAAAACTCATTTCCTCTTCAGTTAAAGAAAAATGCCCTTTGTTGCAATACCTCCATATTTAGTATTTCATACACCAAAACGGAACTCTGTAGGATATCTGTTTTGAATCATTACAGATTGATTCCTCAGCCATCTCTCAATAAATAGGTGAGCTTCATGCAGTTAACATAAGCTCAAAATACAGTTTAATTTAACTTATAAAAAAACCCCAAAACAAAACACAAAACCACCCCTGAATGTATGAATGATTTTAAAACACAATATTCAGCAAGGAACAAGACAGTAGAATAGGACTGTTAACTAGCCATCCACAGGACTATGAGATTGCAGCACAGAACTTCTGACTGCTCTGATTGCACATGGATTGCAGTCACTACTTCTCACATGTGTGCAAGACATCACCCATAGCTTCCCAGGTTAAGCACAGAGAGAAGGGAAAAGCTAACACCTCCCTTTCTCACATATGGCTCTAGCATATGCTGAACAGACAGAAGAATTGTAGAGCTGCAGACAAGGAAGTAAAAGCCTCTGCTTCAATCCATGGAATGAACAGGGTCTATTCCAGCAGTTTAATATCAGTAGTTTGTCAAAATATGGTAGGCTGAGCTCCTATGGTAAAATGAGGTAAAGATTTAACGGATGGTCATCTGGTTGACAGCCTTCAGGTCACACTGTTAGTGCAGTTACTGGTAGGATTACACAGAGGAGACAGATAGAAGGAACACTTACCAGTTAAAATAAAAAAAAATAAATTCTTAAACATTATTCTTAAATTCTTATAACTCTGTAGTATTAAAAAACAAGAAACTGCTCTGTGTTTTTGAGAAAGAAAATGACAAAGTTGAGAGAGAGATCAAGACTAGATCATGACAAACACCTTCAATTTTAAATTTTTTGGCTTAAATATTTCAACAGTTGCCTTGTTTTTTTCCTGAGTTTGAAGAAGTAATCCAATGTTCCCATAGTGAAATAGCAGATGATATTTTACTGTCATGTTACTGAACTCTGGATTTTTACCATGGTGGGGACGGGGGGGGAAAGAAACTAGTTAAAAGTTTGACTAATGCAGTTTAGAATGCTGACAGTTTTTGTTTCCACTCACAAAGAGAGAGCATGTTTGCAACCAAAGAATTTATTCTCACTATACAGGCACAGCAGAGTTCTGGGCTTTAACCCACTGTATGAAGAGATACCGGTTTTGTGTGCTCAGATCACAGCTGTATGCCTGGTTATCTGCAATCAGAGAAAGTCAGACAGGTAGCAAAGGACCACAAGCACTGTGCCAAACCTAGAGTACCTAATAGACATGCTATCATCATACTATCATCATCCCAGACCATACTGACGTATCAGCAATCTTAAGAATCTGTTGAGGAAGAGCAAGGTTTTACTCTAATGCTGATCAAATAGTCATTAATGGGGATGGTTTATCCTTCATTGGAGCTCCCCAGCTCCCAAAATTGCAATCAGGATCTTTCTGTGGTCCAATTCTCTCAGTTAAGCTGGTCCAGATTGTTAAAATGGGAAAAAGAAAACTACCTTTTTTCACCTTTTCTCTTTCCATAGGTTTATTTTCTAACAGTGCAGCAGACTGTAGCAATTCATCAAGGATCAGATTTGAAAAGCAGTGCCTGGAAGGACACAATTCCCAGGAAGAAACCCAGGAGGCACGAAAGCCATTCTCAGCACCAGCAAGCCATTAGATCACTCTGGTCACTGTGCAATCTCAGCCTATGTCCAAAAGGTCAGCAATTATGTTGTGAGCTGTAACCAGAGAAGAGAGAAAATGGCAAGAAAGGCAACTACTGGGAGCCTTTTATCCAGACTTTCACAGCAACCAGTGAAGTATCAATTCTGTCCATCTTTTGCACAGGCAGGCACAAAAGTGATTTTTTAATAGCTACAGATTAAGACTTAAATTTAAAAGCACTACAGAGACACTTTAGTACAGATAACTAATTTGACAACTTTAGAAGCAGCAAGTGGGTTCAGATGAGGAGAAAGATTTGAGGCTTTATTAAAAACTTGAATGGGAAGGTAAAAAAAAATTGAAAACAAAAGCAGTATGACAGACGCCAGAGATGCAACTGAACTAAGGTAAATTTGGAAGTCCATAATATTTGTACAGAAAACTAAAAACAATTTTATCCCAATCCACTGCTAGCCTATTCACCCAGAGGGAAGTAGAAAGTTTTGAAGCCCTGAGTCGGAAAACAGGAGTCCATCCACAGAGCAACTTAAAACCCAAAAGGATTAAACAAACTGACTGCATACCTTGCTGCAAAAACCTACAAGTTGTATATTTCAGGTCTCACAAGTATCGTGGTCCTTACATTAGAAGTAGCGTAACTTAAGGAAATCACTAGGCCTCCTAGCTCAAAACTTCAAGTAGAAAAAAAAAACACCTTAGCTTTTAAAAACAAGGAGAACAATTGCAATGTAAGATCTCACAAAGTTAAGAAACCTGCCAAAGGTCAGCTTTCAGGGCTTAAACAACAGCTCAGGGAATACACACCACTACAGATCTCTACAGGATGCAGAACATTGTCTGTGGTACCATGTCTTGAAGTTTACTTCCCATATGAATTCTAAAAAATGGCATCAAGGTTGGGATTCTGTGTTTTCTGCCTCCTAAGGTTCCAACATTTATAAATGAAAATATGGCATTTGTTAAAAATGAAGCACCAGATCCTTCAGCTCGTCTCAGGGTCTTAAGCAGAATGAGTCTCTTCATTGTATCATTAATTAAAAGGAAACATCACCAAAGATGATACTCTGGCACAGCTGTTTAGTAATTCTATCATATTCAAACTGTATTCTCCGGTTCATCAGAACAAAGAGTCTCCAAAGATTTTGCACAGGGGTAACTTGCAGCTATGTATGTAATTTCAATAAATGCTATAAGAAAAACGGACTAAATCCACCTTGCTTGATTTCAGTTACCCCTCATTCTTCTTAGCTTTGGACTGCCAACAGTAAGACAAACTTTGATTTTTGTCTTCGTAAGGCCTTTTTTATTTTTTTTAATAAAACATCCAGAATCAAACACGATTTCACAGCATGAACACATTTAAGGAGAATAAAGTAGTTAGTGGAATCGCCTATTAGCATAGAATTGCAAATTTAAAATCAAAGTTACATGGTGACCATTCACTGTAAATATATAACACTACCTGAAAAACATAGCTTACTGAGCAGAAATGTAAAACAACTCACTTTACTGTACTCTGGTGAAGTCAGATAACAAAGATTTTTTTTTAAAAAATTGCACAAAGGGGATGCTGGCAGAAAAGGTGGAGATAAGTGGTGGAGACAGAGAGAAAAGGAAAATTTACAAACTTAATTTCCCCCTTTGACCCAAAATCTATAGTAGGAGTAATAATACAGACACAGTTGAGTGTATTGAGATACCTTAAATAATAATATACTAAATAATGAAATGGTGAATAAAACTTATTTGTGATAATATCAGAAAATGAACTGGAACTGGGATAAACTGGAACAGTGATAGATTCAACATCAGCACTCCACAGAAAAGTGTGCACTACTTCTTCTTACTGTTGCCATCACTAAACAAATTTGCCCAGTTATATGTAGTTACTAGTCCCAGTTGCTGTTAAAAATCCACACTTCATCAATCAAGCTCAACTGCTCACAGAGAATGTATTATTAGAAGGTCAATGTAGCACTGGACAGCCAAGGTAATGTTGATGAGAGCAAGATTATAAAATAAGTTTGACATTTTTATGCTAAATCAATACTGAGTGATGTGTGGATAAAAAAATTAATTTATCCCAAAGTGATAAACTACCAGTGTTTCAATCATTGCATAAAACAGCCCGGGCATCTGTGTCCTTCTATAGGCTACACATAACCTATTCTGTGCAGAAGAGAACCTCCCATTCACTACAGTTTGCAAGTGGAATAAATCAACCTCAAGTTTAAGCTGATAACTGTTACATAAATTAAGAATGGACTACCAGAGCATTCAGACAGTCATTACTAGTCTTCAAAAAAGAATAAAAAAAAAAGCAGTAATCCTACTACAAGACTTTTCAAATAGAAAACCACTGAAATCCATAAAAGAAATATATTAGCTCTTTACTAGACAAATGAAACAAGCTCCAAACAACATAAAAATCTCTCTGTAGGGCTGCATACTTTACCTAAGTCTTCTCCATGAAAATTCCTATTGCATCAGCTTTATGTTCACACTTGGCTTGCACTGTGTACCATGGGTCCATATTACCACTCAGCTGGAAGGTCAACAAATAGTCAAGAAATTATCCAGAGCAGCTTTTGTAACCATCTTCCAGCACAAAAAGACTAGTGTTTTGAGTCTAATTCGTAACTTTGACACGCATCCTAAAAGCCCAGCTGTGGTTAGGATTTGCTTCACCTTATCCTTATACAGACCACAGAAACTTCACAATCATGTGCTACACCTCAACTGAGATGTCATAGCTGAGAAACAAACACTGAAAATTATAGCTACATGACTCATAGTATATGTTAAGCCTTGGTTCATTACATTCATCTTATTGCACTGGTCCAGAATAAGTATATACTGGGTGACCTCCAGGTCAATGCAAGGCATGCCAGAGCCCATGATCTCCATATAGGCACAGCCAAAGACTGTTTGCAACCCTTCTTTCATATGCAGTTTACTAAATCATTCTGCAAATACACTACATTAGAAAGAAGAAAAAAATTATGGTGAACAATCAATTATTTTCTCATTGAGATTTTCCTTGTCAAATTGTGGTCACTCAAATATGGTTGTAGTTATCTCCGTACAAAATGAAATAATTAAAAAAAAACCACAGTGTAGATAGAGGAATATCACAGAAACCTATAAATGACCTTCTGAGAGAAAAAAAAAATACATTTACTTTGAACATATATTGTACAGAGACTAAGACATGTCAATGTCACCTAAAGGAAAGGAAGAACTCTGATGGTGACCTGAAAGGACTATAAGTCACAGGATGAAGAAAGTGGATTACTCAACTATGCTCTTACAGAACTGATTTTTATATGACATTCTCGAGGCAAGAGTGCTAAAAGCAAACAAATGAAACAACATAAACAAAAAGCATACTCAAACCAGGCAGATGCCTCAAGTAAAAGCATAAAACCAGGATGATCAAAACATAGACTTTCTGCTACTAGAAGTCAAATCTTTAGAAAAATATATCCTCTCTAGTCTGCAAATATCAGATTTAAGATAAAAATCACTCTGACTGCCAAGACAACCACACTGCCTTGATTACCATAAATATAACTTGTTCTCCATGGTAAGAAAGGAGAAGGGCACAGAATTTCTGAATGACTCTTGATAAAACTGGGATTCCCAGGCTTCTCAAGTTGCTTTCTGCATCACAGAAATGCAAAAGCTTTGGGAGAGTGTAATATGGACCAAGTGCTGATGATCTCTAAGGTCCCTTCCAGCCCAGACCATTCTATGACTTTCAGGCACTGAGCAAAGTCAAAGATGAGCATGGTACTCATGTAGTTCACCATACTCCTCAGCAAAGCACATGCTCTGGCAAAAGCCTATGTAAAATTGAAACATTTGCACTTCTCTGGCCTAACATCTTCCAATAAAAATTTATTTCCTTCCGTCAGGAGAGTTCTAAAAGAACTATAAACAACAGGAAAATAATAAATTCAAAATTGCTCAACTATTAAATGAAAGAGCTAGGAAAAAAGCTCTGCAGTTCCTGCCATCTGTAGTTGCAGTCTGTTACCACAAAACCCTTCTAAAATTTCCACCTGCTGCTTTTTCATAATTTCTTAACTTTCCATGAGGACACACAAGATTGAAGAGTTGGTCTTATTGGGTATAAAAATTGCTAAAAGATGAGGAACACTTTGTTTCATTCCACTGGGTTGTTTTTCAGACGGATCAGTCCCTTAATTTGGTCACTGCACTGACCACATCACACTTCTGTCAATAAAGTCAAACAGTTGACAGCGGGAAGGGGCATCAGGGAGCAGCAACATCAATCTGATCCTGCCAGAACATTTTACAACATCAAACCACAGTCTTTTCATTAAATTAATTAGCCTTGATTTAATTAACAAGTGAATTAAATCAGTTCTCTTTCAGAGATGAAAACCCATGATGTCAATAAGATCCTAGACTCATGACAAGCTCACATCCTAATGTGGTACATCTGCATTTGAGCAGACATTGTAGGCAAATGCTAGTAATATTTAACAAGGTCAGAATCTGTCAGCGTCATGAGGGTTTATAACATCATATATCTCTGAATCTGAAGCCCTCTGAATGCCTGATGTGAAGAAAAAAACCCTTATGTGCTACATTCTCCTGCTGTAGCTACACTGCCTTTTAGGCCCGGAACCGAGTGATTACTGCTACCTCGGCAAAGATCTGCATGTTCTCTTGTGCAGGGCAAATATGCAGTGATAGGACAAGGGGTAATAGTTTTGAACTGAAAGAAGTTGGGTTTAGATTAGATTTTAGAAAGAATTTTTTTACTACAAGAGTGGTGAGGCACTGGCACAGGTTGTCCAGAGAACTTGTGGAATGCCCCATCCCTGGAAGTGTTCAAGGCCAGGCTGGATGGGGCTTGGTGCAACCTGGTCTGGTGGAAGGCATCCCTGCCCATGGCAGGGGCTTGGAACTAGCTGATCTTTAAAGTCTCTTCCAACCCAGACTATGCTATGATTCTATAACATTCAACAGCAATCCCCAACAGCCTCAAATCTGCTTTCCATAGTTACCCCAGAGATGGAAATGTGGTTTTGAAATTTAAGATGATTATTAATGTTATCTTGTCTGAGAACAGAAGTAGTACAATTATTCAACGTTACACTTAGTAGTTTGCCTCAGGCAAGAGAAGTGCATATCCATATATCAGGTCTGTGGATTCTTTTTACCGTCTTTTACATTATGAGTCCTTTAACTTCATGATTCCCTTTTACTTCTTAGCAATACTTTGCTTGAGGAACATTAAAATACATCATCAAGTATCTTTTATGCTTGTGCAAGTGCTCATATCCTTAGTCTTAATTCCTCATTAAAATTACTATCAGCTGTTGTTTTGGGGGACAGAGTTTTAAAACCAGAAATAAAAATGCATCAAAATTATCTCATATTTTAAAACTACAAGAATGGTGTAACTAAGGTAATCACTTCTCTAGTGTTCTGCATTCAATCCTACACAAAATCAATAGTGAGAAAAATCACTAGACAAAATGATACAATGTTGATAGATTATGTGTTGATTTACATGAACGTCAACATATTGGGAAACATTACAAACCATTTAATCTACCACCAGAGTGGAGAACATTTAGGAATGAAAAAAAGACCAATAGTACTTCATACACAATTTGGCTTTAGGGACCAGATGTATTATAGCTTCCATATGTCTCAGCCTACTAAATGCATTTTTAATGGCAAGATCTTGCAGAGCAAAATCTGCACAGTTGCCTGGGTAGTCTGTCAAAAGGCAGAATTTGCCCTGAACTTGATTTCAATGATGCTTCTCTATGTTCTGGGAGTCCTGCAGAGGACACAGAAGGGATAGAAGTGTCTACATACTATTTCCTAACACAAACCATAATAAACCATTTTGGATATTCTGTTAAAGTCAAGGGCATTAAATATAAATTATTATTCTTATGACTCAGTATTTCAGGCCATACTGATTAAGTATATTGAAACTTCCCCAGATAGTGATTGATCATTAGTACTGGAGCACTACAAGACCAATTACACATTTGTTTTTCAGAACAAAACTGTTACAATAAATTGTCCCTCAATCAACAACACTCTGGGTGCTTCAGTTCCTCAGGCATTTCAAATTTAGAACACTTTTTCTCATTCAGTACTGGCTCTAAAGAGCCCAAAGATCCCCAGTGGAATGAAACCCAGCAGACTCTTAAGTTTCATTGTAAAAGCAGAAGCTCAGGACAAACAAGGCACAGAACATTCATATGTGAATATGATTTTTTCCAAGAAGAATGACAGGCAAGGCAAGTGTTACTTGGTGCAACCCAACATGCCATTTGACACACACTGGTACTGGGATCTCTGAGCTCCCTGACATGTGTTGTTCATTGAGCCAACATAAAAAATAGCAACCAACCAAACATGTTTCCTACAACAATTAACATTCTTTCAAGGCTAACAATTCTTCAATGATGTAGAGGTCAAATTTCTATTTTTATAAAAATGATCTGAATGTAAGGTATCTAAACTCTAATCAAAATCTGGTAGGACTTAGAGTTAAGAAATATTGCCAAGGAGAACACTGGAATAGGTTATCACCAAACAGCTGAGCCACTACAAGATTTTACAGGTACTTCACTGAATTGCAGAATAATTAGGGTTGGACGGACCTCTGGACATCACCTAGTCTAACCCCCGTGCAAAGGCAGGGTCACCTAGGGAAAGTTACACAGGAATGCATCAAAATGGGGTTTGAATGTCTCCAGAGAGGCAGAGTCCATGACCTCCCTGGGCAGCCTGTTCCAGTGCTTTGCCACCATCAATGTAAAGAAGTTCTTCCTCATGTTGAGACGGAACTTCTTATGTTTTAGTTTGTAGTCATTACTCCTTATCTGGTCCCTGGGTACCACTGAAAATAGTCTGGCAGTATCCTTTGAGATTTTTATATGTATTGATGAGATACTCAGTCTTCTCTAGATTAAATAAGCCCAGCTCCCTCAGTTTTGCCTCATAAGAGAGATGCTCCAGACCACTAACCATTTTTGTGGCCCTCTTCTGGACCCTCTCTGTTAGCCGCTTGCCTTTCTTTAACTGTGGAGACCAGAACTGAACACAATACTCACTATGTGACCTCACTAGGGTTGAGTAGAGGGGTAGGATCATCTCCCTCAACCTGCTGGCCACACTCTTCTCAATACCATTGGCTCTCCTGGCAGCAAGGGCACACTGCTGGCTCATGGTCAGCTTGTCTTCAACCAAGACTCACAGGTTCTTTTCTGCAGAACTGCTCACTAGTAGGTCAGCCCCAACCTGTACTGGTACTTGGGGTTATTCCTCCCCAGGTGCAGGACCCTCCACCTACCCTTGTTGAAGCTCATTAGGTTTCTCTCTGTCCAACTCTCCAGCCTATCAAGGTCCACTGAATTGCAGCACAACTGGTAGGTGTATCAGCCACTCTCTCCCGTTTCATATCAGCAGACTTGCTAAAGGGTACCTTCTGCTCCTTCATCTAGATCATTAACAAAGGCTGGATCCAGTATTGATCCCTGGAGAACACCACTAACTACAGGCCTCCAACTGAATTCCATTCTGCTGATCATTGCCCTCTGAGCTCTGCCATTCAGCCAGTTCTTGATCCACATCACTGTCCATTCATCTAACTTACTTATGAGGATGTTATGGGATACAGTGGCAAAAGCCTTGCTGAAGTCAAGGTAGACAACACCCACTGTTCTCCCCTCGTTGACCCATCTTGCCAAGCGATCAGAGAAGTCTATCAGATTGGTCAAGCATGGCTTTTCCTTGGTGAATCCATGCTGACTACTCCTAAAGAGCAGTCTACAGTCAGCCAGGTTTCTAGTACAAAGGCAATGCAGTCAGACAAATTACCTCAGATCTGCTACATGTTATCAGGCTATTGGCTGCAGTGACTTTAAGTAACTGTGACTTGATTGAACACTTGATACCATAGAGTAATATTTCTACATGTCTAAAAGCAAGGATTCAAGATATAATTTATTGATCGGTCATGGAAGAGCAATTTTAAATATGGAAAAATGTTCACAGGAGGTTCTGTGAACTATTTGTGGTACTAGAAAAAAAAGTTAAATTAGGATACATGAAGAGGTAATTCTGTTGTAACATGAAGAGGTAATTCTGTTGTAACTTCTCAAAACAAACACATCCTTAAACTCGTGTGCTTGTAGTCCCTAATATGGGACTTTATAGACAAGTTTCCAAACTTCCAAGGCAACTGGAGATTCCTAAAGTGATAGTATGTAAAGGCAGTTTCAGGGATGAAAGAGATTTTCACCTTAATGCATTATCATGGCTTTACAAATAAATCAAATTCCACTGCAAGTCAAAGAAAAGCTTTCTAACTTTTCAAGTGCCAAAGATAGAGTTTTCCCTTTCTACCACCGGCCACAAAACTCCATCTGAAGTACCTTAGAGAATATTCAGCCTCTAATTGTTATTTTCCTCCTTTCAGATTCCTGTAATGAACAATCATTATATTACTGTCAATGATGGTAGGTTTTCAAACACATACCCTCTTAAAAAAACACCACATGTATGTTTCACACTCAGGGGGAATAAAGCTTCTTCAAACTCATGAGGAAAATAAAACACTTTCAGATACAATGTTTATAACAATCACTAGATTTACAAGATGCCTCACAAGGACTTACGGTGCTAAATACAAGTTTTATCACAAGTGATTTAACATCAGTATGATGCCTCCTTATTCTGCAGTTTGCTCTGTGCTGGAGAAATTTCACCATTTTGGACCTGCAAAGTTCTGTGTTGACAAAAGGATGTGGTTGCATAGATCAGACCAAGCGATGGGGATGTCAGTCGGCAACAATTAGTAACAAAGGAAATCTATACACTTAAACATAATTGCCATTTAGTTGCCCTGAAATTAAACTTAGACACCAATTTACTCAATCCAAACAGCATAAGGGGTAGACATGGAAAGGGAAATCATTTTGAGAGTTTTGGTTGCTGGAGTTTTTATTCTTGTTTGCTGTAGCAGAGATATGATCCTCTTTTTACATGGGCCTAAAAAAAATAAAAACTTGTTATATCTATTTTATTCTGGAGCAAAAGAACCGGAAAAACTCTGAGCACAAGTGCTTCACTAGTCAGTGAGGGCCATTTGTAAACTGAATGTTGCAAGTGGAAAATTCCATGTAAAAGTCTCACTGCTCTTCATTTCTTCTCACAATAACCCTGAATTCCTGTTTCCTCTGATGAGTATGCTTATTGGAAATTAGAAGAAGTACAAATTTTATGAAAGACAGACTTTGCATCTGGCACACTTTTCTAAGGCAGAGGTTACTTATTACAGTGTTAAACTGAACGTCTTATCCCAGTAACTAATAATTACCTTTCTCCCCTCCTCTGTTGATCCTAGCAGTTTAGTTATTTATTCTAAAAACCTTCACACCTATTAGAACTTAAATGCCTAAATACATCAAAGATGACCCTTCAGCATGTGTTTTATTTCTTAACAAAACTATGAATAGCAAGATAATTTTGCAGTACCTTGGAATGCATCAAGCACTGAAACAGATCAGTTACTCTAGCAAAATTACAAATCAAATACTCTGTAACAGTATCTTTAAAATTGGATGTAAGATACTATTTTCACTTAATGCTATTTAAGTACCATGACAGGCACAGTACCTCAGTTGATAAAGGCTAAGGTCCTATGCCAATACTTAATTTTGCTGTCTCTGAAACTAAGAATATGGGTCTGCATCACCCGTAGAAAAAACTCTTATGAAATGAGGTGTGGTTTCCAGATAAGTAAGTAATTAATTTACAATCAGCAACATTTCTTTGGAGCCATGGAAGAAGAATTAAGACAACTGGTCAGTAAACAGCTCATATTTCTAGTGATGTGCATCACCTAAACCATAAGACCATGTCAGGTTTTGTTCTGGACCAGGCTTTTCTCTTCTATCAAAGAACATGCGAACAACCTCATTTAGAAGTAAGACTCAGGTGGATCAGACAGAAATAAAATACGTCCTCACATTCAAGAAATTCTGTGAATTTAAGAGACTGTCTGTGGTTAGTCTGAACATTTTGAAAACTTCTGTGTGTTCCCCTCCATTTACTTCAGCCTCGAGAGGAGACATGAGACTTAGTGACATGACTTCTCAGCCCTATCTTTGATTTGATATACATGGTATTACTTTCAGAATTCTAGATTCCTACACACGTATACTAAAAACAGGATATTGTGGCTTAAGTTATAGTGATTAGATTTGCTTGTTTATTCAGAAGGTATGTTCCCTTTGAGCAAATTAACTGGAGTGGAAGAAAATTGCTTTCTTGTTCACTTACCTAGACAACTCTTCAAGAATTTTATTTAACATATAATATTTTGTATTTATATATGCCATCATTAAATTACTTTACAGTTTTATGGAAAAGCTTGCACCATTTTGTTTATATAAACTGCAAGTGAACTAGTCTTGCCCTCAGCTTTTATCCTTCAAACTGTTCCACTGTTGAAAAGAAAGAGTGGTGTAGAGAGAAAAAAAAATACAGAAAACCTCTTTTTCATGCAAGTAAATTCTACTTTTTTCTCCCACTTAAAAACAATGTCTCTAAAGATAAGTTGTTCAGAGCACACATGCAAAACAGGGACACTTATCTGAACTTCCCCAATAAACTGATAACAAGTCTGTTGTTAAAGCAGTCAAATGGATTTATACAGTGTAGGAAAATGTTTAAGCAAGAAGGATTAATTACTACTAAAGTGACTCCCAAACCATTAAATTTTATCAAATGCACTTTCTTTGATCAGATAGTTCTTGACAGCTGTCAAAATTTTAAGCTTTGAAAATATCACCAAGCTTAGAACTACCTCCAGAGGATTTTGATTCTCTTATTAACATCCCTGTTAGGATGGCACTATCAGCTTCATACTGATAATTTTCTTATTTTCAATGAAGTATTAGTGAATAAAGGTATATAATACAATAATGAAGGAAAACTTGAATTAGAGTTTCAAAGTTAACAAAATCATCTGGCAAACATTAAAATGCAATTTTATCAGATTATCACAGGTCTCACACAGTTCCCACAGCTTGTTCCCACTGAGTAACAACGACTGTCTGAAAGGTAACAGGGGTACAACAGTTTGATAATATTACAGCATGATCACTGTGACAGTGCTCATGCATTTGCATTTTGCTCAGCTATTCAGTTATTCAGGCAGGGTGCTTAAGTAGACTGCTGACATGTGAAAACACTGCTTCTTTGAACATTTTAAGTGAAGCACTCATCCTGCAAATGTCATTGTTATTTTGATCATGATGTTCATAAAATGGTGAAGGGCTAATGGAAGCTACAAATGAGCTCTACGCAATCCAAGACAAATAAAAATAAAGTCTGAAATATTATGAGCCTTCTACTGCACAATATTACAGAGTTGCAGCACAGCACGATATCCTGTGCCTTACTCAAAGCATCATGCTGAAATAACAAGTTGCTCTGACTTTCCTCCAATTTTACTGAGCACATGTTATACTTCTACTAAAATACAGTGTTACCTCCACACTGAAAACTAACTTACTGCCACAGTCAGTTGAAAGAGCTGCAACAGGATTGCCTTGTGATTCCATGTTGTAGGAACCCAAGTGGGACCCACTGTCTCCTCCTGAGATATCACAGAGCCTTCCCATTGCCCCTACACTCTATCAGCCCCTCCAGGACAGGATGGTCGGAGTCCCAGCCACAGAGGAGTGGGAAGCCTCCCAGTGCTACCATCCCTGAGGGCTCCTTTCACAACCAGCAGCTCCAGTCCTCAGCTTGCTCGTTATGGAGACCACAGAGCAACCCACAGGAAGCACTGAAAACAACTAAATAGCAACCAGCATTGGTCACATTTAATCCAGCAAACTGTGACGGGAATTTCACTGATTAAAAAAAACGTGCAACTTAAATTTGGTGAAGTGACCCAAGTAAGTGTTAGAGACCTTTTTGCTTGCTTTGACTGAAAAATGAGGATATTTTTTCAGGCAGTAATAGTGCCTAGGTACACATTTCTACTGTCCTGAAACTGCTACCTTGAGAGATGGGGGCAGATTTTGCTATAAGAGTCCATTGGCTTATGCAAGTTGCATTAGGAGGATAAAACTTGTGCACAAAAAAATCTGACTCAGTTTCCAATTTCTTAGAAACTGCAAAAGAAAGCATTTGTCTTAATGAATGTTTGGAGTCTGGCTTCCTCTAAGGTACTATGCTCTGACTTTGCAAGTTTCACAACCAACCAACCAAAGTAAATGATTATTGTATCTTAGATTTAAATAAACTGTGTGCTTTCCATCCATGACAAACTAGCTTTCCTCTGGAAAAGTAAGACTTTTCAGTCCTACATTAATAAAGCACTTGTTTAGATTTTGAGGTTTTTTGGAGTTAAAATAGACTGCCACACAAAACTGGTGTTTTGTCAGTCAAGAAACCCATTGCAATGCTAAATAAAAAACAAAACAAAAGCACACTTCAGACAGAGATTTTAAAAGAATGAAACTACCAGTTATGAATTCTACATGTAAAGTAGAAGAGTGTTTACATCAGTAAAAGAGGGGTGGTAGAGACTAGAATTCAGATTAAGATATGACCAGATGCATGCAAAAGTAAGCAGGTGAAAAATAAAAGTAAACCACATAGCAAAAAAAACAACACAGAAACAAATCATTAAAAGTGAGTTAGTATCCCAAAGAGGAAAGACAGGCAATGCAGAAAGAGATTGATAATTATAAACCGCAAAACAGAACTTTATGATAACAAGATGATAATGCTGCATGGATGAAAACTGTTAAAAAACAATAAGTCAACAAAATATAGATAAAAACTAGAAAAGTTAAAAACATCTGTAATATACAGAAAAATCTGTGTGCATTTGATTTAGCATTTACTTTTTTCATTTCTAATTTTACACTTCCTCTAACTTGCAGTATCACATACATAGATCACACTATGTACCACAAGCATTACAGATGAATTTTGCTTTCTATCCTGAGAAACCAGTGGCATTGATCTCATACCTAACAACTCCCTTCACTGACAAAAGGATGCCTATGCAGGCAGCTTTAGCATTCAGCCAAGTCTCACTGCCCATGGCTAACTGCGCTCAGCACTGGCATATTTATCTATTCATGACATGGCAAACTAAACAGTTTAAAAAACACACAAAACCCCCACCAAAATAATATCACCACTGTCCTCCCTCAAATGTTTAGCTCCCTCAAACAGCAAATTATATCAGACAAGCAAAAATGCTCATCTGGAATATGAGGCCAGATGACAGAATATAAACAGGACTAACATTGCTTCAGTGGCAGGTAAGTAAATTGGATTAATCTAGCTGAACCATGAAAGAACATTCGAAAATCCTGAGCATTTTCCTTGCCAGCTGAAGATCTATCAATGAAACAAGCATAGATAGGAAAACAAACAGAAGTTGAGTAGCTTTCTGCAAGATCTTTGTCAAAGTGCACCTCTCTGGAATTATCCATCATACATCTCTGTGTAATACAAAGCCACCGGACTAAGCACTACGTGTATTCCTGATGAGTTTGTCACAAATTAAGTTAAACTGGGCAGTCTATATCTCATCTCTGGCCTCACTTTCAGCACTACTAGCAGGTGACCTACATCCTGCAGCAAGCCCAAGGTCACTAACACTCACCTGGAGCTCTTGGCAGCTGGCAACTCTGGAAACACCAGATCCTTAAAGGAGTTGAGTTGGTTCCTATGGTTTTTAACAGTCTTCAAAAAACTTCATATCCAGTAGGTCACCCTTGAAATTTGGCCAACCTCACAGCATCCCCAGGACGAGGATGAGGTAATTATATTTAAAGTAGATAACAGACATCTCCTTGGCTGCTTTCTGCCCTGGCCAGAAGCTGTTGACAACAAAACCTCTTCCAAGCTCCGAAAGCAAGTTTATCCTCAGGCTGCTGTAACTCTATCACATAAGGAGTCATTGAGGGATTGGGTACTTGACAGACTCTTGCAACAAGCCACTGTTGTTTGCTTCTTTTATAGTTTCCTTTACAGCTTTGGGCTATAGGTATTTCCTGAGAACTCAGATAATGCCAGGCACGCTGTCTGCAGAGGGTTACAGGTATCCACATGGGTGACAAACAGGATGCCACAAAAATTTGTGTTCTCTTCCATAGCAGCCCATCTAGTACCAAAATCTCACACAATTCCCAACTGCACAGGCTGGGTAAGCAATGAAAATGAAAGAAGTCAGGGTCCTAAAGTCTTTTGACAGACAGTGTATTTCTGGCAAATGAACATCTGAAGAACAGTACAAACATTTTGATACTACTCCAAAATAGCTCAAGGTCTGTCTTGAGAAGTATCAATAACAAAGAGCAAAAGCCTCCACAACATAAAAGCTGTTGACAAAACTGTCAGTGCTGTGCAGCATTTGACAAGAAGTAAAAGAGCCAACCTGGAGCTTAGAGGAAAGAAAATGAATTTCACCACCGAATCTACAGTCACCCAGCGCTCACCCCTTAACCTGCAACCAAGCTGGATCCTCACCACTGTCCTGCCCATGCACAGACAGTAAAAACCAGTAGACACATTGCACAGACAAAAGCGTCCTCATGATTAGACTTGGATACAAAACCTTAACAAAAGATTTTGCATTTGCTTTATAATAACATTATTAGATGGGAAATTAAAAGCCTAGTATCCTTTAAAAACAAACACATTTTCTTCCTGAATTCAAGCCTGAAAGACACGTAGAAAGGAACACTATAGAAGAAGTAACACACTCCTTTGAAAACCATTCCTGGTTTGAATACACATTCATTTTAGAAACAAAGAAAATGTTCATTTCATCTTTCTGGTCAATGAGAAAAGAGCGAAATGACTAATTGAAACCTTACTTGTGTTACAACTTAACAAAAAACACTTTTTCCCCCCATTGTTAATAAACAAAGAGTCCCAATTATTTCCTTGTAGGTCATTCTTTTCTTTTCTCTCTTTTTATTAGAAAAGCAAAAAGAAATTGGAGCGGAACACAAAAATAGAGAGAACAGAAATGAACGGTAGCTTTCTGCTATTATCATAGAATGATAAAGAATAGTTTGAAGAAAATATTTGTTGTTAAAGACCATGAGGAAATGAAAAATTGCAACCAATTCTATAATGATACCCACTAACCTCCTAAGATTCATAAATTAATTCAATATGTTCATCTTCTCAGTATGAACCTATTCTGTTGCTGCTTCTTAATAACCGCTAGAATAAACATAATAAATTTACTTAAAATTTCAGCTACAAATCACACTACTGTATCTTCATTTTACATTTTCAAGTTTCTAGAATATTCAAACTATTTCTTAATATTTCTATATAAAGATTTTATTTACCTTAAAAGTCCTGCAAAACCAGGGATTTAGGGAGAAAGAAACCTTTCACATTCTTCCTTCATAGATTAAAACTCTGTCATTCACAGGGGTTTTTTTTATTCCCACTTTTTCTCTCCCCATGGAGGCCTACTAGAGATAAAGCTCCTATTGCTCTGTATGGAAATGGAATATACTGAAAAGCAGATTAAAAACTGTTTCTATGCTATAGGATGAGGTTTATTTTTAGATGGTAATAGTTTAGCCCTAGTGTTTCATTAACACAGAGCTTTGTCCGCTTTCATTTCTAAAGTTAGATGTTATTTTGGTTTGTCATTAAAATGAAGCACAGACCTTGTTTCTGTAGCCTAAATAACACCCAGCTGAGTCACAAAATGAGCTTCTGTTCAACTTGCTACTTGTAAGAAGCTTTTGAATCTGACATTAACCTTTTTTGGAGGTGGAGAGAAGAGAGAAGAGGTTGCTTTTATCTGTCATCATTCCTATGACAGACTACACTCAAATCATTTCAAATTTTTGTGTTCCTCCAACATAAATTTGCAGCATTAAATTTGCAGTATATTTACAGTTTACAACTGGAATAAACCCAAAACTTTTGATTTATCAATGTTCAGCAATGCTGAAATACAAAGTGACACAAAGATTTTACCTGAACAATAGCATTGACTCTATCAAGAAAAAAAAAAAAAATCTTGGACAAGAACTAAAACCTCAGCCATGTTTCTTGTCACAAGTCTGAGCAAATGAGAAGAAATCTCTACAGGAAAAACTTGCTGCAAACCTTGGAAGATGTATTAACATTCCTAATTTACAGATAAGGAAATTATGCACAGATGTTATACCCAGAGAGGAACATGTACTTAGCTGAGAACAAACATCTAGAATTAGCATGCTCACCTCTGAATAGATATATTGCAGAGCTGCACTCAACCCACACCTGTATAATTGCATCAAGCGGATATCTTGGGTAACAGGGTTGTTGCTAGGATTCCTAGGGATCTCTCTCAATCTGCTCCTCACTAATTCAAGACAATGAATGCTTGGCTTAGGACGCCTTCAGCAAAAACTTGCTTGCCCTGTTTGAGTGGAGAGGTTTTTAGCTCACAAACATGTTTTGAGCGGGCATTTTTGCCTACATAGATTCCTTCTGTCTTTGTTTCTGCTGAAACCGACATTATGATTCCAGTGCATAAATGCCTCCTGTTTGTATTATTGTAGTTGATGGAAAGATGATGATGAAGGTCAATAGAGGTGTTTTACACCATTTAATCCAGGCAGATTATAATTCTCTGGCACTGAGAGTAGTGACATTACAAACACTGACAAGGCAAAGCAAAACACCTACTACATGATTCAGCTTTTCAAGGCTCTTGGTTATACCAAAACTTGCAAGCCTGGTGCAAGAAGATGGCTAGTGTGCTGGAATAACATCATTGTTCACAAACAGCAACCACATCATGTAAGAAAAATTCCCGTTCTTGGAATTGTGTGTAAAACTTGCCAAGACCCATATTAACAGAGACATTTAACCCGTGTCCAGGGCTAGCCTGTTCACTGTTAGTAAGTCAAGTGAGGAGATCTTTGGTTTATTCTACAGATATGCCGAAGATACTGCTTATGTGAATGCAATTATGTTGGGTGCTAAGTGGCCTTCTGCACCCCTCTGAAGCCAGCAGTTCCACAGGAATGCCTGCTGTTCACCAAAGACATAAAGTGGTAACATTCCAACATGGTGCACAAACACGATGAGAAAGGAAGGGACTCAAACATCAAAGTGTGCCACTCTAAATCTTTCTTTATGTGGAAGATTTAAAAATGCAGGAAACAAATTGATTAGTCTAGGCTTTCACATTGCCCTGAATTAACAGGAGACCTTCCCAGCTCTGCCATTTTTTTCTTTTCTGCTATGATTACCTTATATACTACATTACAATCCCTTCTTTTTCAGGCTGATCTTTATAAATTGTTGATTTTTTTTGTCCTTTTTATCTGCTGTAAGAATGGCTCCAACATTTCTAATCACGCCTTTTCCCCTTCTGAAATCTGTGATTTCCTGATTAACCAACCTAACAGTATTTTGCAAGTCCTTTTTTCCTCCATTAGTTAAGTGTGGATACATTCTGTTTTTAATCTCTCTGTACATAGTAAGTACATAAAAGTTGTAGTACCTGGTTAAAATCCGAATTCGATCTGAAAACAACATCAAAAGATGAGAGTAAGTTCAGTAAATAACTTTTCCCCATTAGCAACATATTCTTTCTGCTACCTAGAAACCAATTCACACAACACAAACACATAATTTCTGTATAATAAACAAACAAGTTTTATAGGGGAAAATAAATTATATCTCAAAACATTAGCCACTGCTTAATCATAGTGTTTATGTAATGAAGTGCTTTAGTATGACCTCTGATTCCCTACTCCTTGACTGAAGCAGTAAAATTACACAGGTTATGTAAGAATTTGAGAGAGTTCAAATTACTCATCTAGATTGTTGGAGCTTTGGGGTGTTTTTTGTATACACTTCTCAAGTATAACATTGGTAAATGACCATTTCAAAGAATTTTTTTTTCTCAGAAAGACATACAAAAGAATAAAACCCAGTTATAAAAATGAACTCATTGGTAGTGTCTATCTACTACATTAAAAATTCAATGCACAACATGAACTTAAGAATTAAATACGTATAATGTGTAAAAGGTGTTTTGCTTCAGACAAGTCAACACACCTGTTTTTTCAGGCTCACGTTTTGCATATGTATTTTTGAAAGCATTATGTTTACAAACAACATGAATTCTGATATACCGTGGAATACAGTATCCTGACTCCAAAACTAGCTTTTAAACAGAGGCTAATTAAGTGGTTATCACTAACTGTTGAGACTCTGTGCCAAAAATCACTGCAAAAGTTGACAGCAAAGCTCACAGCAAAGTAGCCTGGGAATAAAACCTGATATTCCTCTTCACAGTTCCCTGCTAATAAAGGCATTAACTTAAGAGCACATATAAAGAGAAGTGAGGACCTCCTGCTGCCTCTGTGATACGGTGTTGGTGGCAAGTGGGCAATTTCAATACATGTGACAATTTACTACTGTTACAACCCATACCCAAATGCCTTGAGGCACTCAAGTGCCAGTCAGGAGAACAGGATCAGCATTAACATATAATTATGAAAGAAACAGAAAAAGGCAAAATGGAAAAAAAATAAAAAACCTCTGAATGAATGCCTCAGTGAAGCGAAAGTTTCTTTGTAGATGTGGTTTTAGAGGCATGATCTGAAATTTCATTTTATCAGAGGCACAATGCAATTCAGTCTTTTATGAAATACTAAGCCAAGGCAGTAACCCTTCATTTCCCTATGACCATTTGAAAACAGCCGGATTCATCCAGAATTAAGCAAGTTGTGGCAAAAGTAAATAATCTTGTTATGAAAGGAGATGCATGTTGTAACAGAAACCCAAAAAGTTTGCAAGACAGTTGGACTCAATCAATACCAGGTAGGAGTTCATGAATAATTAAAATATCCTGTGCTTGCCTTACTGAGCAAAATACCACAGGAAAGAGAGATCAGTTGTCCCCTCTGTTCATTATTTATCACACTGTAATGTCTGGGAACTGTTTACCTTTCTCTTTTTAATGAACAACTCCAGATGATATCAATAACACACCAAATTATCTATCCCACTGAAATACAAACTCTTGAATTCCAAGAAACGCTGTCAAGGTCAAGTTCCTTTTGTTTAGGAAGTTAGATTTGTTTTTTTTTTAATATATATTGCCAACCAGCAGTGTTAAAAGCAGCATCTAGTATTACTGTAGGTAAGAGAAGCTACACTGTTAAAACATTGTGAAGATTTCCTACACTTTTCAGTTTGTTCACTTCATATAAGTGGTAACTTGACTACAAATAAAGGGATTTTTTTCCACAAAAAACACCTAGTCAAGTTTCAAACCTGTACCTCAAGTCAGAAAGTAACTGGGGAGGAGAGGAAAAAAACCAAAAAAACAACAAGAAGAAAAAATTGAAATATAGATTTCAAGCCCATGACACATTTCTTCTGCTCGTGAGCCAAGCTTTTGATACAATATTTTTGCCCCTTAACTTTCATACAATAATTTTATTCTGTGGCAAAAAGAAAAAACAGGCACATATATCCTTTTGAAAATGCTTGGAGTTCTGTGGTTTACCGGTCTGTGATGAACAGTTGCATTCTCTTCTAAATTCATTCATTCTAGGCCACGTACCTCTCAAACCTACTTTTTCTTTATCGGACACATGAATCTGGACTTATGTTGTGCCACAGCCCAAAACACAATCCTTGTCACTTCCTGAACAGCTAACACCTTTTACAGGCTAACAACACTCCTTCACGTTTTCCTAGGACAGATACATCCACATACCCAACGGCTGATGGATGATTCAAAGGTAAATGTCTTTCCTCTGCACTTCCTAAAGCAAATGTCAGGTGGCTTTCACTGTAGTATGATGCCTTCTGCTTCAGTACGCAAGTCCAACTTGCACGCCTCTTCCAGTATTCCTATTCCTTCCTAAATACTAAGCCTGCTGGATGAAGCTGTGCTAAACAGAGCTGTAACAAGCACGGGCACAGGTACACCTCAGAGAGCCACCTGCTCATTCAAATCTTGGTGCATTTTCAAGGCAGACAGGTTTTATATTCAACATACAGGGTATCCAGCCCTGTAACGTTCCCAAAAATCCCGCGTAAATTTTTTCCTATGCAAGGAGTAGCTACAATGTATAAGCTCCCTTCCACCACCTCCCTACTTCCTACAGTGTAATTTTTAAGGAATGAATTCTTATCCATTAAGTATTAGGACACAGAAAAAGCAAAAATTTTTGCTCTGAGGAATTTGGCAAATGAGCAGTAAATATTTACCAGCTGCTAAGATCAGCCGGCTGTTTCAAATTTAATCTAAGTATAATTGAACAAACAAACAATCAAGATGTTGGGATTGGCTTTAACAGTGTGGAATAACACCATTCAAACATTCCTCTGTTTTGAAGTTATACCAGCATTAATGACCATCAAAGCAAATTCTGTCTTACTGCTAGGTAAGTAGTAGGTTTTGGTTAACTAACACCACCACAATAGCTTCATAAATCATTGTGAGATATTTGTAAGGGTGCCATCTGAGAAGCATTTCACTTTTTAAAAGTTCACTGTCATATCATTAAAATGGTTTGCCAAAGCAAGATTATCTCCAAACACATCATGGTTTTGTTTAAATGAATATCAATTCTTCATCTAGTAAACATTTCCTAAATGAGAACTGTTGATTTTTGGCTTGCTTGCTTAACATGGACTTTTGCCTAAAGCGCTTTATTTTTTTAGGTAAAACTATTAAAGTTTTTCTTATTCCTTTTTTTATTATTATTATTTTAAGCATGTGACATTTCAATGACAGAACTCAATTTTAAGGTTTTCAAACTGCAAGTCATACACTAATAGAAGGCACAGGTGTGGGCTTTGAGCTTTCAACAAAGCATGATTTTTTTTCCAATTTATACAATAGTTAAATGCTAGCAAAAGCATAAGGTGCCTTAATCCTTCCAACCACTAATTTCTAGTAGTATGCCATGCTTCCTTTAGACAGGAACAGCTTGTAAAACTAAACAAAACCCAATTCTCACCCATCCTAGGTTAGCCTTGTAAGAGAAATAATAATTGATTTTATGGAAATTTGAGCCTGTTAAAATAATAAAGATTAAAATATCTTTTCACAGCTGTGGAAGAGCTGAACTTTTCTAGCATATTTGTGAAATACAACTGGTACATATATCTTATGTCTAGGATCACAAGAATAAAATCCTGAAGTACAGGACTAGAAAAAGCATTAAAATCACATAGCAGCTAAATTCCCAGTACAATACCCCACCGCCTCCACAGTCCTACAGCACAGAACTACCGAGGTTTGTCCTCCACAGAGTCCAGTAAAACAGGTTTTTAACATGCAACATTGTGAACAAGCATGATCTTCCAGCATTTAGTATGCACTTTGTTTCTCATGTTTTTTCCTTAGAACTTTTTTTGGTGACTCATTGCCTTTACTGATAGATTCCCTGATTAAAAGCATAAATATTAAAAAAAAAAACCCTAAGTATATTTTAAATCTTCCTCGCAAAAACATAATGCACATTCATTCTCTCCTTCTAATTCCAGCAATTATTATTTTTAAGTCAATTAATTCCATATGTAAGATTGGATGAAGACTAGAATGGAAGAGAAAAAAGGAACATGCTCAAGTCGGTGCCTAGAACCATGCTCAGTGGCTTTGTTTTAGTGTTTAATATTTGTCCTGGATATTAATTTTGTTAAGTCTTCAAAAAAAAGATAATTCAATGATGAAAGTAGACTGAAAAGCAAGTTTAAGGGTGGAATAAAGACCTATTCTATCCCATTAAGAAGGTAAATCTAAGACATCTTCAAGAGGGTCAGTAAGCAGAAACAAAACAGCATGAAGAACAGACTGCAGATGGTCAGAAAAGACATGATGCAGATCAAACAGGATCCGTTTTAACAGACAATTAATCAAACATTTCTTTTTAGTTTCTAAAGAGCAAAACTAAAAACACCAGAAACATGCAGCTGACTGTGTGTTAGCATAGCGTCCTAAGAGTTAAGAAGCTGTTTATTCAACACTTAAGATTAGTCATAAAGTTGACATTTGATATTTTCTTGATCACATGGGTATCTAAGTTCAGATAAGAAGAAGATGCACTAATCATTGCATGTAAAACGTCGCATTAGTGGTTCCTAACAGAGGATGCGAGGTCAAAGAGATTCAGACAGTACCTGTTTGAACTCCAACATTAAAAGAGAAAGGAAAGAAAATTGGCTGAGAAAGAGAAAATACATTGTTGTTTACTGCACGTCTTGCTCAGCATTTCCAGCTGTGGTTGGGGTCTGGGGACTATTGCCCTATGCTGAATACAGAAAACTACACAGATGCATCTCTTACAAGTGCTCTGGTAGCCGAAAGTGAGCTAAGTCCTGGGTGCAAATGATCCACAGTCCAATATAGCTTTTAATGTATCTCCAGCTTGGAGACACTCAAAAACCATCTGGATATAGCCCTGGGCAGCCTGCTGTAGGTGGCCCCGCTTGAGCAATAGGGTTGGACCACCTGACCTCCAGAGGTGCTTTCCAACCTCAGCCCTTCTGTGACCCTGTGATGAGGAAATCACACTAATGAGAAGGAATTAAACATGTGTCACTGCCAGGGTCCTGGACACATCCTTCTTCAGAGCTTTAAGTAAAGCCAGCTTAGTGGCTCAGTCCAAATTCAACTATGCTGCTGAGAAGAAAAATAAAATAAAAGGGAGGTTCTGGCCCAATTTTTCCTTGGGAGCTGCTCTTGGGCTGGAATTGTACCATTCGGTCCCCTTACTGCTGCACCATAACTGTGCTGTGGCTGTTGCGGTGTCTGCTCTCCCACCATCATGGTCTTTGCCCTGGCCCAGATCTGCTGGCTTGTCTTCAAATATCCCCAACTCACTGTGGACTTTCTGGGAATTCACTGGTCAGATTCTGAACCTGACTGCTGTCTCCAGCCCTCACTCACTGCGCAGCACCCTGGCTCCTGGTTGGGATGGTCACCTGCTTTGTTGCATTGTGAGGTTCCCAACCAACCTTCACTGGTGGAGCAGTCAGATCTTCATGCTATCCAACAACACCAGCATAAAGACAACTTCATTTAATCAATAGGAAAAAAAAAAAAAAAGAAAATTCAGTGGTATATTGGTACTTAATGTCAAAAGTCCAGGAATCAAGAGGACAAACAAGACAGTATTTCTATTATTTATGCTAAAACAATTTGAGAAAGGTACAACCATACCTGCAAATACAGCAGGAATTCCCAGTGCATGGTAATATATAGTAGGACAGTACAAAAATATACAAAATATAATAAAAACTAAACACACAGAGAACAGAAGAATGCTATGTTTGTCTGGTAATACTACAAGGAATGCAAGACAATAGCAAATAAATGCTATATTGGAGTCTGAAGGAGTCTAAAATAATCCTAAGACTATAAACACATTGGAGAAAAAGTATAAAATCAGCATGTCTTAGCTAGGGATAGGGGTATGTGCAGCCAGTCAACATCACAGTAAGTAGCAGGGGAGGAGGAAAAATATCTGGTTAAAACATCAGGACAAACTATTACTTTAACAAAAGGCTTCCTCTGATCTTTAGTTCCTCTGAACATATACACCAAAAAAAAAAAAAAGGCAATAATGTTTTACATTAGAGAAAGAAAAAAAAGGAAGACTTGTTCTGAAGTTCTTCCAGAGTAAACTCCAGTTCTCAGCAAACATAATTCCTTGGGAAAACATATCAAGTTCACTCTGATGGAACTGGTAGAGAGAAAAGGAAAATGAGATCTTTCTACAAGCTTCAAAAAGAAAGTATTTCTTTTTACCTGCGTTGTACTGAGATATGCTCAAAACAAAGTAACCATGGAGAAAATGATGACACTATTGAGCTTCAGATCACCCATTTTTTTATGCATTGTAAATTAAACTGAAAAGCCAATTAGGAAGAATGATTTTATTAGACTTAACTTTTGTTCCATTTTCTGAGAACCTGGAAAATCTGTCCATTGACAAATTTCTAACAAACAACATGTTTTGTGAGTTTTCTGCCCTCATAACCTGCTGTAGGCATGCACTCTTTATGCCTTCCAGATTTAATACCTAGAAAAGGATTACTGTAGTCCTGTCCCAAACATCATTTACAATTTTAACATTAATTTGATTTTATGTTGTATTTTCAATGTAGATGTTTACAATTAGGTATTTAAAAACATGGTTGAGCTTCTGAGCAACAAGAGAGACAAGGTTCAGAGCTGCTTATAAATGGCCATGCCCATGCAAAGCCAATCTGGAGAGGGAAGAGGAGGGCTCTGTTCAGGAGGAGATCTGACCTTTCAGTTGACCAGAAGGTGACACATGGTAAGTGACTCTTGGCCCATACTCGTCAATGTGAATTTTCCCTGGGCTCTGGGCTGACCCCCTGCCATTCCCAGCTGGCCCATAAGTAGCTGTCTTCAAATTCTTCTCATATCAGGAGCATATTTCACTAAAGGGGGAATCATCCTTTTCTGTGGCTTTACATGCCATTTCTGGGTTTTGGCAGAATTTCTTTGAACTCATCAAAGCTCCAAACCAGATTTTCCTGAGTCAAGAAAAACAGTGAGAATGAAACAAAACTGCATCTTCCCCTGCAGCTGTTCCAAGCATTTTTCAGTAGACCTTTAGTAAGAGATCTCCATGACACATTTTCAGTGGTGCATCACCTCCTGACATTTGACTAGATGCACTGTGAAATCCTTTACTGGTGAAGGAAGGAGGAATGCATGATGAGAAATGCAAGAAAAATTAGGATGCCGAGGTACAGAAAAGACATTTAAATATCTTCCAACCTCAAAGACATCTTTGTAATTCACTTTTGAAAACATGAAATGTACTGTGCTTGGTATGCAGGAGGCATATGCAATGCATATGGAAGAGATTCAACACCTTTATTTTTACTAAATATACAGGCTCCTTCTTCCCTTTGTGGGGGAGTCTCCTTTCTAACTCATTTCAAATAGGACTGCATTGGAGAAAACAAGACAAGCAGAGCTTCATATAGTCCCACTCATACATACATACATACAACCTGACGTAGATGACAAAGTAAGAAGCTACTTAAAAGACTTGAGGTTCTAGTACCTGGGCCAATTCAACAGGCATCTCAATCAAGAAGCAAACCACTAAAAACAAACAAACAAATATATAAACATCACTAGCAGACAGCTAAAATCCACCTCTCAGTCTGAATACTACGGGGGCTTATGCCAGAATTAAGAAAGTCTGGAAATGGAAGCTTCTGCCAAACATGCAGTTTTTCTCTCTCTACTTGAAAATGGTCTTGTAGAAAAAAAACCCAGCAAACACCCCAAAGATGAAACAGAATTGTGTAGATGGCCATTTTGGAGTCAAAAGAGCTTGGTTGGTATTTGGTTTTATTGTGTGGGGTTTGGGTGTTTTGGATTTTTCTTTAGTTGGCGGTTTTGGGGGAGGCTTGTTTTGTTGTTTGGGAAGGTTTTTTTTAATCACTAAACATCTATGCATGTGTTGGTCAAAGCTACTCTTTCAAACTTCTTGGAGAATTAAATAGGTATCATTGCATTTCCTGCTCATGGATCCAAATTCATAGATGATTCTGAAATGCAAATATCACAGACACAAGGAGACTCACTGAAAAAAAAAAAAAACAACAAAAAAAAAACCAAAAAACACACACAAAAAAAAAGACAAAAAAAAACACACCAAAAAACCAAAAGCAAAACCAGGTCCAGTATCATCTAGAATTGTCAGTGTGCAACAGTGTGGAAATAAAAACTCTTTGCTAATCTCAGCTTTTCTAAACATGCATGTCCCAGCTGCCACATGCTCTCAAGTCTTCTGATCTGTGTCTGTAAGAGGCATCTTTAGTGTCACTGCCATTTCCCTGCTAAATGGACTGTAAGACTTACAAAGTTTCTGGATAAAATAGTGGTAAATTTTAAAAGGCCAAACAATTGCATCTCTTATCAGCCATTTCAATTTGCTAATTAATATGCAAGTAAAACCCATTCCATCATTTGCAATAACATGGATCATTCCCACACAACACCTCTAAGCGACATAACTCCACGAAATTCATGACAACAAAAAAATTTCAAATGACAGATAACATTGCAGAATTCATGAAATATACTTTATATGAAATTCACTCCTGTTAGGTGTGAGCACACTGACATCAATGAAGAATAAATCAAGTGACTACACAAAATGTTACCTGTTCAAGAGGTTTTTCTCCTGCACCTCCGTTGGTTAGTCTTCTAAAGAAAAATCACCTCCTCTAGAATTACTGCTTCAATTTACACAGTCATATCAGATTCCCCAAGGTGATGCTGCTAGATGCTGGCAAAGAAAAATCATGCTGAATTAAAAGTTTTAGCAGAGAAAACTTGGGGGTTTTTTGGGTTTTTTTTTTGCAAAATGATACCAAAGTACACAGTTAAGTAAAAAGGAATGGCTCTTCTGAAATCTCATTAGAATCTACCTATGATTTATAAATTAGATGTAGAATACTCACTACCTCTAAATAATACTTGATATTCCTGCATTTACATTTACTGTTAAATGGTTAATGAAGATGACTGGCTTCATCTTCAGCTTGGTAAATGTAAAATATTTTCCAATTGTCACAATCTAGTAGAAAGCATTTATTCTATTCTACGCAGTGCTAATAAACAATATTTGCTGCCATTTCCTAATAAGAAGTGCTACCAGCTGTCCCCTGTGTAATGTAAATATATGCATGCAACTTAGAGACACAGGGACAGAAAAGGAAAGGACTGTAAATTTTTATAATGGATATTGCTGGGAGGGTTAAAATATTTCTTTATTTAAAAAATAACTGTTCTTTGCCTTCTACTTCAAATGGTTAAATATATGTTCTCTGGGATGGTCTTTGATTTTTAAGCATTGATAAAAATGTAAGAATTTGACAAAATGCATTCAATTGAAGAATAACTTTCCACTGCCACCTTTTCAGCTCATAGAACTTCCTGTCTTCAGTCTTCCTCCCTTCCCATAGTTCCACAAAATGCACTTAACTACAGATTCCTTTGTGGGATAATTAGACTTCAAAAGCTTAAATGAGATGCATCTTCTATATTTTATTATTTCACATATACACAGAGATCCGCAGTGACCTTCAGGGTTGAATGCACGAGGAACATGCAGGCTCTAAAGTATCTTACAAATATACTAGCACTGGTATCTTAGGCACACATAACAAGCATATGCAGATTGCTACCAAAAGGATAATCTACCTTTAAGATTGAGTAATGAAAAATTTCAAAGTATCTTACTTTGTCTGATCTACTAGCATACAAGTTATCAGTAGAACACCATATTAAAGAATTTCCATTAGATAAATAGAGCAATAAACCAACAGATGATTTTATATCAGAGCCAGTTCATTATTTTATCACTCACTCAGGACTAAAAAGAGAGAAATTTTACATGATCACTTAATATATCTACAGATTTGTATTAGCTTTCCTTGTCCTTGATCGTAACAATACACCTACCTGGAAGATACTGAAAATTACTGTCACAACATTTGATATCCCACCGTATCATGCAGTGCTTAAATGGGCTTTCCCCCAAAAGTATTTCCTGTGCATATTGCAGTTTCTTGTCAGGAAGTATCAATTTTTCCAAAGTTTACATCAAATTCTATCATTACTTTCTTTACCTAGACTCCCTTAGGCATAAAATAAAATTGCATTTAATTTACATTTTTAAAACCAAATTTATAGAATACAAGTATCATATTTTTCTTAATATTTAATATTTTTCTATAATTATGTGGAAAAATACACCCAATATTTGTCAGCACTTGTAACAAAAAAAACCTGTAAAAACATTAAAATAGACCAGTTAAGAATTAAACTGAATATCACCCATGTTGCTGAGGTGTGGTTTGCTAACAATTACCGATTTTTTCTAAAGAGTGCGATCTATAGCAGCATTTTAAATTCCATTTAAAATATAAATTCATGAATGTTACTACATAAGATCATAGAAATAGAGATAACATACTAAAGGCCTCTTGCCTAGAGACTGACCTTTTCAAGCTTATTCCAGTACTTTACTTGCTCCTAGTTATTGTTCAATATTCCTTTCCCAAGAGCACATTAATAATGATAAAAGAAGTCTAACAGCTATGATAGCTGATTTAGAGGTTCAAATTCTTTACTGCAGCAATGAGATGGTTTTTAAAAAGGCAAAATGCCAGTCATGAGATTCTACCAGACTATTGGTAAACTACTGACAGCAGCACTACAGCAAATCAATCAACAATGCAAAAAGCTGACAAAGAAAGAAGAAAATAAAGGCTTGAACAACTTTGCAGTTTACAGGCTTTTGTTGACAAATTGTGCTGTCTAATGACATTTTACTGTGTATTACAGGAAAATTCCAGATTTTGATGCTAGAACAGGTCAACAAAATCCAAATGAATTTCAAATGTAGGACTACATAGAGAAAATAAAATATTCTCTTCAGACACACAAGAACAGGACAAAAAGATGACCATGTTTCAAAACAGAAATAACTATTAAAAGGGGCTTTTGAAACAAAAGAATTTGGGTAATATTTTTCTTCCTATTTTTTTCTGGTTGCTATTTAAACTAAATTATTTGCATCAGACTTGAAACCTAGTTGAGAGTTAGAATTTTCTCAGTTAGGGCTAATTGACTTTGCCTTGCCTGCATAAAAACTCGGTAGATTAAATTACAAGCAATCAGTGGTATTTTTCATTTGAAACAGCCTTCAGTGAGCCTCATTTATAAACAAACAAGACACAGCATTATTAATTTATTAATGGACTCAGTGTAGTATATAATGGCATCATTAATACCAAAGTCACTTCTGTTCATGTAACTAATCAGAATTCCAGGAGGGGGAAAATTAACATGATAAATGTTTGGGAGAAAATATGGAAACCGTAAGTATGCAAAACATTTTTTTAAAATGCCTGTTGAGGCCATTGGCTGACCAACTTCCAGCAAGAAATGGTGCATGCAGCTGCCAAAAGGGAACAGTGGAATTGGCCTGCCCCTCTGAACTGACCCCATATCACACCAGTATAAACCAACTGTCTAAAACACTGACAATATTTAGCTTTAGAAAAGCTAAGTCAGTACTAAGCATGGTAGCATTTAGCTTTAGAAAAGCTAAGTCAGTACTAAGCATGGTAGCTTATCTTTGTCACGACCCTTGGGACCGTGCCCCATGGGTGAGGGTCACCCTTGGCTTCTCATCTCTTGGTACCCAACAGTTCTTCCTGCTCCATGATAATTTTAACTGAAACAGACAAGAACATCAAAGTGAAAGACAGATGGTTGGAGTACTGAAACAAGGGGTTTATGTTCAGAGAATAAACAGAATTTCTAGTTATGTCTGCCTACTCACACTTTTAAATAGTTTGGCTTAGGATGCAGTTTTTAAACTACATTGCTAGATTTTATTGCATACTTGCAATAACATCATTTTGCAAGTTTTTAATAGAAACTTCACAAACCTTTTTTGTCTCAAACTGTCTGCTTGGGGAAGGGACCATCCTCCTGATCTGCTTCCCTAACAAACCTACTATCTACCCAGCTCTCGACCTTCAGGAACAGCAGGAGACACCACAGCAATGCACCTCCTGCAGGTGTGCCTCACTCTCTGTGCAGCTTCTCAATGACCCTCAAAATTACTCAAGTACCTCTTGAGTAACCACTCATTTGGGACCAGCCATCCTGCAGGAGCCTCACCTGGCTCTTTCAGAGCCTGGCTGATGGTAATGTATGCACTCAGAATATATGCTACGGTTGGTAATGAGCCCTGTGTAACAGGTGTGGAGAACAGCCTCCCCCAAAACTCTCTGATGTGCTACTTCAGATTCACCACTGGCCTTAGGAGAGCACTTGACAGCCCAACCCCCGAGTCTCTTGGGCAGACATAAAACAGAAATACAGAATTTTTTTTAAGACCTTGCAGACTTTTTCTGTGGCAAAAAGGAACAAGTGAAAGAAACAGAGGTGTGCAAGTTAAAGCAATAATTTATAAAATAAACCCAACAGCTTTCTGAGTCATATCTTGTCTCCTGGCTTGACGGGGTCTGTGCCACAGGCACCATGTCACAGGTGACTGTGAGAGGATGCAGGGCAAGGAGAGCACAAACAGTGCAGGAGCTAGAAGAGGCTGCAATTAGATGGTGAAAGAAAATGAAAGAGACACGAGAAGGAGAAAAAGCCAAGCAGTGAAGAGATAACAGCGCAGGTAAACAGAAGAAGCTGTCCATATTGCAGCAGCTTGACAAATTAAGCATTTTCAGCTGTTAAAATTCAATTGACAGCTCAGCCACGTCCTCTGTCTCTGGTGCATTTAGAAAGGAAAAGTAGCATTCCCACTTTTACAGGCAATTTCAGACTCCAGAAACTATTAATGTTCCTGTTACAGGAAGCACAGCCCTACCAGTGCCACTGACTCAGGTCTGCCCACCCATCCCCATGTTGCCCTCACAGCTCTCCTTCAGTTGCCTCAATAGCCCTGCCCCATTCCAACACCTAGTGGTACTTTGCTATTGCTCCGATTGAGGCAGATAATGGCTCATAAGCCCGCTGCACAATACAGACTTCAAAATCTTCAAAATAAAATTTCTCATTTTGTAGCAAATATTTCAAACTCCCAGTGATTCAGTACAAAGTAAAGACAAGAAAGGAAAAGAAAAACAGGGACATGAATAAAGGCAGCAACTGCCCAATGTCACATTTCAGATTCATAATATTTCCAAGAACTGTGAAGAGAACTGCATGCATTTATCTCCATTACTGAGGACACAAGTTAGGTCTTTCCCAATAAACACAGGTTGCTTTCCTAAATGAAACCAGTTCTGCAAACTTTGTATGAACCCACAGACCACTATCAGCTTTTCCAGAAGAAATAAATAAAATTAAGAAAAAGTCAAAGGAAAGGCAGCTGTGAATATATATTTTTTTCACCCTGAAAGAAGGACAGGAGCAGAGGATGGAGAAATACCACTGTTTATTTTTTAAAAAGTCATTCTAAATTGATTTAGCTTAGAAAGTTCAAACCTACTTTCATACATTGGATTATTGAGAGTGTTTGTCTCTCTGATTAGCACTGGGATACTAAAAGAATTGATTAACATTTATTCCTGTATAAATTATTACAGCAATTGATTCTTCATTCCTATCTGCAATTGATCCGAAAGCAGATGTGATAGAACCAGTCCAGAGAAGAGGAAAAAGTAGTGTCCCTAAAAAGAAGGGGGAAGTCACTGAACTAAGCTAAAGGTGACTATCAGAGAGTCAACCAATTGATGTTTCCTGTGCATATCCATATTATCCAATAATTTAGACTGGAAGGTCATTTGGCCCCAAGTCCTCCTTCAAATTTGTTGCGAAATCTCACTGCAAAGTTAAATCATGTCATTAGGCATGAGCAACATTCAGCTAAGCTTTGACCATTTCCACTGCTGGATATGTCCTTGCTGGACACTTTTCCTAGTGCTTAATAATTATTATATTTGAAAGATTATTTCCTTTTAATATTTAATCAGATTTCTCATGTAACTTGTGCTGTTGCTTCTCACTCATTGTCTGCACAAACCTAAGAGAGGTCATATCTACAGTCTCCCATTAGATAACTGAAGATAACATTAAGATCACACACAAACCTTCTCTTCTCCAGATGGAATAAACTTCAGTCCCTCCTCACGTATCGTTTCTCCAGCACTCATCTTCATGACCCACACTGGACTTTATACAGGCATCTTTCTTGTGCTGGGATCCCAAAGTTGCACACAGTAATTCAGCTGCAAACTCACAAATGGCAACAAAAGATGTAAAAACCCCAAATAAACCCCGCAAAAAAACTCAACCGAAAAAATCAACTTTGAACCTGCTGTCTGCACCTTTCCTATTACAACGTAAAATGTGGCTCGTTTTCATGACACAGATGCACTGCTGAATTGTGTTCAGCTTGTCCACCACAATGCCCAGGACTACTTCTGCAGCACTGTTCTCCATGCTGCCCTTACACAGTCTGTGTTGTCACACAGGATAACTATCCAGAGCTGTAAAACCACCACAAAATCAGCAATGCCTTTACCCGCGCCGAAGACCTGAAAAAGAAAGCCGACTGCTTCAGGATAAAATGGGATATGAAGGTTAAGAGCTCTGCCACAAAAAGATGGATGGGTGCTCTGCCCCAGCAAGTCTTTTCATTCACATGTCTATCACTGTCCATAGCTAAACAAGCTAAATCCAGAACCTAACCTGAAGTGTATCTAATCTGCTTTCTACCATTCTGCAGCGACTTGTTCCATTTCAATGCAAAATGCCAACGGAAGTGGATTTATCAACATTTGTCACTGTCAGGTACTCAAAAGGTATTCAGCATTTCAAATTTTAAAACTTTATAAGGACTGAACACAAACTTTTATCTAACATAGAGAGTCAGGAACTTTAAGAGGTCAAGGCAAAATATTTATAATATGTGTATGCCATAGAACAGGGTATCAGGATGGGAATTTGAAGATGCAAAAGCCAGCTATAGAATTTCCCCCCTGTAAAAATGCAATAGATGTGTTAATCAGGCTAAGGATAGAGACTTCACAGGCCTTTTCCTTACCTCCCTTCGAAGTGTAATACAAAGTGGAAGGTATACATATTCTGTAGGTATATTTAACAAATTACTTTTATGTCCCTCAAACATCTGGGAATACACTTGTTACTTCAGTTTTGATTCAGTAAGGTATTTCACCTAGCAAGCTATTATCATTTCAAAGTCCTTGCAGCTTCTTGAGGCTTCACTATGATCATAATAGACTATTTTAAACATTCCCAGATGATACAGCATTGCCCAGAGAATACATCAACCCTTTACAATAAACACTAATGAATCTTACTATTTAAGCAGCATTTTCTTTCTGCACAATACTTAACATCAATTGCACCAGTTTGGTACAGCTTATTATTCTAATAATAATGAGCCACCTTTTCCCCATGTAAAAAATTAATGAGGTGCCATCCTTTTTTGATAATGGATTAAACAGTGTAGTTGTACTTTCCTTAAGGATAGTTAAGCTGTGGACTTCTGGAAAGGACTGTAGACCCTGTCAGTTTAAATGCATTCTTTAGATGAGCTAACAGACCAGACTTTTTAACATTCTGTTGCCAGCTAGCAGGTTGAAAACAATCCAGCAAGCCCTTTATAGAGAAAAAATATGATCTGTACAAAGTGTTAACACGAAAGCTTAGCCATGCTTGTAGCATAACATATAAAATGGACAGCTGAGTGGTTAGTAATGACTCCCAAGCCTCCAAAAATTATAGTTAAATCCCTATATGTATTTGCTGCTATACTATATTTCTCAATGAATGGCAACTTTTAACTATATGACAGAAGCAATGTTAAACCCCTCAACAGTACAGCTTTTCAGTATGCATAGAAATTTCTCTTGAGTCTGTTTGAAAAGACAGTGTAGAAAAATGGGAATCAAGAGGGGAAATGCAACTAAAATGTTGTTTGAAATAAAACGAAAATGGCACACAGAATAGCTGAGGGCTGCTGACAGGTCACCTAGTCCAACTCCCTGCTCAAAGCAGGGCCAACGACAGCATGTTGATGATGGCCATGTCCAGTTGGGTTTTAAATGTCCCCAAAGATGGAGATGCCATAAGATTTCTGGACAGACCGATCTGGAAGTCTTTAACCACTCTCACATTAATAATATTTCTTATGTTTAAATTGAATATCCTGCATTTGTATTTGTGCTCATTGCCTCTTATCTTGTCTCTGGGCACCACTGAGAAAAGTCTGTCTCAGTCTTTTTTACCACTGCCTCAACACACATGGGGTTGGTGGGAATCAGAGGATCTGGAAATAATAGTGACTGGTTGAGAACTATAACTTACCTGTCTGCATTAGACTCAAATTATGGACAACATGCAGACAAAGGCCTTCCTCCACATACTTGTGTTTAGACACCCTTTCTGAATATCCAGTATCTCATACTGTACCTCATACTATATATATATCTATAAATATAATCTATGTTACAGGCACTGTACAATATAAACAGAAAATTTGTGAGCTTCCTAGGTAAGGTGAAAGGTGCCATGTATATGACAGAAATAGGCAGTACTCATTTACAGAATTTCACTCTTTTCCGTAAATAAAAAGAAGGTTTCAATAATTAAAATGGTAGTTTAAGTAACACTATATTTCATATTTTATTGAAAATCTCTTTTGATTCTACTCTAAGATTCATGTCAGCTCCTTTATGCCCTTATTCTTTGTGTCTATCTAGTAACTGTCACATTTACATTTTCCAGTAAAAAAATTATCTGGAGAATATATCATTGCTGAAAATTACTGATTTTCACCTATAAAAATAGTCCAAATACAACACTGAACTAAGCATTTTTTCAATGTTTTAGATTTTAGTGAGGATTTTTGTTTGTTTTTCAGGTGGTTGGCTGGTTATTCTGTCACAGGAATCTGTAACAATGGAAAAATTGTGATAAAAGTAGTCAAACACACTCTGGTTTTATATACTGGACACAATTAACTGTGTTTTAAAATACATTAGGATATTACAGGAAGAAGGAGTTTATATAAAATAAAGGAAAATACATTTTGGTTTACCACAAGAGCTCTACACTCCTGACAGATGCAGCTTTCCCTATGCCATGACATTTGTTTACAAACCTCTAAAGACTGAGGAGCCACGGAGCTGTTCAGGTTAATGCATAAGTCATAACTACATCCAGGTAAGGTAGAGGACTGCACCCAGAAATGAAGAGATAGAGGGGTGTGGTAATTCACACTGCATTTAGAACAAAGGGAACTGTACTACGTACTCTCAAATAACACTGCATAGGAATTAAAGTACATTGATTTCTTCAAGAAATTCCTGAAGCTTTGCAGGAATGTGGTTAGCAATACAATTAGCTGGCTCTGTTTCATGAGAGTTTTCTTCATCTGCTAAAAAAATGAAAACCCTTTAATAAAATCCTCCAGAGGTCAGCTTTGCTAAGAAGTAAAACCGTCAGGCTTCCCATCCTTGCTTAGTAATTTGCACTTGATGCAACTGAAGAATTTATCCGTTGCTACAAGCTGTTCTTTCCAGTGAAGAGAAAATTTTCCAACTATTTGCAACCTACAGATCATTAAAAACAATCCCATACACACAGCCACCAGAAGCATCTAGAGTTACAGTGTTTTCCTGATGCCTTTCTGCAAGCTTCAATTACTCTTTGTAACTTTACAGTACAAAGACATTCTATACACAAATTTTAGGTTACATAATAATGCTTTGAAAGAGCCTGTACATATTTCTTTAAAGTTTGCAGAGTCTTTAAAATTACACAGACACAATTTTAACCACGAAAGTATCAAATAATTCTGCATTCCTTTCCTTGTAGACTCTGACTTCACACATTATGCTTTCCATACATTTACTGCATCTTGTACAGGCTAAAGCAAAAGCATTTTCTAAAAGGAAAAAAAAAAAAAGAAAAGAAAAAAAGGCAATCTCTGAGGGCCACCTGAAGGTATAGAAAATCAATAAAAAGTAACTGTCTGGCTTCACACAGTTTTCAGGTGGGAGAAAATGCAAACCCATACTTCATAATAAAATATAACTACAAAGATCTAACATAGAACAAAACGTGAAAAATCCTGATTCCTCACAAATACTGTGTTCATAAACTCTGTGGGTCTCACATATCAGGCAGAGCCACAAGACTTCTGTAAAAGCTGAAACAGTTAAAAAAAGTCAAGCTTCAAATAGGACTACAGAATATTTTGGAGTTGAGCAATGTCATCAAATCCTAAGGTAAGAGTCGGAACAAATCAACTGAGATTCCAGTGGGATAAAAATCTTCCAATCTTCTTGACAAGGCTTTCAGGAAAAAAAGGACAAATAATGAGCAGTTCAGCAGCAGTCTCTACTCAATGCCACTGCAGGATCTCAGAAGCATCATCTATTTTTACATCAACAAGCAAGAGACTTCCAGATCCAGATGTTATTAAGAAATATCCCAAACTCATTTACTTCAACCATCTAAAAGTCTCAAAAGCTGATAAGTTGTTTCTCATAAGTATTCCAGTTTGAAGTTTGCTCTCTTCTACCAGTCTTTGTTACATCGTGATCCTTGTTTAAAATAAAACCAGATTATGTCACTTTACATGTCCAAGGATTTCTCTGCTTTCTTGGCCTCTGCAGGATACATGCTCTCTCTTCTACCCAAAGAGCACTGAGCAACCTGCATCCTCCCAGCTGCACTTGCCATTGTTTCACTCTCACCATATTGAGGAAGGTCCAAAATCCCCATCCTCCATTTCCTCCTCCATCCACTTCATGTTAAGTTCATCCAGTCTTCCATCCTATCTGTCATGCCAGAACCCTGGCCCTCATTTTCATCCCCTGTGTGGGCTTATGCACTCCTGAATCATCTCCTCACAGTGCTATATCATTCTTTCCTTGCAGACTGAGAAACAAATCATTCTGTGAGTTAAGATTTTAGAACGAAAAAGGGTATGGTGATGCTTTTAAGCTGGAAGGTAACCATTCGTTCAAGGCTGGTTTAGCTTCTACAGGCTTAAAGGGACAGTGAAGTTAATGGTGCAACTATTCCTCTGCTCTTCCAGTTATCATCCAAGTGAATAAAATTCCACTCAGAGATGCCTGAAAGAACTCTTAAAATTGCCAGATTGATCAGTGTTTCTAGAGTTACTACACCAGAGACTTGCAGAGAAATGCCATTCAAAGTAAACCACCATTTCAATCAGCCAAAAAAGGAAAAAACAATCAAATGTCATAATATTTCTGGCTTATATTGCTGTCAATTCAAACCTAAACATAAAATAATGATAACATGCAAAACTTGCATTCTAACAGTCATTGCTCAGTAATTCTCTACAATTTTAAATCACATGTTTAATAACCTTGCGTGAACATGGACAGTATCATACAAAAAGCATCAAATAGATGTGAGTTAAAATTACACAACTGAACAATCAGTAATAGCATCTTATTTAAATTTAAATAGGCAGTTCTCAAAAAGGTTATTGGAGAAAAATACTTAACTCTTCAATGGGATACACATTTAAAGTTTCTTGCTCTCACCTTTATTGTAGTTATTGCATTTATCAAATTAGAATTGCAAAATAAGATTAAATTATGAAAAACTCTGCCTTGAAGAGCTGATAACTCAATCATCAGGGTAGCATTTAAGGAAGCTAAATACAAAACAGATAAATAAATAAAACCCTCCACTGCCACCTTTCTTCTCTTCTGCTGGAGAGAATACCATTCTGAAGCTATCGATCTGTGAAATCCGTGACACCTATCAAATTCCTGGAAGAAGGGAGGATAAAAAAATGGAAAGCGCTGTAAGCTTGTTGTGCTGATTTTCTCTATCTAAGCATTGGATTCTTCTGGAGATGGGATATGGCATAAACCTAACAGCTGTTCTAACCTCTCCATGACAGACATTCTCATGTCACATTAGGGTGAAAGAGTTTGCTTTCCCTGAGATAAGTTCCATTTTCATTAAGAAGAGGAAAGAAAAGTAACAGTACACCAAAGAAAACTTGTTTGTAGCCCCTACTCTGTGCAGATCATGGCCTGTGCCCATGTGCTCTCAGAAGCTCCCAGGAAAAGTTGGCATCTGTGCTGCCAGGGCTGTCTTATTGTCTGCCCACACTCTGGCTTACAGAAATAAAGGTGGATGTAGACCCACGGATCCTTGGAACCTCAGTTACCCTGTTGTCCTACAGCAACTTCAGCACCAGCAACAGCCCAGAGGCCCAACAGAACTCCATACCATGCTGGCAATCCAAACACAGAGAGTAGCACAGCGACAGGATTCACATCCATGTCTGGTCCAGTGCTCTCCTTCTTCCCCAAGACCCCAATATTTACATAAATAATATCCATTACCCATGGGAGATCCTAAGGTGGAGGTCCCTGAACAAATCTCCTCCTCATAGCTTTCCCAAAAGAAAGTGTAGTTTGCCAGCCTGTAAATCTATACAGCAAGTTAAGTAAAAAGAAAAGTCATGTTTTTGCTAATTTGTCCTTTGATCATGTTATTGTCACCTTCGGCTTTATGGTGAAAAAATAAATATTGCAGATTTTTCAAGGATTTTACTGTTTTAAAGAGTCCCAGGAAAGTCAGGAAAATGCATGGGGTTAGAAATTTGTATCAGCACTTATTTGGGAGAAAAGAATAGCAGTTCTTATAATCCTGTCTTAATGCTGCCTATTTAACTGATGCAGTGAATCTATTAATGTTGTTTTATATAAAAAAAAAATCAAGCACTGATTTATAGCATGCAGTTACTTCTGTGTATTCCTATATACACATAGCACAAATCTTTCATTTTTAAAACCAGGTAGACTAGAAGATACAAACCAGAAATCCATCATGCCCTTAGAACAAAATATTATCCTGCATTTGACAACAAATAAAAGTAGCAATGTACTCATGTTTGTCTGGCTGGGCACGCACAACAGAACAATAAAATACACAGACTAAAGAAAATTCATCCTTGTTTGTAAAAAAAAAATAAATAAACTCATATGACAAGTTAATTTTGATAGAATTAGATAATTATTTAGGCTCTTTAAAACCATGGTCTGAAGTGTCAAAGTCCATGACAGATTAATGTGCAGTATACAGGCAGGGCAGTTGGGAGTTTACAATAAATAAAGTATATAACACCTCTGACAGTTTTTCTACTGCACATAGCATATATATACGTAAACACTCATTTACAAAGCCCCACTGGTTGAACTAAATTAAACCATTTTCTATCTCCTAAATTGGTCAATTGTAAGAAGCTTGGCTGTCAGATCTGTTTTGAAGAAAGACTCATTAAGCAGTAGCCTCCATTTCTTTCTTTGCAAGACACCATGAGATCCAGTTAATGATTTGAAAAAGAATCTGTAGGCTGCAACTAATGATCCATTTAGGTCAAAGTTTCTATTGAACTTGTTTATTTTCATTTACAAGTGATTTCAATGTCTTGTACAAAAGATGTTTACTTTACATTTCTTAGTGGATGTCCTTTCAACTAACAGCCCACTGGATCTGCCGACACTCCATATCAAATGAACCTTGCATATCACATGAAATATGCATATTTTGAGTGTCTTAATCAAAGACCTAGAAAGCAAAATTTCTTTAATTTGTTGATATACATTACAGTGCAATTTAGTACTTCACTGCTTGGAAAATACTTACAAGGAACAGATTTTTCTTTACTTCGTCTTTTGCGTACACATGGGATAACTGTGGGAAGCCTGTTAGACACTTAGTGGTTTTGAATACGTTAACTGCTTCAAGGCAGATTGATATAAAGCTGGTTACATAATAACCAAGAAAGAGAGTTAGGATGAGAGAAAAGTGTTAATTAAGCTGTCGTAATCAGCCCACCTGTTAAATGCATAACCACAACAGAAACAGAGTTTCCTACCACTCTAGGGAGAGAACAGACATTAAAGTCATCCTGAACTTGCATGGGTGGAGAGGGGAGGGTAAGGGGACCTGTAACAGAGCAAGTGATCAGATGAAGGGGAAGGGTTGAAAGTATTTTCACAAAGTAGAATACGAAACATAAACCTTTTCCTGTTCATTTTCAAAGCCACACATTCATAAACACATCTGCTCTGAGGAAAGGGTTTTTTTTAAGCCACTACATTTGCCATATCACATTGCTCATTATATCTGGCAGTGTGTTTTCAGCAGACTTCTTTAACTGGGAGCCTGGCTGGCAAATCAGCTTTTAATTCTGTCTCCCTTTCCAATATTCTTCAAAGCTAACTGACGAAATAATACCAAATTCCTTAAAAATCAAGTTTTTATTACTCCTTCTTTCATTGCTGTTGCCATTAGATATCACATATATATACATACATACACACACAGAGTCTTGATAAATTTCACACCAATTTTGATGTTAACATTTCAACACCAAAAGAAATCCAAACTTTGCTGCAACACTAACTTTTTTCCCTTAGTGAAACCAGAAGCAGTCAAAGCAACAGTTTTAAAAACAAAGATCAGTTTAGAAGTCATTTGTTAAAAGACAGCATTTGTTTTGATACGTAGATTTCCTACCAGATTGTTATGAAAAACTCTCTGCAAATAGATTTTTTTTTCCCCAGGGGACATAGCTCTGTTATTTCCATTTGCTCTCTCTTGCCAAAATAAGTCCTTTTCAATTTTCAGAGTTTCCTTCAACTGGTAACTCTTCAACCCAAAACAGCATCTTGTTCTGCTCTAGAAAAATAGATTGCATGTCTCTGTGAAGTGCAGTTATTTACAGTATCAGATCAAATGCATATATGAATCTGTTCCAATCCAAGGAATCTGTTCCAAGTAGGCGGTTTTCTTTCCTGAGGATGAAATAACTGATGCAGAAGAAGCAGTGGTACTGGTAGAGCCTCTTGTTTACTGAATAAACAGAGCTGAGTTCAAGGATGGCAAATCTGTCAAATCACAATAGGATATCCTAACTAGAAGGAAAAATTAGATGGAAGTGTTTGCTTTCCATTTTTCTTCATTTTGTTATATGTCAGGTGGAAAAGAAATCCTGGCTGTAACACACGGCCTCATTACCAGTTAGAATTACTATCTTCTTTCCCACATTTTTTTCTACATTATCGCCCTTTCAGTTTCTGATAACTACCAAATATACAGTTCTTCTAGAAAATAGCCAGGTCAGACCACTCACAATTTCAATAAATTGAAGGATTATGGACTGAGCTCCTGACAAAATTGTTGATTGCCCTCCTATTAAGATTCTCATCTGATATAAATGATCCTGAACTTTATATCTCGGCTTTCATTGGATTTGAGCATACTTACAGCCTGCTTCCTCTTGTGGGATGCTATTAACAATCATTACAAACAACTTCTCAGAAGGAACATAACATATCCTAATACTCTGGAGCACTGTATCTGCATGTTGCAGGTACCTCTAGTCTAAATTATCCTCCCACTCCACTATTACCTCACCTCCCACTCTCTGCAATAAAAACAAGATTTGCTTGATTTATAAAGGAAGTAAACATACCATTTCAGTGGTTTATAATAGCATAAAATGGACTGAGTATGGTTCAATGATACATCTGCACAACCACTTGATCCATAATTTAACCACATTGTATTAATTCAGATTTACACTTTAATTGGCTTTTGAAAGATAGAGAAACTGCATTTTTAATGCAGTTTATGCAAGATGGAATCCTGATATTTTCTAACGCACAAAATGACAATTGAAATAGTGAACGAAAGTATGTCTCAGAGGACACCAAATGACTGAACACTGCCATTATTCAGTCTCAACAGGAATCTCATTCTCTTCTTTAAATTTGTATGAATAAATAAAGATCTTCAAGACTACCATTCACCTTGTATAACTTGTTTTATTATACATATAGTAAAAATATCAAAATATTACAAATTTCCCAGACCATTTTGTTCCCAAGACATCCATGCTCTCACATATTTTTACAGGTTTTTTCCAGAGCTAAAAAAAAAAAAGAAAAGAATATCCAACTAAAACTCAGTCCATTAAAATGGATTTTTCAGTTGGATTAGTCCCTTGTCCTGTTCACAATGAAGATACACGACAATTGATGTATTAACCAGGTAGAGACATGGGATGTGTGCAGAGAAAAGCAGAAGAGCATGAGAAAGAAATGGGGAAGGATAAGTGGGGGATAGAAAGGGGAGTGTGAGAGAGGGAAGCAATAAGGGAATAGTACACTGCTGTGCTTTTGGTGGCAGTGTCAGCTTACAGCCATGAGGAGAGTTCACAGAATTAGTTCCAGGTCACTGTTTATTTGTGACCCTGCTTCACACAGCTCCTTAAAGAAAGTTTTGGTGAAGAATTAAGCTTCCAGTAAAACTATCCACTGGAACTGGATGTCCAGGATCTGCTAGTCCTTCCCTACTAGACTCTGAATCGTGGCACAGACCTGTGGAGTCAATCTTGACCAAGTCCTCACTGAAAGCCAGGCCAACGTTTTTGCTGCATCAGGTCATTCAGGGCCACGTTCAGTCAAGTTTTGAATGTCTCCAAAGAAAAACCAAAGAGAGACTGAGACTGTGCACCTTTTATTTAAGAGAATACCTGGTGCATGCCAAATGCAGGTTAACTATTTGCACCAATGCTCCATTTTAATGGTTTTATTTATGCTTACTTATTTAAAGAATCCAGCTTCTACTTCATATCACATTTCTCAAGAGCCAAAAATAGAGAGGAAAATTATTAAATCACCACCTCAGTTCTCAATAATATAAGGATTTGAAGTTTCAGGATGAAAAAAACCAAACCACAAAAACCTTTGAAGAACTGAAGTGCAATCATTTTAAGGGAAATAGAATGTTCTCACAGCCTTTTGCATCACTTCACCTTAGTTAAACAAGCAAAACAAACAGAGCTTACATTCTGACTATGGAAAATGCTGTAGCTTCACTGGAAAAGCAAGCTGCGGGAGAAAAAAATTATTATTGCCATCAAACACCACCCACTTTTGAAGCAAGCTAGACAGCTACTTCACTGAAAAATGACTCAGCTCCTTAAGCTGGATGCAGACACCTCTCACCAGTCTAAATAAATCTTCAGACAGGGAATTTGAGGAAGTTGATGGGGTAGCTCCAGTGACAGTATAGGAAAGATGAAGAGTAGTGGAATGAGGTTACCTCTGCCTCGTTCAATCCTATTTCCTTCCAGCTCCTGTCTACACAGGCAAGAAAAAATGGAGCAGTGGTGACAGTGCCATCACCAGCAGCAAGAAAGCCTCCGGTGTACCACTGATACTGATTACCTTTCTTCTACTGCAGGCCCTGGGAGACATAAGAAAAAAGTTTGATTTATTTGTAATGCTGCGTATACTGAAAACATCTTTGTTGACTTGAGCTCAACATATTTATAGCTTATTAAGTAAATCGGATCATTCTAACAAAGAACAAGCCACTGGGACATATTCCAAGGGAGAAAAATACATAAAAACAGATACTTACAATCAATTTAGTTTGTTTTCAGAACTATATAGTAACTGCACAGTTATAGCTGTCTCCCTTTATTGATTTATTTAATCTTTAAGAACACTTCAGGAAGGCTAAAGTATTTCATATGCAGTTAATGGGATAAACAGCTATTTCACCTGCACTTTAAGGCATCCAATCCCTAGCCTGCATTGCTAGGGAATAGAAGAGGTTATTATCTGACAGCTCTTCACTGACTTACATAGTAGAGTACAGAAGAGTGTTGTGAATAAAACCATATTCAGAACTCTTCCAGATAACTCTGTGTCCCAAAGGGTGCATTTCACTACCACACCCTGAGTCTGAAAAAGTAGAAAACACAAAATAGTTTGAGGGATTGACTTGGGTAAAAAAACTGGGAAAAACTGTTGAAGACTCTACGCTACTCACACATGTAAACCTGCATTACTTCCAAATCGAATACCTAAGACCATTTAATTAAGACGCATTTTATGATCATTTTCAGGAAGGCTCATATTACTTTGATCAAAATATGCTCAGACAATACAGAATCGTTAAGGCTGGAAAAGACCTTCAAGATCAAGTCCAAACATTTAACTGGAACTACCATGTTCACCACTAAACCACATCCCCAAGTGCCACATTCACATGCCTTTCGAATACGTTCAGGGATTGTACCATCCAGGGACGGTGCATATGGCACAGCTCACACATGCAATAAGCTTTCACACTGGCCTCTCTCCACAGCTCCCTGCTGCTGTGTCTGGCAATACTGATCAGCTCTCCACACATATACATCGAGCATGCGTGCATACCCTCAATACTTGTGTACTTATGTGTCCTCCCCTCCACTAACTCCTCTGCCCACACTTTTCGTTCAACTTCAAATTCCTGTTCATACATCCAGCCCACTCAGAAGCACACAACTGCTCCGCTCCGCTCCTGAAAACATTCCATACTGTAACCACTCCTCCTCACAACTCTTGCTTCCTTTCACATAAGGCACATCCTAGTTGTGAAATGCTATGATAAAGCACTCCTATGTAGAGTATTTGATCCCAAGATGTTGGATTTGTTGGACCTTTCTGTTGTTCATGTCCTACATTACCACTACGTTAATGAAAGTAAAGCATTTCATAAGGCTATCATAACAATTTAGCTTTCTTCTTTTCATTGGGAAGACTCAAAACTTAAAAAGGTAGTTAAAAGTCATGAAAACTAAAAAAAAGACAGTTAAAAGTCATGAAAAATCCCAGCATGACACGTAACACCAGTCCTTCTAGGCACCCTACTTTATGACAGATCAAATTCTTTACAGTACATGCTCAGGAGCAAATTACTGAATTTGCATAATTTTCTATTTTGGTTATTCACGTTTCAGTATTGCTTGCAAATACTTATGACTCTGGACTGACTAAATGGTCTTTGTGCCTCTCTCCTTCATCTTCAGCAAACATCTTTAGACAATATAGACATTTGTCAGCATCTCTATTTCACTTTTTTTCCTATAACATGCTATGGGAAAGTAGTTGTCCTCTTCTTCCCATTTTAGAAAAGCATAAGCAGTTTCTCAAAGTAGATACAGAAGATATATCTGTAACTTATTCAGAATCCTTGATAGGGTTTTCCTGCACAACTGTAAACCAAAATTCTTACCTTTTAGCGAAATCCTAGAAAAATGCTGCTCTACTCATTGTCATTTGTATTGAACCAGGAAAGATTTTAATATTCTTATGGGAGAAATTGTAATTTAGAACATAATAAGCGTAGGAATACTTTAAGTACCTGGAAAAAAAGTGCAGACTTGACTGTCCCTTTTACATGGGTGTCAGTGCAGCGAATGCCAGTCAATGCTCAGATGTTCAACAAAGGAAAATTACTTACAATGGAGAACAGAAATGTTTTCATTTTAATAATAAATAAACAGTATATTAAAATGGCACTTTCTTTTATGAAACAGTCTCTGCAAATAGATTTTTAAAACAAATTTTTACTGAGATGAAGAACAAAAAGCCTGCACACTAGGGCAGCCGATACACTTGTGGAATTTATTAAGTTCAGCATAAATGCTAAGACTAAATGAGCTTCTTTAATTTCAGTAATGAAATTGTTTTTGTAAAGTTAAAAATACTGTAATGAGGCCAAAACGGTGTGCTTTCAGAGACTCCCATGGTGAAACAAATGAGATTTTAGCTCCTTTAATTGGGCATACTGCAAGCTGGGCTTGATGCTGTCCTCAGCACAGGATGTTTGTTATCCCTAACAAAAAGAGGTCTACAGCTGTCAACATAATATCATATAGCTTCTCTGAAGCCAAGCCATCAGAAGGAAGACTGCTGCTCTCTGACTGGGACCACCCAAAGGGAGAGATCAAGTAGAGAACAGCTCTACTCTTCCCTGATTAAGAAGTTATTCTTAAGGTAATTTGTTTACAGCTATCAGAGAGAAGCTTTTGAAGCAAAGATTGAGTATTCCCAAAATCCTCCAAGAGAATTTTATTTGATTAAATAATGAATATGGATATTCCCTTACTCTTTCATTCCCACCTACCTCTTTTCCCCTTGCTTATTAGATCTCATTACCTGTCAACACAGGCCCTTGGAGCCTGCCTGTTACAGCAGGGAAAAAAAAAATGTTAGAGGCATTGTGTTGCAGATTTTGGCAATACAGATGCTGGTTTGCTGCCATGTGCAATACTGCAGTGCCAATCTCCAAGACTAAGAAAGTAAGACTCATTTTGAATAAATATTATTTTCATTTTTTCCCTACACTAGGTTTCAAGTGTAAATAGTAGGAAAAAACCCACCCAAATTAATAACACAGCAGCAGTAAAAACCAGTCAGTTAGTTCTTTCACAACTAAACCATGATTTCATATTTGAAGAAGAATAATTCTATAGAGGAAGAAAACTGAACAGTATTCAGAGCTGAAACAGAGGGAATGTGACTACATAGTTTTAGAAACCCTACACAACGATATTTAATTCCAATTAGTTACATGAAGCAGAAAGACTTCCCTATAAATGCACACCGATGGAGATTTCTTTCATTGTAAGATAAAACTGTTAAACCCACACCATAACATTCTACTGAACTTAAAATGTCAAGCCATAATTTTAAAGTGACTTTCTCACTATGTAAAATTTTCTATAATGATTCTATTAATTGTTTTATTGTCACATTTGGAATGTCAACGTATTTTTATATCTAGCCTTTCAGTCCTTTCCTGATTTTCAGCTCTGCTTTCACTCCTCGAGATTGCAATTGTCAACCTGCTACAAATGAAAAATGGGGTTTTTTACAGCAAGGCTTTGAGAAGCTTGATAGTTGCCACATGTTCTACAATTCACCCCTCTGCTGACTCATAAAAAAGAGAATATAACCTTTATGATGAGAGCAAAACACGTTGATGAACAATAAACAAAAGCAAATTAGAAGTTCAATAGAGGTTAAAAAAAGTAATATGAAAAAAATGAAAGTACAGGAGAAACAATAGGCAAAATTTTAAATCTTCACAATCAATGCATTTTTGCAAATGGCTTTTGCCCCTTTGCTTAGATTGTGGAGAGTGCAAAAGATCAGCAAAACTAAACAGAAGGAATGAGAAATAAGATTCTCCCACTGCAATCAGAATGTTGCCAGAATTGTATAAGGCAACCATTCCAAAATAGCTTAGCAGGCAAATGTTTAGAAACCTTTGTGAGATTATGCTCTACAACTTATTTCCAAGACTGCTGTGCACTACATTAATGTTTTGTAAGGGAATGTGGGGGGAAATTAGCAGGAAATAACTAAATCATTAAGGTTTTTCATTTTAATTCAAACTTTATTCATTAAAACCACCCAAAGAACCTGCACAGTACATGAATCAGAGTCAAATAATGAGATATTTTAATTAATTTGAACTTGGTACTTCACTTTGGATCACAGAAACATTCTTAGAGGATGCTCAGAAGACCAGCATGGGGTAAAAGCAAAATGTCACATTACAAGAAGTTCAAAGAAAACATAACTTGAGAGACTCCTACAAAGACAAGGATGATTCTAAGGAAAAATAAAGAATGGGAAATCTATTACAGGCTTTTGTAAAACTGTTTTAGGAGTATTCAAGAGTACTTATCTTTGTGCCTACTATGATACAGTAGACTAAATAAAAGTTATATACTTATTGCATACAGTTTATTATTGTTTAGTGAATTACTCAAAGTATACCCTTCTATGTTTTGAAAGAGCATAGAAAGTCTGAGCACCTTGTGCCTTATATCTACACTCTGAACCTGAAACACGTTATTAAGCTGCGTATCTACATAAACTGAAACAAGAGTCTAGATCATACAGCCTAAGGGACAAATTTAGAGATTAAAAAACTAACAGGCTCCTGAAATAGGCATCAGACAGATTTTAACTGGCAACTGGCTGTCAGTTTTCAGAAACACCACCACTAGAAGATGATGTATTGACAAAAAATTAAAACATTAACATATACAAATATGCATCATCTCAGCATTAACAATATCTGCAGGAGGGTTTTTTTACTAGATGATTTATGTCTTACTATTTAATTTGGATCTAACAAATCTCCTGATTTATTTTGGTTAGCCCTTTAAAAAATAAGATATCTTCTAAAGTCTTTTTCTCATGTTTGGATTGCAAAAAGGGAAAATGTTTAACATGCAAAGTATCTTTGTCCCACCGTTTTCCTTTTACATATTGTTACTATGATGAACAAATTACATTGTCCCATTAATCAACACCTCTGATCGAGATCTATTCTGACACAAAGCAAATAATAAACCTCTCCCTGTAATGAGTTCTGCTTTCTAATAAATTCACCCATTATTTTAGTCTAGAAGATTAAATTTTATAAACATATATAATATGAAGCCCACACAAAATGTACATATAAATATACAAACAAACTTCAGGTTTAAACCAAATTTTGGTATTTGCATTATTTCACAAATAACATGTCACCTTTATTTAAGCTGGTTGGTCCAGCATTTCTCTTCTATCAACTGAAGCAGCTAATTTACTTTCATTGACCATCCAGCAGTATAATGCACCACCTGCTTGTTGTGATTTTCTCTGGCTAGACATTTAAAAAAAACCCAAACAACAACAAAACCCCCCAAAAACAAACAAACAAAAACCGAAACAAAACCAAAATAAATTAAAAAACAAAACAACAACAAAAAAAAAAACCTCCAAAAGTTAAACCTTTTTCTCCCCCATTCTGTAATTTAACTTTGTACAAATGTAATCTTAAATTCTTCAATTCTCTTGGGCATTCTGTGAGAGGAAATGCTGGAATTTTTACAGCACCGCACCTGTGCATGCATGTTGTGATTAATAAGAGACAAATCCCTCAGGCATATTGCAATTGATGCAGCAAAGCTGAACTTACTTGAAGCACTGCAAAATTATCTGTTTCTTCAACTGTTAATTTATTTCTTCATGGCCAGACGGTATAGAAGATGAAGCACTTCTTTTTTTCGTTGCTGTATGAAACTAGAAGATGCACATATGGTGGTCATAGGGCAGAAACTAGTGTTATAATCAGCTCTAATATTTTGGAAATAATTTGCTATTCAGTCTGGTTTAATATTTTAAACCACTTCACATGCTTTAGGAAGTCTAAGTCATAATGTGATGAGGAATCCTATCTAGTCAAGTTTTCTTTGCTATTTTTGTCACCAACTAAGATAATTTTTATTGCTCTGTAAACATTCACAACCCCACCAAATGCTAGTTCACACTTACTGCTGAAAATCAGAAAAAGGAGCCAGAAGCATGTTATGTTCAGTCTGCTACTTCATTTTGGGTTAAGAGACTACAGTTTTGACAGTAGGGCCATCTGCTGTTAACTTTCCGTCTCATCACAATACCAGTCCAGTCAAAAGCAATTAAGCGTGTTTTGCCATTGTAATATGGAGATAATTATGATAAATTACAGTTTTTAAATCAGTCTCAAATTATGCATATGGTAGGTATTTTCCTTGCAGTTACTGATGTAAAAAAATATTCCTGCATTTGCAAAATAGTTCAGATATTTTATTGATGATGTTAGTTCTGTAATGAGATATCTACAAGAAAATTTCTTGGGCACAGAGCCTGACAGTCATTAGAAATCTATTTATATCTCAGCAAGACATTTTGCCAAGTAGATAGAGTCATAACATTTTGCACTGCCATTACACAAAATACTCAGAAAATAGTCTATTTTATTGTGTCACAAAAAATCAAAACCATATGCAAACACACAAATAAGTAGCCAGAAGAATATTTTACTTTTTGTTACAACGTGGAATTACTCAAGAGTTTAACATAGGCTAAATGATAAAAATACCATTTTAAGGAACTACACACTGATGCTGTTTTGTGTCGAGCCCCCTTTGGCAGTGCTCATGTGATCCCCAAGATTAGCCAGGTGTAAATAAGCAACAGTTCAAAGTGGAATCAGTAAAATTCATCCTCTACTCTAATACTGGATTTATCTTGAGGGTATCTTTTTAACATGGTTTGGGGCATACTGTCATACTTTCTCTGAAGTTTAACCTAAAAGCCACCACTGTTAACATTTTAACTACTTTCTATAATGTTTCCTCGGAATCTCTTTGCCAGCAAATGGACTTCCTGAGAAATAATCAGGCTGTACAATGCAACCACATGCTCTTTGTGACCACACCAACATTGAGTGATAACCCAGGACCCTTCGTACATCTATTTCTCACCAGGAGTGTGAGACCCACTATGAAAGATGGCTCATAAATCCTGGACACTAACAGCAACCGGCAGCACCTGAGTCATGGCAGGCCATAGAGGAACGATGAAGAAGAGTGGAAAGCAAAAAAAATGACACAATAATGCCAGCGGCAGCAGAATCAAATCTCAGCTCTGTTAAATGCACAGGGATAGTGTCTGCCTGGCAATGGCCTTATCCCCTTCTCGTCATTATGGCCACGCAGTGTTCAAATACAAGTGAGAGAGAGAAAAGTTACCAAGAGACAGCTATCAATCCAATTTCAAGTTAAAAAACTTGCAGTTAAAGACATGAATGGTATGAACGACATTTAAATCTTTTCCCTCAAACAATGAAGCCGAGCAATATTTCCATTTAGCAGCAACACAGAAGAAAGTCTAGTGGTCAATATTACCTTTGTTTAAACTTCAGCTAGCTTGCTCTTCAACTGTGCTTGCAATAAACCACATAGACTCAGAAACAGGAGATATCAACAAAACAGCAGCAGAATATCCCTATCTGTGTCTTCTAATTCGGAGCACTTTGAGAGAGGTAGTTGTCATTAACAGCTGCCAGTACGCTACCACAGTTTTTTCTTCTTGGCAGGACAGGCAAATTGCTCCCCACAGATCAGATGCCAGTCAACACGACAAAAGGAACTGTGCTGAGTGTAATTTCTCTTTTCATAATACTAAGTTGTTTTCAAAATATTTTGTTTCCATCAGACCACTGCTAGGGGTGAGTTGTTGCTTCTAGATCTGTTTTCTTTCAAACATAACATTAAGTTGTACTCAATTTCCATCATCAATTAAGAAAATTAAATAGCTATTTTTATTTCAGAACTGCTACAAAATTTAACAAACCATTCAAATGAAAAAGCTCTTGTTAAAAGAGCTATTGAAAATTTAATGTTTAGCTAATTTATGTTTTAAAGACTGGCTTTGCAAGAGCATCACAAAACCCAAATTTTACTACTCAGTACAATTCTCTACTAAGTTTTTCAGAAGAGGTTATTAGGATTGCAAAGTTTTGCAAGATATTGCAATTTTGAGTGAGGATAGCTGCATGTAGCCTAGACGCTACAGTCTGTAAATGTACAAACATATAAAACATATCCACATCTTGGCTGCTGTTTCACAATAAATTTTTTTGCCCTTTGTAAAAAAGTCCATTTTCTGAATTAAAAAAATTTTAATTCCTTACTTGCCTAATTGGCTTGAATTCATGCATGAGCCAGTGTACCCTCAGTATTAATACAAGTATCTGCTCAGAAGCATGCAGAATGACAAAAGCATTCACTGAATCTTTTTTGGAGAGAGCAATGTTGATTTATACCTTCTTAAAAACATATATCAAGGTCCAGAACAGCTAAACAGAATTGCAAATCAAATTCAGCAAGAAAAATCTTCCCTTAAAGCAGAGAAGTTCTCAGCATAGTTTTACCACAAATCTACTCTCAAAAAGACCAAAATGTAATTAGCACCATAGCTAGAATTAATAATGATTTAAAGGGAAATTAACTTTAAACAACACAATAAACTAATCAGGCTTGGGGAGGCCATCTCAATGGGGATGTTTCTATTTGGTTACAGTATTGTATGTGCATTTTAATTGTTGCATGAATAATGATTAGCATGTCTGTATTCCAACCAAGAAACACTAACCCCAAACTAAAGTGTACACAAATCTGATACCTCCAGTTTAAAGACAAAATTTTCCATGTTTATCACTTAACATTCCAGTTGTGGGACAAAAGGATGTCAGAATAGGAAGCCCATCCACAAGCGGGAATACACTTTGAGGGGACTATGGCACATGGGTAATTCCCCAGTACAGCTACAGAAAAACCAAACTAAAACTCTTTCACTCTCGTCCTCTAAAATACTTACTTCTGAGAAGTGAGAATGTTTGTTATTAAACCAGGTCAGGTACATGGGACAACACCTACAAAACATTAGCCATCATTAATGGCTACATGACCAGTTTTGGCAGCTACAGTAGAGTGAAGATGTGCTCCCTAGAAAGTAATGCCTTGGTGTTCTATGTCAGTAGAACAAGAGTCTAGATCCTTGTGGATGCATCAATCTCATATTTGGTCTCCAGCAACCAATCTGGGAAGTGATGTGATTTTTTTTCTTTTTTTTGGTAAGATGGAAAGTAGATTGGACATTTGAGTGAAGCCCTGTTTCAAATTAATCTCTTCTTAAATCTAAATAGTGAAATGCAAATAAAGTGAAAAACTTGAATTCTCTGAGACTAAATTTAAGAGATGCCAGCCTTCACCATCTTCACTTGCATCAACTGTATTTTCAAATTTTGTTAAACTGCTACTAATCTCACTCCCATGGTATTTCAAACATTTTTCACAAAGGTCTACTACAAATTGTAAAGACTGACTGCAGGTTTTAGGGTTCAATAATGACTGAAAAATCCTGATATTTTTCATTTAAAAATCGACTTCCCAATTTCATGCAGCATTGAGGACTTCTATATCAAATAAATTGTGGTACAACTCTCCATGAACACTCAAAAGGAACTATTAGCAATTAATAACTATCTTTATGATTCTCTTCTGTAACTGCTCCCTCTCTTTTGGTCCATTATGTCTCAAGAGTAGCTTCATCTACCTGACAGCACCCTTCTGCCATGAGCCTGTCAGCCAAAACCCCTGTAGTACTATGAGGGAAGTACAGAGGGGGCTGGAAAAACCTCTAGCACAACTTTTCAAAAAGATATCACATCAATCTTCCCAGGACTGTCAAAGACACCTGCTAACATCATGGAAAGAAATGTCCAAGCACACAGAACAATGGTAGGGGGGAAAAAAGGCCCCTAAATTCACCTGTTTAGTGTACATAGAAAGGAGATAAACTTAACATCATTTAAACAAGGCTGGACTTGCTGTGTTATCATCCATTCTCACCCTCCACTGAACCAGTTATCTGTGTTCCCAGGCAGGCACGAAGACCTTGAAGCCCTCAGTAGTATTAACAGTGCAGTCTGCACCTCACAAGCAGCAAGCTCCCCTCTTTACTGACGGGCATCGGCGATCACTAGAGCTAAAACACACAAAGCACACTCACTCAAGCCGCATGATTAGGCACAAGACCTGCTGGTTTTGCCCTCAAAGCACTATGTATGCCTGAAATGCTTTGAGACGGAGCAGAAATCACTGCATCCTCTTGAAAAATACCTGTAGCTGGGTTATTGTCCCAAATCTATCAACTAACAAGATTTACCAAAAAATCTACCTAAAAGCACAACTTGTTCAGTATATCTTAGCATATCTTTTTCAGTTTTCAAACCTGCCCAAGTAACAGATGAAGGAATAAGATAGTCATCTTTGGACATACAGACATACAATGCAGCATCTCCACTATCTTCAAAATGTAGACTCTGCCTGAGCACCCTTTTTCTGAAATAGAATGTCTGCTAGAAGAGGAGACCATCATTGCTTTTGGATCCCTGTTATCCAGAGTAAGAAAATCATAAGTCTCTAAGCAATGCAGGAATGAGCAATAAATTGGCTGACAATGCAGTCCTGTAACTCAGATTCAACACTAGCCCTGGCTGTGCCCACTTTCAGTACATGGTAATATGCTAGCACAAAAGAAATTGAAATCCTCTGTATTCTTTTTACTATTTTTATAACATTGATTCAGATCCTTGGCAAAAGAAGCAGAAGCTGTAAAAGTAGAAATATTCACCCAGAGTGTCTGAAAAGTAAAGATAAATTTCAAGATGCTTCACTCATGGTTTGAAATAAAAATATGCTTATATCTGGCATGAATCTGCTGGCTGAATTGCTCTCATTACTAATCCACAGCCAAGTTCTTTTTTATTTATTCCTTTACTCATTTATTTCAGGGTTATAAAAATGTGTTTCATAATAAATATGGAGAATGACAACACTGTGCTGATTAACAAATGTGATGCTCTCAATTTCTTTAACAGATTTCATTTTTTAAAAGGAGTTAGGAGTCTGAAAAATTGTCAATCCTAAATTTTATCCATGTCTTTACTGTCACATCTTGGGTTTGGCTTTCTTTGGATATGCTAAACTAATAAACGTTGACAAAGTACTGAGAAGTACAAGACAAAAGTGTCTGTGCAGAGCATTTAGGCATTTGTCAGCTCACACCTGGAATACTGTGTTCAGTTTTGGTCCCTGCTAGACAAAATAGATGTAGACAGGCTGGAGAGGGTCCAGAGAAGGGCTGCAAAGGTGTTCAGAAGATTTGGAAGCCTGACAGGTGAGAAAAGGCTGAAAGGACAGGGTTTGTTCACCTTGAGAAAAGAAGGCTTAGGCCAGGCATTACCAACATGTTCCAGTAGTTAAAGGGTGGATACGAAGAAGAACGAGACTCCCTTTTTTACAAGGAGTCATACAAAAAAGGCAAGGGGGTTTGGGTACAAGTTATTCCTGGTAAGATTCTGATTGGACACAGGGCTGAAATTTTTCACAATGAGAACAACCAGCCATTAGAATAATCTCCCCAGGGAAGTGGTAGATTCCCTAATATTGGACACATCTAAGATTGGGCTGGACAAGGTGCTGGGCCACCTTGTCTAGACAGAGATTTTGCCAAAAATGTTTGGACCAGATGATCCTTGAGATCCCTTCCAACCTGGTATTCCACGGTTCTATGATTCTGTGAAATTGTTTTATAAAGACACGTTCTCCTCTAGCACAGGACAACCCTGAGCTGCAAACGCCAGAAGGCTAAGAGGTTGTCCTGGGGAAATACAAATACAGGTGTGCTTATGTTCACTCTGCTCTATGTATAGGCCACTAATAGACTGAGCTTTTCACATCTCTGGTCTGGCCTAATACAGAATATCTGCATGAGCCAATTTCCTAAAAGAAAGGATCAAAAAAATTCAAACCCAAACCCCAAACAACTAGTTCATTGTTGGAGAAGACTCAGTTGAGGAACTGAAAAATTTGGGTTGAAAAGGACTTCACAAAGGGATGACAACTCAGTCCAGAAAGGGACAGCTCAGATGCTTGATGAGCTTGTTGAGGGTCTGAGCTCTTAACAATTCAAAAGAAGAGTTGTTATAACAGCCTTTTCTGATGTTAATGCTCTTTTTTTTTTTTATTTTATTCCTGATCTTCCTGAACTTCTCTTGCTGCAGCTTTTTGTTACCTTCGCTTCTCCTTTCAGTAAGGACCTCGAAGAAGAGTCTTGCTCCAAATTCTCTATAATCTCCTTTAAGACAATTGAAGACAGGAACTAGAGTTGCCCCCAAACTTCCCCTTCAGTCTTCTATTCTCTATACGTAGCCAATCCAGCTCTCAGCTTTTTATGCTTCCTTTTAATCTTGGTGTTCCACAAAGCTGCTTTCTAGCCAGGCAGCCCTCACTGTGTAGTGTTGCGTGCAGTTGTTCCATCTTAACTGCAGCAATTTGCATTTGTCTTTGCTGAAGGCAAGGTTTCTACAAGTCCTTTTCTTCAGCCTGTTGAGAGTACTCTAAAGAGCAGCCCTGTGTTCTCGCAAATCTACCCCTTCCCTCCCAAAGAGTAACACTGGGCAAACTTACTGAGGTCGCACACAATAGAACCACACAGGTTATTACGAAGAAGCTAAGTATTATTGGCTCCAGCATAGAGCCCTGTGAAACTTCTAGGTCACCAGCAACTGGTGACCAGCTGGACTTCAGACCACTCACCCTAAGCCTTTGAGTCCAGCCTGTTTCACAGCTACCTTAGTCCGACTAATCAGTATCTCATCAGTTTAGCCACCAAGATATTACTGAAACCTGAACTTCAGGGTTCTAATCTTGCTATTCACTTTCCTCACGATATTAAACTCCACCATCCCATGGTTGTGTAGCTGAACCTACCAAGACCTTCACATCTTCACCAGGTCCTCATGAGTATCAGATCACTTTCCTTGACTGATGAGGCAGCATTTATATCAGAAAACATCCTCAACACATCCAGAACGTTTCCTTGGTTCCATATGCCATGCCATGTTACCCATCCAACAGATGCTGGAAGGTCAAAGTTGCTCACAAGAAAGTGTTTTCAATCAAGCTTCCCTCAGTTCTCTAGAGAAGACAATTCCTGTTTTGATCAGGCAGTGTGCAGCAGATGCTCACTGAGAGGCATCCATGTTTGATTCTCCTTTGATCTTGATCAGCTTGTTACTCCTTCCAAAGCAAATCTGGTTCTGCAAATTCAAGTCTTGCTTTCATCTTACCAGCTGGTACTTCCAAAAGAGTCTGTGTGCAGCACACCACTTGTGTGAGCTATCCCACACCACATATTTGTGACTCTAAAGAGGTATTGTGATGGTACACAGATTTCATATTCCTCCTTCATGCTTCCTATGCACTGTGTACTTTTCTAGAGGTACCTGAGATGGGCCACCAGGGAAAGCATGAAAGGCTTGCTTCTAATTCTGCCATTTAAATACTTCTCTGGTCCTCATTCCTCCACTTCTCTTTGGGTTTCAGGTTTCATTTCCTGAAAAGAAGACTTATTGAAAGTGAAGATTCATTGAAAGGGGTGATATCCTAGCCAAGGCTCAAACCCTTCTCCCTAGGTTAGCAAAGACAGTTGCATGTCCTAGAAAGCAACAACACTACTACCTTCCAGCCAGACTGCTCACTTTGCCCCAATTCTGCAGTCAGAAATTGTACCTGGGACAATGTAAATCCAGCACATGTTGATGTATTGCTTACCTGAACCTGTAAATTGTCTGAAAGGACAGTTCTAAAAACTACTAGCACCCATGCAGCTTAATCAATGCTTTTTAGACAGCTGTTCAAACTTAAGATCATATGTGAAGCATTCTTCCCCATAGATGAACCTCACATTAGAAGGACATTAATTTACATTCATACTGTTGAAGAACAAGATCAGTAAAAACCACAGACCTCCAAAGGTGTACAAGATGCATAACTGCTCTTGTGATGAACTACTGAAATTACAGGAAGACAACAACTATAGGTGGTTTGGTTATGCAATGAGATAAAGATGTACATTACCTTTTCAACACATGTTCCAACAATGCTTCTTTTTCTACTTCTTCTATCTCTGTGAAGCAGAATTTTCTGGAAAATCTATTGTTAAAAACAAGTATAGCAACCTGCTGAGTACTGAGAATGAGCTACTTTTATGTCTGAAACTTCCCACTGCTCCTAAACAGATTTGTGACTCCATGCAGACTCATCTATCTCATTAACAAGAAATACTATTAGGGGAAAGACAGAAACCTTTGAATTTAATTAAAATTCAAGTACATTTTGTCTGAATGCACATTTTTATATATGTTGTTACATACAAAAGGAAGAGCATTATAAAATTGTATCTATGCACTTGTTTACAGAGAAAGAGTAGTCAGACAATATTTTGAGAGAGTGCCATGAAAACATTCAAATAGCAGAGCAAAAGGTACCAACTACACTAAAAGTTTGTCAACTCCTGCTTACACCTTATCTTTGTATGCCATGGCCTACTCCAAAAGTTACCCTAAGAGGATACATCTTGCTACCATGATTTAAAAGTGATATTCAAATCTGTTACGGTGTAAATAAAAACAGCTGAGACGCAAAGGAGACAGAAATCCACTGACTAATTTGTCAACAGTTTGGGTTGGAAGGAACCTTTAAAGGTCATCTAGTGCAATCCCCTGCTATGACCAGGGACATCAGGTTGCTCAGAACCCCACCTATCCTGACCTTGAATCCCAACTCCTGTTAAGTTTTAATAATACAAACACATCTTTAAGTAACTTTTTAATTGCAGAGGACTACTTCACTGGTGATCTTTGTAGGCTGCTTGCATAATATGAAACACAAAGCCTAGCTGCTGTACAGTTTCTTTTAATTACATACTCAATAGATATCACCAAACCCATAATCCCATTTCAAAAGTAAAACTAACGAAAATGCGTATCAACAAGAAAATAGCCAGACAGAGAGGAGGCTCATAAAGGTGCTGTGGAAAGAGAGGAGCAGGGGGAAAGCTTAAATATTCCTTTAGTTACAGAAGACAAAGCAGAAATACGCATAGCACTAAACCAGAAGGGGTTTCAACTGTTCTTCATCGAAATTCTAAAATATTTCTACTAATATCACTGAAAGCAGCCTTATCTTATTTTGATTTCCCCACAAAGTCAGGAAGGAGAGAAATTACCTGGGGAGGTTCACTGGACTTAAGACAGTTAATGAAGAATTCTGCCCTCATGCTCAGTATCATATATTCTGTTTTGCACAATAACTGACAAATACAAGATTCAACTAAATACCCACTTAGTAACAGATACTCTACCCCTACAGAAGGAAAAAAAAGGAAGGCTGAAGGCCAGTAAAAAAAACAATCAAACTGAACCCAACAATAACAACTTCAGTGTCATAAGGGACCCTCTGCTTCAGAAGCAAAACACATCCGAGGAAGCCAGGAACATGGTGGGTCCCTCCTACAGACTGAGTATTACATATTACACTTGAAGAGGGGCATTTTGAATCAATTTCCTGAGGCAAAACTGACTTTTTTACTACTCCTCTGACGAAGCAGTATCAAAGGGGAGACATTTGTCTTGCTCCCGTTTCAAATTCAATTTCTTCAGATTCATTCTGTGCTATCTGCACTCCAATGTGAGAACTTGCTGAGGAGATCCTCTGCTCAAACCCTGCATACCTGATGTGAAGCAACAGTGAATTCCAAAAGGCACAGCTACTGAGCACACCCCAAGACAGCTTGTGCAGCCTCAACAGAGCCACCAGACTGCAATAAAGGCAACCCTACTGAAGGCTGAGAGACCATTTCTCCATGACTCAGAGCTTCACACTTTGCAAGTAGAGTGATAACAACTAATTTCATTTGAGCAGGTTGCTACTGTGGCAGAACAGGAATTAAAGACATGCTGACAAGATACAACAGCCCCACGCTTCATGTCAATGCTGCTGGACTGAATAACACACATAATGGACTCACCCGGCCTACCTCTGGAAGCATACACTGCCCAGTCCAAAGGACTCCACCAGTTTACCTACCCAACGCGTTCAAGGTGACTTCAGTCTAACAACAAGCTCCTGCACTACAGTTACATTGTAGCTTGAAAGTGGCGATATCCTAAAGTCAAACCCACAAGTTCCCAGTGGTAGTACAGAAATGAGTGTTACAGAGATCAATATCCAGCTCAGAGGCCATACTCCTAGTGACCAAGATTACAGGAGCTGGAAGCCCAACCTCATAGCAGGTTACAGCCTGACCAGGAAAAGCAGCAGCAAAGACGTCCCTGTGATCTATCAGAGTCCTACACCTTTGAGATCCAGCACTCCAGATCAGGGTCTAGTCAAGACAGCAGACACTGCATAAGCAATGAAGGTCCTGAACATCATCCAGGCAACTTTCTTTTCTGGGTCAGACCAAAAGGCTATCTAAACCAGCAGAAAACAGCTCATACTTGGAGACAGAAGGTAAGAAATAAGGCAAGTATGGCATGGTCATTCTCAAGCTTTACCTTCTGGCTTCCAGTGAAGACCATTGTTTTCTTTTCACTGTAGGCACTCTTTCCATTAAATTGTACCACAGCAGAGTGCTCTGGAAGCTATAAATAACAAAGTGAGTCCACAGTCTTCTACCAGTTTCATGGCTACAAACACCTCACTTTTATAGGAGTAACAGCCTTTTAGTTCCAGAGGCACAATACTGAGGCTCCCTTGTGGTGACAACACCCATTCAGTACCACACTGCAAGGAGCTATTGATTTCATGACTTAGTGACATTCACATATTTGGCAGAGGCTGACATTGACCCGTGATACCTAGTATTCCATACAGGACACCTTAGTCATGGGACATCATGAGTCTATTTTCTAAAGAAGAAAATTGGCACAAAAGTTTCTCTCATTAAAAAAAAAGGACTGTATGCCAAGGAAAAGGCTATTCATTTTCAAAAGCAGCAGGATTCAGAGGAAAGGGAGAAACAAAACAGGCCAAAATCCAACATACAGCACAAGCAAACACAACAAAAAAACTTGGTTCCTCAAGACAGGGTTCCAGAAACTTGCTGAACTTTTGCTTGCAAACTTCAGAATTCAGAAACTTTGAAAGTTTTCCACTGCAGTGGAAGGCAGAGCTTTAAAAAAACCACAAGACTTTAATTAGACATTAAGTAAGATAGCCCTTTCCCAGCTCCATCCCCTAGGATATGTTCAAAGGAAGCTGCATTTGAACAATTTTCAGCTCTGGTAAACAGCAGTCTGGGGAAAGAGCATTAACTTTCAAGACTTTGCTTCTACAATCTGACAAAATCAGGCAAGTTGGAAAACTCTACCAACCTATCTCTGAAATACATCACAACATTTTAATGAAAACAGTTTTATGCTTGTATCTTTGATCTAGGATCAAAGTTATCACCCCAGATGAAGCTGAACCAAGTATTCAGGTATTTCAAATACTGAATGACAGGCCAACTGAGGATTAAAGGTCAGGCCAACAGCTTGAAATGTAGTAAAAACAGACAATACTGAAGAACACTTAGATCTTCACAAAATGCATATAGCCTTCAGGCTTGCTCTAAGTTTACTCAAAGCAAGACAGCATGATCTCTTCAAGTTGTGCTCCAGGCCGGATGCTTTAAGACACGGTTGTGCTCATGACTATGGTATCAATTTGCTGGATCATCTATTCTTTTGTATTCACCTGTATTTCACTACTGACAGGGCAGATTTATTCTGCAGTTTTACATGACCATCATGGGACCAATTCCCTATAGGATCCATATAATTTTACTTTGGGCTTCTTGTTGTCTTGTTGTCTGCACGATGGTTTTTCATACAGTCGGAAATGAAGCTGAGGCCTCCTCAACAATCATGGTTCTTCAGGGACTATATAAGAAATTGTTACTGCTCACATAATAAATTCCCTGAGTATAACATATTGATGAAGCCATGAATGCTATTTCCAATGGTTTATTTAGCTGCTGACTTTAAGTTTCCCTTCCATGTAACAGCTTCTTGGGTTTTTTAATTTGAGATAAAAAGTCTCAAAAAGTTATTCTAGTTTAATACTGGGTTATCAGATAATCAAAGTGTTAACAATATTTCATTAAGGACCACTCATGGAATTAATGAGAATTCAAAAACCACCACAAACTTTACTACAGGTCCATTGGAGTAACTAAATCTAAGCAGTAACTTTGCCAACATACCCTGAACCTCTCTTTTACAAACGTTTTTTGCATTATCTCCTGCCTCAAGTCACCTGTCTGCAACAAACCTCATTCAACTACATGTGTTAACCAGTATGGTATCACGTAAAATAATTAACAGTACTTCTACTCCTTGCATCAACCTGATACTATAATATTTCTGTAGAGATACTGTGCAAATGCTACTTCAAAATATGATCTTACTAACAAAAATCTCACACGCACATAAAGGCAAAAAAAAGGTGATTTTTGTAACAACCCATCTTGAAAAAGTTTTGTCAGGGTTCCAGAGAGGGTGGATATTCACACCACTGAAACTTAGGTGCTTACACAGGCAGCTAATAACCTGTGGCTCCTCAATATTCTCCAGAGAAAGACAGACTTATCCAGGAATAAATTCAGAGCAGAGACCCAGTATAAACACTTTGTAGAAACAGTTCTTCTAAAAGAAAACATAAAAGGAACACAAGAGAAACTATCTGACTGAGGATTAGTTGTTCACACTAGAACATAGAGAAACAGAAAAAAACCCCCCTCATTATATCATACTGTTTCTTCAGGCTGGCAGAGTTCAATGAATCAGAATTCTGATATGACTGGATTACTGCCTTCTCATATTCTTTGAGGAGTCTTGCTCTCGGCAATTCTGAATGATGGCCACAGGAAATAGATTTCATGGATATTTTGATAAGAAGGTAAACAGGGGTCATATCCTCCCAGCACAGAGATGATAATGTTTATCTAGTTTTTGGCTTCTGTGGCTATACAATTTAATTAACCTCATGGCAATATCATCTTGATCTATAGTAGAATAAAAGATGAGGCTTGAGTTGTCTCACTGATTTCAGTTTTACTGTGAAGTTTCAAAGCAGTGATTGGGAAAGTTGAACAGAAAGTCCTACTATATTCTATGACATTCCTGGGCAATACAAAACATTAGTGTGAATTACCTTCAGTGTGCAAACTACTGGCCAACTGGTTTATTTTTTACTGTGCCAGTGTGAGTGCTATCTTTTAACGTTACCAACATATAGAGCTGCACTGAGAAAAGGTGGGTTATGTCATCCAAGACTCAGGGGTTTCAAAGACTCAAGGATTCATGGGTTCTCATCACCTGAATAGCTAATAATCTTATTCATGGTCCTGTATTTGTTTACAAAGCAGATATCTTTAAGATAAAGAATTCGGGTCCTTGATTCCATTTTATAAAAATCATGAGATCATAAGCCCAAATTACATGTTTTGCAGGAGGGATGCTTTTATGACAACTTGCGCTATGAAGAGCAATAGCAACACACTGCACCTTGAGAACACCTCAAAGTTAGTCAGAGCACATGGGAAATAATTCACAGCCAGTGGCAGATAGAACAGAGATCTTCCTGTGGAATGAAGATCAGATCTCTAACCCTGTAGACTTTCAGAGCTTTCTCAAACAAATAGCTTTCTGGTAAAAAAAAAATTCTGGTATTATTCAGAAGGTTTGACATTTTCTAGGTGAGTTATATTATTCAGGAATTTTTTACAGTAGCATTCAGACCTTAGTCTTACTTCTTGTCTTTTATTCTTTAAAAAACAAAACAACAAAAAAAAAAAACTAAAAAAACCAAACATCTTTTCATTAGAGGAAAGAAAAATATAAACTTTTGCAGTTTCAAACTAAGTCAACTGATAAGCATTTGCTCTATTTTTGCTCCAAACACTTCCACACCTAGCTATAGTAAACACTTAAGATTCATGTAAGTTGCAGAGCATGTAAGAATCCATAATCCCAGCTATAGGATGGCTCTGTGAGGGGAAAGTCCTGTTTGTCAAGCCTGATTTCCTTCTATGACAGGCTAACCCATCTAGTTAACCTGGGAAAGCCAATAGATGTAATCTTCCTGGACTTCAGTGAAGTTTTTGACCAGTTTTTTTCTGGTCAAAATGTCCAGCATACATCTGAGTAACTGTGTTACACGATGGGTGAGCAACTGGCTCACAGGTCAGGCACGAAGTTATAGTGAATGGGGTAACATCAGACCAGTGACCTGTCACTAGTGTGGTTCCAAAAGGCTCCATCTTAGACCCTGTGCTCTTCAACATCTTCATTAATGATGTGGACACAGGACTCTGCCAATGGAACTAAATTGGGATGAGCAGTCAACTCTCCCAAGGGCAGAGAGGCCCTGAAGAGAGACCTTGAGAGATGAGAGAGATGAACAATCACCAACCATATGAAGCTTAACAAGGGCAAATGCTGGATTCTGCACTTAGAACAGGGTAATCCTGGTTGTGTGTATAGACAGGGATTCAAGAGGCTGGAGAGCAGCACTGTGAAAAAGGACCGGAGGGTCCTGGCTGAGAGCAAGTAGAATATGAATCAGCAGTGCCCTGGCAGCCAGGAGGGCCAACCATGCCCTGGGGGGCATCAGGCACAGCATCACCAACCAGGAGAGGCAGGGGATTGTCCCACTTTGCTCTGCACTGGGTCGGCCTCACCTTGAATATTGTGTGCAGCTTTGGGCACCACAATAGAAAAAAGACATAAAGTCATTAGAGAGCATCCAAAGGAGGGCCATGAGCGTGGTGAGGGATCTGGAGGGGAAGCCTTATGAGGAACTGTTGAGGTCACTTGGTCTGTTCAGCATGGAGAAGAAGAGACTGAGGATAGATCTCACTGCAGTTTTCAACACCGTCTCAAGGGGAGGCTGAAGGGCAAGTACAGATCTCTTCACTCTCATGACCAGTGACAGGACTTGAGGAAACAGCATGAAGCTGAGTCAAGGGAGGTTTAGATTAGACATCAGGAAAAGGTTTTTCACCTAAGGAGTGACTGAGTACTGGAACAGGCTCAGCAGGGAAGTGGTCACAGAACCAAATTAGTCTGAGTTCAGGAAGAGTTTAGACAATGCTCTCAGACACATGGTCCTGCACAGGACCATGAGCTGGACAGCATATTCTACAGTTCTGTAATATGTCTTCCTCCATCTGGAATATGGGTAGAACCATATCAATCTTGGAAAAAGATGAGGAAACCAACATAACAAAGTTCCATTAAGTTATATACAAAATAAAAAAGCTTAAACGCTTCACATACTGATGTATAAGGTATCTTACTTACTGGTTGAAATGTGGATCACTTGTTGGTACTTTTAGAATATCTCAGCTGATACTTAACACAAAGAAAGAAAACAATGTGCAAATACCAGACATAGATCTCTTCTTTCACCTCAGACCTCTTCCTTACTCCAAGTGATTTTTGTAAAAATAGTTATTTTCACTCAGAATATTCTTAGGAATATAAATTGCTGTAATACAAAGGTTGCTAGCCAGCAAGATCAGATATGCAATTTGCCTAATATCATGTGTTGGATATAGATAATAACATGCTATGCCTTATTTCTTGTTTTAATTTTGTCTGTAGATTTGTAAGGCTGGACTCTTCGGTGAGAGATATGATTGCAAACATATGCCTTAACCTTCCCCTCCCACCCCCAGGTGTTCTCCAATTCTTGTTATGAAAGAGTGAGTGATTACTAACATTTCTTAAAGGAAAGGATAACAAAAGTGGTAAAAGTAACCAAGAAATGCCATAGTTGCCCAGAATAATTTCAGAAGGGAAATGGAATGCAGGGCACAAAAATTTCTGTAATGTATTATAAAAGTTTCTTCACTACAACCAAAGAATAATCAGAAGATCGTATACAGCATTTTTGGATTAATTTGCAGTCCATGTCTGGTCATCTGTGACTGAATTTCAATCAACAGAAGGACCAATTTCAAGAACAGAAGGACAAGTAAAGGATCTCAAGCTAACTGTTCTTTGAGCAGCTAAACTAATTTGCCTGGTGTCTCCCATGTCCCTAACAAATCCCAGTTTTCCTTTACATTCCTAACACGTGTCATTGTAACAGCCCATATCCTCTCAACATGCCCAGAGCCATATCAAGTTTATATAGATTTCTCCAGTTTCAGACTAAGCCAGCTGATACGCTTTTGCTCAATCCAAAACACTTCAGCACGCAGCACTATGTATGCGGGGTGATTCCTAGACTTCTCAACACAGTACTCTTATCTTGCTTCCTTTTCTCCCCAACAGTGATGCATCTGGCTTCTTCTAACAATACATACTGAAAATATAAGAGCAGAACTCTCTCTTCCGTCTTCACAACGGGGACATTAACATGGGTTCTCTACTCCATGTCAACACCAATTTCTACAACCTCTAAGAACTCAAAATTTTTAAGATCTTGCTTTAAATTGGCCAAAACCTCCATTAGCTATTAGAGCATAGATAGAGATGGAGTAATGGCATATGCCTCATTTCCTTAAGCAGGCAGGCAACAAATAAGGTAAAGGATGCATTTTACAGAAATATGCTCAAGTCACTGTCTGCCATCTAAAATTTTCAGATTTATAAGTTATGTCACCAGTGCACATCATTTTGAAAATACCAGACAAAGGAAGAAAGTCCATACAAAAAATGTTCAAAAAAATTTCTTAAGCTTAGTGATACACATCCAAACATTATACAGCTAGTTTAAGTAAATAAAATCTGCAATGTTTACCTAGATAACAGCAATAAAATTACTAGTGCTTTGCTGCCTTGACAGTAACTCAACATAAAGGATTTTTCAAAATGTTTCCTGTCATGTAAATGAGCTAAAATGCTGCTTCCTGAATAATAAATGCTTGGACCATGCTGTGCTACAGCAAGTCCTTATACACAGAATATGCAGTTAACAATAGAGATAATGGAAAAACTGACACTTTAAACATTTTTCTATTTAGCAATTTTTCCTGAAATACTAGAGTAAAATTCTGTATGACACACTGCAGAAAAGTCCAAGAAAAAGACTCTGCAATTACATTTCCCAAATTAATGACATTTTTGACATTTCCCTTAAGAAACTTCATGACATATGGTAGGTTTTTTGTTCTGCTTTTTGCTAGGAAAAAACCAATCAGAATAATGATAGTAACTGGCAAACAGATGAGTGAGTGAGAAATCCCAGAAGCAATCTCATATTAAAAGGCCACACTACATATTACTGAGGAATACTGCTCTGTAACATTTTTGGTTGACTCATAGATGGTTTGTTTTGCTCTGCATTGTTTGGTTGTGTTTTTTTTGTCATCAAATAAAACTTTCCACAAAGCAAGACAACATATTAAGAAGGTCTCAACAGGTCACATAAGCCAGCTCCTGCCCCTGATAGGATCAATCAGTTCTGCTACAGAGATCCGCATAATTTTTCCAGCTAAGACTTCCAGAAGCAGAGACCTCCACAACCCTCTCCAGGCATTAGATGAGGTTACTTCCCTCACTCACTTTGACAAACATAATTTCCTAAAATCTAACCCGAGTCACTCACTGCAAATTAACTCACTGCTTCTCCTATTCTCAGTAGGCCTTATAATTGCTCTTCTCCCCTTTATTATTCTTACCTTCTTGATTCTGCTGTTTATCCTATTTTTCTTTAAGTTCAGTGCCTCAAATGTGACACATCAGTTCTGACAATATCCTATTATACATAACATAATGTTAATTCTTCTTAAACAGCAGAACAGTGTTGATTCACATTTAGCATAGTATCCAATACAGCTACAATAACCTTTTCTTCAGTTTTGTCTAAGCAGGTGTTCCTTCCTTCTTGTATTTGTGCAGCTAATTATTACAAAGTGTAGCACACTGCAAAAGTCCTTACTAAATTTCACTCGACTTTTTATGAACTGTTGCTTCAGCATGTTTATCCTAACCCTGTCCTCCAAACTTCCTGCTGCTTCCTCCTCATGAGCACCTGCCAAGTAAACAAGTATGCTGAGCAGACCCAAACTAAACTCTCCAGACGCACATTCATCCCCCTATTCAATAGCAGATGCTTCACACAATTAATATGCACAGTTTTCCAGCTACTGGTTGATGCAGCTGTTTCAACTACATTGTATTTCTTTTGCTTGTTTATAAGTGAAGCATGCAAAAAAACACGTGTCCAGGTGTTTAACGCAAGATGCATTTCTCATCCGCAGCTTCTCTAAAAGCCCTACAACTTTTATTATACTAAAATTAAATTATACTGATTTGAAGGGAGCTTCTCTCAATCAAGACAATCTGTTGGGGTTTTTTCGTTGTTTTTTTTCAAAGTATTTGCCAAAGATTGCAAGCTCTAGCTCTTCTCTCAAACTTAAGTTAGGTAAATTGTTTGCAATTCTCTGATCCTCTTCTTTCACTTTCATTCTCTTCCTTTTTCCCATCTTTCTGAAAATTCATCCTCTGCCAATGTTTTCTTGAACATAGGTATTTTACTCCTTTCCCTAGATGGGATCACATTCATCAGGATCAGCCAATACAAGAATGATCTTTTTCTTCCTCTTTCTACCCCTATGTCATTTACAACAATCATTCTAGCTATATGAGAATATCACCACTGAATCCCTTTTCCTCCTTTAATGATTACCCATAGACTTTCACACCCAAATTGAACAGCAGTCTGGACCACAGAACAAGCACATACAACCCTGATAAATCAATGTCACTCCTGTTAATAAGACAATATAAATATTCAAGCCTCTTCACTGAATTTTTTTATAACATGTAACTTTGACAGTTTTTCTTCTTTATTTCTTGCATATCTTGTATGGCATTTAGAAATTTAAGATGGGCAGCAGACTGCTGCTTTTTCTCTCCTCTTTGCCACGAGCCCATCAATCATGAAGTAGACTATGTCCTGAGGTTACCAATTATATATACTTTAACACCATTATGCCATTTTTGCAACACTTGATTGACTCTCATATTAAGTTTTCCAAAGGAGAAAAAAGCCACATTCCCATCCCCACAATCACTAACTCAAAGTGTCATAACCAGTGTCATTCTTGCTCACCTACCAAATCAGATTTTAACAATAGGAACACCAGAAACAAAAAGCCTAACGGGACAATGCACATGTGAATCTTGGCTATAACACAGTGTCTCCCATCCAAGTAGGACTTGTCTCAGATAAATCAGAGTAGTTGGTCATCTTCAAGGAAGGATACACACAAACCATATCTTTGACTCTTACACCCCATCTCACCTCCCCCACATAGAAGAACTCCACTTTTCTTTAAAGTCTCCCAGACAAACAAACTACATGCAATGCACTCTCTCAAATGTAAGCAAATAGAAATATTTTTTCATTGAAATTGGAACTGTTCAGCAGTAGCCATAGCAGAAAGAGTATTGAGATCTCCAAAACTGAAAATATAACTGAAGTCAATTGCAATAATATATTTGATTGTATTTTGATTTTAAGTCCTATGAAAGTAGGTTGAAAAAACTGAACAATTTGTTTTCTATTCTTACTGTTAGAAAAAGATAAAAGGAAAGAAAATTAGAGCTTTGTGGTTTTGTTATTTGTTTTTCAACCTTGACACTTCGAAGAAGCCAGATCCCACGAAATTTTCCTCTAAGTATTTTAAATCTGTCAAAAAGGAAAAAAGAAAAAAAAAGACAACAGTCCTAGACTTTACTTATACTATTGGCTTTTAGAAATATACAGAGATTACTGAGGCTGTGGTTTATTAGGTCTTAGTGGGGTTTTTTTCTCTACACTTCACACACTACATTTACAGAATAAACTACAGCAAATATCCTAAGATCAGAAACCAAAGACTGCACACAGCAACAAGACCCTGTAAGCAGTGAGAGGTATCAAATAAATATTTTTCTAACAGAAAAAGCATATATACATTTTACAAGTATCCGTAAAATCCACATTAACTATACAAGGTAAGAGTATGCATACGGATCTGAACACAGATCCCTATCTCATTTTATTAGTTATGAACTAAATCATTGGGAATTCAAATGTTACTGTTCTCTTCCATAAGTTGTTGGGTATCTTTTGCCCACACCCAAGCTCACTCTCTTGTAAACTTGTACTAGATCATGGTCCAGCTTGGAGAGTAGGAAAAAAGCCTCTGCACTGATTGCAGTCTCGTCTCAGATTATCACAAGCCCATGACTCCATATATGACCTAAGATTCAGTTTCCAGAGGGGCTGTGCTATACAAAAACAACTGCCTTAGGTGTAATTTGGGGTGGTGAGTATAATAAGCAGGGCTAAAACATGGATCTTCAGGAGCCATATTAAATTTGAATATCCAATACTAGCAGGGTTTAGAAGACTTGTTAGCTGATGGACACAGGAAACGCTATACAATCCCAAATTTCTTCTTGTCTTTCCCTTCTTTTCTCTCTTCCCCCAAGAGCAGATGTTAAATTAAGCTTCCATATGCATATTCTGATTTTAACAGTTCTTTAGGAGGGAAGGGTTCCCCCTTGTTTTCATTAAAACTCTATAATATTGTAATTTAGAAAAAAGACATCACAGCTTACATGATGAATGACAAAAAAGGCAATGGCAGTAACTTTTAGGAATTACTAACTGCCAAATTCTTCTCACCTGCATGAACATACATGAATTGCTTGTAGTAGGATCTTAGCCGCACTCTTTTCTGTGATTGCCTCACACACCAAGAGTACCCGTCATCTTAAACATGGGACCAGTAGAACCTTAGCCCCAGAGGTGGGAAGCAACCTGAACTGATTAATTTGTTTACCAAGAAGTAGAATGCCACTGGATTGCCCACTGGTAGTAATTAATTACACAAACATGCCCTATATAAACCTTCCAAGGGGATTCTAACACCCACGCCACCACAATCCATTCTCAAATGCTGTTTTATGTTAACTCCACAAAATACACAAAACTTGATCAGAACTGTAAATGGAAAATGCGACTACTAGTAAGAAATGTAACTCCTCTGTTAATACTCTCTTCCTTTCCCTGAATCCCAAAGCCACGTATAAGGCTCACGCTTTGCAGATTTCTACCCTTTCAGCTTTATTCTTTTGTCACTGCCTCAATGTAACTCCAGAGTCTGAGGTTTTGTTTGGTTGTTTTGCTATAAAAGATGTTTGCAAAGTCCAATATCACTCACAATATACCAAAAGCATAAATATTAAAAATAAAAAAACAAATTACATTGAAGCAGCTATATATCTGCAAGCCTCTTTCTTCTTACTATGTAGCCTTTTATTAAAATCTAATACTAACACCAGATTAATGTGACAGCCATGAGTATACAAACCAAGTTACAAAGGAAATAAGCTTTTATTACTTTTCCAAAGATACAGCTATCTTAAAAGTAACAGAAGGATGATGAAAATGGCTAAGAGGGAAAAAGAAAAAATGGAGTGATTCTGGAAAAAAAATTCAAATTGCTAAGCAGTTAATTGGATTGCCAAGCTCACATTTAATACAGCAATAGTCCTTAGACAAAGTCTTTACTTGTCCTATGTATTTCCCTACTTACAAGCCAAGTACAACAGAATTTAAATAAAACTTTTGCATTTGAGGCATTTCAGTACTTATGATGAAGTTAGGCACTAGTACACAGCACCAATACAGACAATAGCCAGGACCAGTAAAGAAAATAGAACTGGATTAGTCAGATGCCAAAAATATGCATAACAAACTACCTCAAAATAGGTTTTGTCCTGCTGGAATTCTCCAGGACTGCTATGACTTGAAATGCAACAGTTGCAGAGCTCCAGCTGGAAGAGTCCTTCTCAAAAAGTCATCAGACATAAGTGAGTCATTCTTTAGTGAACATTAATAATAGAAAGCTTCAGTGCCATTAGTGAAGTCGAATGTTAAACTTTTTCTAAACCACTGAACAGATGTTCCAGCCTTTATGTCAGCATGACTTTTTTCCTAATTGCCTCTATTACATCCTACCAGAAACCTGTTCTGGCAACTCTGCACAGGACTCAAACTTCAGCCAAAACTTTTCTCATCTCCTTCCACCTCTGCAGTTCCTTTTGTCAGTTCCCTCGCAGAGGGAACAGCAGCAACACTTATGCTGTTAATGGAGTGAGATCTCACAAGATGAAGTGACAAAGCTACAGAAGTAACAGCAGCAGAGGAAGGAGGACTGTTTTTCACAGGTGTGTCTGAGCACCTGGAAAGCACAGTGGTAGGACAGGAGGGAGCACCGAGCAGGAAAAGGGGGCAGACACAAATCCAACTGTCCTGTTTACATTAGTCCCTCAGAAAAAATTTGTTGCCATAGGTTAACAGCCTGTTAATCACAGAACAGGTCTTCAGAATGAGCTGTAGTTAAGCCTTTTCTTTCCTTTACTCCTTCTTGCCTTTAAAGGCCATTTACTGCACATCTTTCTGCCCCATAATATTCCCAGGAGGCTGGGAATGAAACCAGCAGAGTTCTTTATTTTCAGAAGACATAACTGCAAATGGCTTCCAGCTGAAATATTAGAAATCTTTTCAAGTGAAGTGACTTGATATGACTCATTTGCTAATGTCATAAGCCTGTGGCACAAAACATCTTAAAAAAGATAGTTTTGTCTAACTGCTTATTAAATAGAGTCAGTTTTTATATTACTATGTGTTTGTTTTCCTTCTACATCTCAAGTATTCTAATTTCTCAACAATTAAGCAGTTTGCTTTAATACACTCCTGCTGACTTACACAGGAAATAATACAATTAAAAGGGTGTAATCTTTATTAGGTCAGTGATAGTTTCCATAGGTTGCAGTAAATTAAAAATTTCATTACATGCAATTAAGCAACTTCATCAATATAATTGCCATTTTCTTCACTCTTTTGGTTTAATATATTTAGTATATGCAAGTAATTATGTTGAGATATACACTCATACATGCACATATATATAACTTCCACCTACTACACCTCAATATTACTTGCAGGTAAAAGTCAGTAATGTACTTCTGAAAACCAGTCAGGAAACTACACCGAAAGAACAGCTTCCCATCATGGACAATAGTGTAAGAATCACCCTTACAGCTGTATAAGTAAAACACAGGTGGGCATATATGTTCCATATTGTCATATTATTTAATCACTCTAATAAAGCAGAACCTATTTGTTTTCCAGTTACAGAGCCTAGACAAGAGTCAGAACCCTGACTGAATTCTGAAATGCCATGCCACAGTACAACGCTGCTCCTATAGCTGATAGGATGTTTGTCTGTTCCAAAACTTTGTGTTTCCAACTTTGCAAAGGAGAGAGTTATGTTATGAAACTAGTAAAAAAAAGTCCAAAAATGTTATGATTGTCTATCTTGCAGAAGGGAAGCAATTTTCAGCCAATTAATTGGTACATTTTCTTAGTGCATTATGTTTCTCAAAACATGTTACTGTAGGTGGAGATTAGCATCCCTTTTCTTCAAGAGGAAAATTACTTGTCTTCTGTAGTGACTGGAGCTGTCATTCCAAGAGCTGACAAATGTTAACAATCTCTGGAGGTGTTCTTTACAAACATCTCAAAAATAAATAAATATATTCAGATAAACGATCCAATGACCAAAGAAATGTTATAAATAGAAGGAAAATACCACAGATTGAATATTCCAATGCATCATCCATTCAAATATAAGGAAAACTATTTTAAAATACCTTAATTGTCACCTTAACAACTATTATGGAACTTTGGCAGAGAAAGAACACACAGAAATATCATTTATTAACAACACAAAAACTTCGCTGTACCTCCCATTTTGCAGATAACATCGAAGAGGAAATGGAAGTACACAATAGTTCCTTTACAGACATGCAATCTAGTGATCTGTGCAGAGAGATTAGCAAACCCGTTACATTTGCATTTAGAAAACCGTACAGATATTTAAATCATATTTTTGTCGTTCATCACATTCTCACTGCAGTTTCTTGAAACTGTTTCCAGTGCTTGCAACAACAAAACACGAAGCTGCACTGCACTATCCTACATGTTGCAAGCAGGTCCACAAAGTCCAAACAAACCAATTTGCTCATACCATCTTATTAAACCCCAGTAACTACCATAATTTGTTTAAACTGTGATGCCAATGCCCTGTCTATATGTATAATACACTTACACATTTAAAATTTCAACAATAAAACATCTCTATTTAAAAACTGTCTAGCAATACACTAATGTACACAACATGAAAAGACACACAATTTTCCTCCTTCTTTGCAAGAAGTTTTCAATCACAAAGTGCTTTACTGAGATACTTTCTCATACTCTTTCTGTAATACTCAAAAATAGCTATTAAAATCAGAACCAAGTGGTGAAGCTTCTTTTCCCAAGGTGAGACTTTTGCTAGGAGCCACCCACGAACATATCAGAAAACCTTAGCTAAAATTACAACTGTGCGTGATGTAGAACCACCTTCAGAGGACTACAGTCTGAACAACAATCAAAACAACAAGAAAAAATTTAGCAGTCAATAGAGCTCACTAATGTAATATCCAAGAAAAGTAGCAAAGAAGGAACAGACTAGGAGATTCTCATTATACTTTCAAAACTTTTCATTTCTCAACCTCCAAATGTAAACCAAGGATTTAGTTTTAATATAAAATTTGTGTTCCATCAGATGAATAACAAATATAAATAAATCAGCCTGGCAACTAGTTTAGCCCAGGGCTATAAGGAACTTTCAAATGAACCAAGAGGCACACAACAGAATTCTCAATGCATTTAAAGAACCTTCTTCTTGGAAGAGATGGACATTCTTCATCCTGCTCGGAATTGAGCACACTGCCTTTAGAGCACATGATCATTATAAGACGGGCTCTGCCCAACTCATAAATTCATAAACTCTAAACAATGTAATTTAGGAATTGCAGGCGAAAAATTTGCTGTGGGGAGGCAGGGATGGAAGACTTAAGATATTATTACTTCAATCTTACTACAAAATTAGTATCTCAGTGATAAAGAGGAGAAAGTAATACAGATTGAGGGCATGCAAGCAGGCAATGTTTTTTAGGGTCAGACTATACCTGCTTTGTGTAGTAACCCAAGAAAAGAGAGCTTCAAAACAAGAACTGTAAAATACCCCAACTGGATACAAGGCAGAGCTTCATGTTTCCTGAGCCCTTCATCTTCTCCATTAGAAGGTCTGAACTTCACCACATCCAGTGCCTGAATTCAGCATTTTCAGTTACTGTGGAAACAATCTAGATCACATCTCCTCATTTCACAGGTGAGAGGGGATGCAAGGCAGCCCACTATGGATGAGCTACACCTGTCCCACCTGATATGTCTCAGATAGCCTCCCACACTTAGCCAATCATTTACATCCTGCAAAGTTTAAGAAACAGAACCATTCAGCAGGATCAGATTTGTAACAGAAAAGTATACATCAAAATGTTCTTCTGCTGATTAGATGAAAAAGAGAATAACCTAGACCATTTAAGCCTCTGATGGACTTAAACGAAAGACTCATTGTCATTTATTTCATTCAGTTCATCACACAAAAGCTCATAGAGTGGAGAAAGTATAGAAGTTTTGATACATTATCAGTTAACAAAAGGTCATTTTTTAAAAAAGTATAAGTAATTAATGTAAATATTAATATGCATTGTAGAATATAATTATGTACTATAATACTCAGTGTTATACATAGAATACATTCTGACATTATACATGTTAAGAGCCTGAGAAAAATACTGTGTTTCCTAAAGACAGAATGTCGTATCCGTACTTTTTACATCTTTAAGGAGGATTTGGATTATTCATTAGGTGACTGAATGCTGCACGACAGTACATACATCGCCTGGGTGCAATGCCTGTCATTAGCAACTTATTTGTTCATAGAACTTCCTTGTTTGCAAATAAGAACAGCTTTTTGTCATTAGCACTGTGAGGTGCCAGTTTAACCTATACTGGAACAAGGAAGATGTGGGAGTAAGCCGAAGTTAAAACTTCCTGACACGAAACAGCAGGTTGCCTGATGACTTCAGCATTAGCATTTAAGTTCACTGTAGCTCATCTCATTTTGTATCAGAGGAGATTCATATCAAGCAGTGGGAAGGCATGTCAGCTTCTGGTTTTGCCTTACAGAATTACCATCAAGAACACAGATTATAATAAGCAACAACTAAAAGTGAAGTTAGGGGAATATTTCATGTGCTATCAAAACTTGCAAAGGTTACTCCAGTGCTAGAAGTACTTTCCAAACATGTTGCCCTTTGAGATACTTTTGAAATGAAAGATTTCTTTTTCTCTTTGTACTGAAGTGTATAGTGAAATGGAATTCTATATACATACAAGTCAGTATCAAACTACATCATTTGCTTTGTCTTATGCCATTCTGAAGTAAAGTTTACTGCTCTTTGGTCCTTTGGGTTCCTCCTTAGTCCAAGATCCCCAAAGGCGTAAAACAGTGCCAACTGCAAACATTGACAAGGACCTTTTGATGATCTCCCATCTAAGCTGAAGCTTGGTATGTACCATGTCCTCCCTTACATATTATCTTAGAATGGTTTGAGTTGGAAAGGACCTTTAAAAGTCATCTAGTCCAACCCCTTTGTCATGGGCAGGGACATCTTTGGTCTTATGGAGAAGGCATCATCTTTTCTTCACAATCTTTCGCTTGAAACTAGGTGCTTTTGCTTCACAGAAATCGAAATTTGTGTTTGAAAGACCAAGTTCCTTCCTTCTTTTATAAACCACACAAATAATTACCCCATTGAAAACTCACCAAGCAACAACAATCTTTTCTTTAAACACAGGCTAAACACTGCCTATCTCACCAGTATTACAGAAATAATCAGCAAAGTCTTCTACAGAATATCAATTTAACTAACAGTATATCAACACTGCAGCTCTGACAGCTTACATTAATCTAACAACTCAGAAAATAATAAGGGTTTCTTCACTTAACCAATTAAAAAACAATATAGGACTAGCTACCAAATTCTGGAACAGTTTGTTGTGTGTAAGACCTGCACAAACATTCTTTAGAAACCACTACATGTCCTAGCCTTGCTTTGCAATTTTTACATTATGGTGTTTATATCTTTTACAATTTTTTAAAAAAATTATTCCTGTTATGAGCATTTTCTGGCTTTGAAAATGATAGTATTATACTACTTAAACTGAGGAAAAAAGCACCTTAAGAGTGAAACATGGGTAGTTTACATTCAGAAAAAGAAAATCACATTTTCTATCTGGGAAACAACAGAAAGCCCAAGTAAGTGTGATATTTCTTCTCAGAATGTTGCTTGATTAATAGTAGCTCTTATGAAACAGGGATTCATAAGATATTTTCAATGGTAATCTCAAATTTTCTCTTTGTTCAAATGTACAGCTGTGAACGTACTTTTTCAGACACAGCACAACTACTTAAAACCAGAGAAATTTCACTGCCTTAAGACAGACTTCTTTATTGGAAAAATGTTTGACATCACCAAGTCAAAAGGAGCCCACATCCAAAAAAATCCCTATTGTTCTGCTGCATACCATTCCTGTTACATCAGCCCAATATTTGTGACAAATTAACTCTACCCTGCAGCCAACTGAATTTATATCAGTGGCTTATTATGGAGGAAAGTAAAAACAGCACAGTCAAGATCTCTGCCCATCAGACAAAGCAAGCTGTCATTCTGCTTAACTTCTACAACGAATGCCCTCAGACCCACGGGAGAGAAAAGAAACACCACTTGGCATTTAAACTTGAGGTGCCAGGATGCATTAAAGCGGAAAACAAGCCTGGATTGATTACTCCGATTTTAAAAGGTCACGAATTGCTAAGGTTTTTTTTGTTTGTTTTAATGCATATTTAGTTGATTTGCAAGGCAATTGTTTTAAATTGTAAATTATAACCCTGTATAATGGGTACTGCCTTAATTAGATTTTAACTATATGCTAATCTGAAAGGCAGGGGGTTGTTTCATGCTTTCTCAAGGTCTGCTAATAAAGACCGCAAAGCCCATAAAAATACTAACTCAGATCAATATAACAAACTTTTATAATCAAGTATATTCTCATGACTTAAAGTGCAGTCTTTTCGCAACATTTAAATTTCGTTTGAAAAGCACCTTTTTTGCTTCCCTCATATGACCAGTGATTTATACCAACCCTTTTCCAAACAGACACAGAGAGAAAAGCAGTGCAGAGTAAAACACAGCTACAGTAGAATAAATAGACCAGCTCATAAAGACTTCATCTGTGCTGTGTGGTTTCAAGATACATCATTAAAATCAAAGTTTTGCTTGGTCTCAAAATCAAACCAAAGACATTCTAGAATCAGCAGTATAAAAACTTTTTCACCTTCAACATTTCACTCAGGCTTTGCTCATGGACTTGCACAAACCCATAGCTATCTTTTTTCTTTTACAGATTGTACTGATCATTTCATTTTTAATCCTAACAAATTTACCACAGTGATGACCAAAGAAATGATAGAAAGCTTATCAGTACAATCAGCAGTAAAATAGCTGCAGTGCTATTTTCACTCACGACCTCACCTTTGCAAAACAAACTTTTTCAAAAGCATTTCACCTTAAAGAAAAGAAACATTCCTCAGGCAGCAATGTCAAATTGAAGTTACTGGAAATAGAGACAAAATAAAACCAGGATGCCTGTTGTATCCATTAGACTAGGAAATTAATAACAATCAAACCAGCCTCACCCTTTATTGTCTGGGTTTGGGCTGGTAGATCCCAACACGGGTGGAATGTTCAGTCAGAAGGGAGCAGAGGACAGCTGCACACTTAATGGGATGTATTGCTCCAATACCCAGTCCCAGTGCAGGAATCAGCTGATTTACAGCCACCACTGAAAAATTGCTTTAATTTGGTGGTTACCACCTATCGCTCTAATATCTTGGGAACAGGAAGAAACATTAATATGTACTTAAATATGCTGCTGACATCACACAGAAGTTAAAGGCTAACCTTACTTCCTTTACATCAGTTACTCCAATGGAAAATTGGTATGGAGACAGCTCTGTTGAATCTGACCTTCACAGCTGCATTGCTGTCTGCAAACATTGACCAAAATTACTGCGTGTAGATGGTTCCTTCCCATATCTCAATTTTACACACAGTCATCAAATTTCATCTTTAGAGTTTCGATTAATGGAAGTATTATCATGTGGATTAAAATGTATTTAAGGAAACTAGTTAATACTTATTTAACTGTTTCAGAAAGGCTCTGTGTTAGAGCATGAATAACAACTTCTTTACAAGTAAAGCTGTCCCTACACAGCATATACAGAACCTATGAAAAATCACTAGTACCTCCTCATGCTTCTGAAAAAACTGAAGAACAGAGATTCAATGAGAAAAAAAAAATAATGCCCATACACTTCTCCCCATTATTTATCACATGCTCAGAAATCCAGAAATGGATCCATCCAAATGCTCAAATAATCACAATGTGGTCTAAAATCTGAGCAAAACCACACAGGAAGTCATATCCAACAATGTAATGTGGGAAGTAATTTTGATTTGCTGAAGTTGCCCATCTGGAGCTGTTAGACACTTCCACACTTACACTGGAAGTTCAAAAAGAGCACCTTAGTGAAAATACACCTTCCTCTTGACTACATCCATTTTAGCACAAACTTACTTGAGCAGCATTCCAGACACTATACACCATATTTAAAACTTTTGTTATGGCTTTTGTTTTGTTGTTTGGGGTTGTTTGTTGTTGTTTTTAACCTGGAGGTACTTTACTAAAGCAAATTGCTTCCTTCCACAGTGCACTGTCAGTGACAATCCTGCACACTAAAATGATGTTAAGGCTTCACAGTGAGATTTTCTGTTGGTGCCCAGAGACACATCTGCAAGAAAGGTTTTATTCAGAACTAGGTTTTTACACTAAAATAATAATGTTCTTATTCTCTATCCCTCACAGCTGCTGATGATTACAGGCTCAAGATAAAACATTGGCAGAGGCTGGTTCTGAAACACAGACCTTAAATATTGCCCTTTTATTTCACTATTTATCTTCTGATCTGACTCTTGTTATCCACAGTCTACAATCAACAAACATTTTTAAAAGCTTTCATATTTTACTTACAGGTACAGGTAGAAGCAGTTCAACAGAACATAGGAAAAACCTTTGCACTCATCAAAGGGCTGGCTGTCTCCAAAACTCTACCTGCCTATTTCACTGAGCAGATAGACAGAGTGCTGTTGGAAGGGAATTTATAATGCCCTCTGGGGATAATAACTAGAATTTCCCAATGTTAGATACACACTTGTGGCCCAAGCGGCCCCGTGCAGCATTCCCATATTTTCTGCATGCTGCCAGTATGCCTGTGAAGAAATTCACTTCGGTATGCTGAACAGCCTGGTTTCTGAAGCTCTTACCTAGCCCGGAAGAAAGTATACACTCAGCTTTTCGGAATGAAAGGACCCTAGGGTTTAAGTGCATCATCCATACACATTTTGGAAATAGGTATTTGTTTAACGAACATACTTGTCTTTAAACATAACCTCTGGACACCAGTGTTACATTAACAGTGATCAACATCAGTTAGGATGAAAGAGTAAACAGAACTGATACAAACAATTACCAACTGCTTTCAGACTAATTGAACAAAATTGTTCATGTTGGAAGGGACCTCTGGAGGTCATCTGGTCCAATCCCCTACTCAAAGCAGGGCCAATTACAGCAGGTTGCTCAGGGCTGCATCCAGTCAGGTTTTGAATACCTCCAAGAATAGAGATGCCACAAACTGCCTGGTAGTCTTGCCAAGTGTTCAGTTATCCTGAAAGAATAAATCTTTACTGCATTCAAACAGATTTTCCTGTACTTCAGTTACTGCCCGTTGCTTCTCATGCTGTTACTAGAGACCACTGAGAAGAGCCTGACTCCATCTCCTTTACTCTTCCCCCCACTCAGGTCATTACACACATGGATAAGATTCCCCTGAACTTCCCTTCTCCAGGCTGAACACTCCCCGCTCTCTCAGCCTCTCCTTGTATGTCCGATGCTCCAAACACTTTGATCCTGTCCATGGCATTTTGCTGGACATACTCCAGTATCTTGTAGTGAGGTAGACAGCACTAGACACAACCCTGCAGCTGTGCCTCACCAAGGCTGAGTAAAGGGGAGTGGGATAAGTGAGCATGTAATTCTAATGAGATTCGGTGCTGCACACACCCTTCCCAATGGCTGAGAAGGAATAACCAATCTAAAAGTGAGAGCAATCCTTTCTCGTACTTCTGAACTACAGAATTTGAATTTATACTTCAAAATGTTGTCAAATTATTAAGTTCCCACTCCTGTGAAAGTAAAATCACTTTCATCCTGAGGAGTAATCCAAGTTAGCAAAATCTTTGGGCTTGTTACCACATAACCCATAAAGTAAAATATAATCACAATTGTCTGTCTTGTCCAAGCTTATCCTGCTGCTGACAAAAGCAGTACCTGAACAGGCATATTTCTCCAGTATCAGAGAATTACAAAAGAAAATAAAATCATAATTCATATAAAACTATTATGACCAGCAGCCTCCAGAACTGCCAGTACCATAACACCAAATTTACCCTTAGAGACGTACTGATAGATAACCTAATAGCTAATAACAGATAATGTGAAATCTACAGGACTCCATTTTTATATTTGTGTATGTATATAAACCACACACATACCCACACACATGATTCTAAAAAAGGACCCAGTTCATCTTAGATCTTAGAAGTTCTGATCAAACACAGGAGTTAATATAGCTAAAGTTTGAAACTCTTCCTGTGATGATTCACTTGTTTTTGCCATGTGTCTTGTGCAATGGAATCTATACATTAGGACAAGGAAACTGCCTGCATCTGCGTGGGCAGTACCCAGCGTGCTGTCAAGGCTACTGAAATACAAGCAGAAACAATAAGACTAAAACTAGCCTCTGAATGCAACATATTTAAACAAAATGTAGAAAATAGATTTCACACCTTTTTTTTCCTGGGGTTTTTTTTTTTTTTGAAAGCTGAATTCCACCTTACCAGATCACATAGTTCAGCTTTTCATACCAGAAATTTATGTAAGACCCTGCATCACAAAAACAACAGAGGTAAAGAGCATTTTTAAAAGAGCAGCAGTGTACTTTTTAGAACAAGACACTTGCACCTTTATGTGAATACAGGTTCCAGCTGCTTTTTAAAAAAGCTGGTCTTCTAACTCCACGTAACTTTTCACTTCCCAATGCTTAATATTTTAGAACACTGCTGAAAAAAAAAATAACAAAGGCACAAACACACCCCATTTTTGCACTACAAGGAGAAATCCTTCTAAAGTAATTTGGTCCCATAATTCAAAATTTTGCACAGGCTCCCTCTATACCTTCAGGACTATATACAATACGGTACAAATGGATGCCTAGAATATCCCTGATTTAAGTAATGATGGAGTGACACGCATTACCACAGCCAGGAGACAGTCTGCTAAATGAGTGTCTGGTTAACTTCAAGTAGTTGCCCTTTTCAGGATTATAACTTTTTCTTTGACATCTGTGACTATACATATGTACATATAGACATATATTTATCAGCAAAGGTTTACAATTACAGCAGTAGGTAAATGCAAGCTCACTCTGTCTATGCATTAGGAAGACATTTCTTAGTGAGATACGATCAGTTTGTACGTAGCATCATGCACACCCAAATCCCACAGCTTTTCTGTCTTATTTTGGGCAGGCACCTCTGTGCCAAAAAAAAACATAACCTGTTTAGGTACCTATTCTCACCTGTTTATGTATTTTACTCACCTTTTCGCTTTCTTTAGATTTTTCCAGATACAGTTATGTAATACTAGTCAGTCAAAAATCCCATTTTTCTAGCAGGTATTCATAAAATTGGAATTTAAAGAACAAAAAGCCCATATGAGCCATTATGCCCTCTTTACCACCTCTTAAAGTCCCAGTGTTAAGCTCTTGCAATTCAGCAGAAGGTTGTATTTATAAACTAGGAGAAATTATTTCAAGTTAAGGTAAAACTCTGCCAGTGAAGTTCAGCCAAAGTGGAAGGTATTTTCAGGTCCAGTCCTAAGAGCATTTTAGCTCCTTGCTCCACTCCCCCCCAGTCTGCTGCCACCAATTTCTGGTTCTCAAGTCCATGTACCTGTATGGAACTGACAGTTTAGTCCAGTGACAAACAGCAACTGTTTTGAAAAGTGATTAATTCCACAGGAGTTATTAAGTACTCCAAAACAGTGACTCGATAGACTGTCACTAGCATAACACAGTATTATTTTAATATACACGCTGCAGATCTTCTTCCTTTATGTCATAGCATCTTTAGGTGTGAATTTGAATTTTACTTCTCCCTGCTTTGCAGAGGGAACAGAAATTATGTCAAATTGCTTTTTGTTCAGGTATAAAACTTGCTGCTAGAGACTAAATACTGAAGTTTGAAAGCACAGCCTTATTAAATATTAATATTCAGCTGGATTTTTATATTCCATTTCAATATATTTGTGGCCAATAACCATCCATTTTCCCTCCCTTGCAGAAGCTGAGCAGGTGTGCAGGTAGCTGGTTACCAAGACAACATACTGGCAAGGGATTAGAGCAGACACTTGTATGTGTATGACTCTGAATAATGCAAACACTGTTAAGTGATACATTTTTCATTATTCGAATATCACATGATGTTTTATGCCATTTAATTTTTTTTTGCCTGTTGAACATGCTCCTGTTAAGAACCCAATTCAAACCTCACAAGCAAATGCAATTATAGTTTCATTAGAACAATGAAAATATCACTTTATGCATTTCTTCCATGAGCTCAATAAGTACTTATATAAACATCTGTTCCATTTCCTACATCTCACATTTAGAAGAACTAAGCAGCAAGACACAGACATCTATAAAGACAAAAGTAAGATGAAGAAATGTATCAGAACTTTATCAAATATTCCTGCAATTCACCAAGAATGGTGGGTACTTTGACAAGGCATGTTTTTGCAGTAATTCTCACCTCATTACTCTAGAGACAAATACCAGTCCTTCAGCAATACTTCAAATTTTGTTTCGTTAAATTGTGGAAAGCATTGCAGAACAGTTGTGTTATATCAACAAAGTGGGAATTCAAATATTAAGGAACGAACTTTAATAAAAGAAATGAACATAGACAAATAAAAGCCACATATTTAAAAGCCTTTCTGTTCTTAGAGGCAACTTGAAATGCGCATATTCAAAACAAAACCTTAATGGACATTTGAATATATATCACCACATACTAGTTTTAATGGTTCATTTTTATTTTACACATACTGCCAGAGCACAGAAAACCTATGGTTTTCTCCATAATTCTCATAGTAATAGCACACTTCAACTACCAAAATATGTCATCTAGGAAAGCATAAAATAATGAGAAATGGCCTTTTTTTTGATCCACTACAAATCAGAAAAACAAACTCATACAAGATCAAACAGCTACATTTTATAATGCAACAAACCTCAGCCCCCACTTTACTCTTGACAATCATCCATAATATGAGAGAAATGCTTAAGTTTCATCACATGGGCAGAAAATATGAAGTGCTACTGTCATTCTGTTTTCAGCAACATGAAGGAGAAAGAGGTCCAAGTACATGGTCCTTCAAACATGTATTTCTAGAACCGAACAGCGGAGCAAAAGGTTTAAGAGCAGCTACTTTAAATTCATAAATTTCAAAATGAGAAAGATAAAGCCTGATGTATATTAATGGATACATCTAGGCTTTTCAAAGGCAAAGAAGAACAGAAAGGACAAATTCATGTGCTTTTCATCCTCCTTCTGTACTGTAACTACTTCCTGCTATGAGCAAACTACCTTTACTTGCCCAAAAGCATACCAACACTTGTTCTGCATCAACAAATATTTTCAGGTATATTTCAAAATCTTTATCAAAGTCAAATCCCCCCAAAATGCTTGAAATTACCTAGCTTTAAATCTCATTTCAAACTTTTCACTGAACTCAGAAGACATAGAGGCATCTAGTGAATGTTATAAGCACTTCTAGTAATTGAAACTATCCTTTGAAATGCCTAGTTGCTTAATAACTCACCCGTCCCAGTGACTCTGAAAGTCCCACTGAAAACAAAAGTACTTGTGAAAAACATGCACATTCAGGAACTAAGTGCACACAGGAATTAAGGGTAGAGCCTCGACAGCCGAGTACCTAAAAACAGGCTAAGACTGCTGAAGTTTATGGGGGTGCAGTTAAGTGTTTACACATTTCTCAGTACTGTGGCTTTAGAGCCTTCAATACAACAGAAAGCCTACAGAAATAAGACTCCCTGAGCTTTGACATGGCAGAACTTGAGAAACCTTACTCTAGATCTTTACAGATTAAAGATGTAAACCCTGAAAACACTTCAGCACACATGACTGACCACTGGAGAAATCCCATTCAGTTCACTGAAGTAACTTGCATGGCCAAAATGAAGGTTTTAATTAAATATTTCCAGGATTAGTGTTTTTAATTTTATTGCAGACTGCTCAGAAAAGATGAGAGATTTAACCTGTCAGCTGTCAATTAGACTGGGTTGCAATTCTCAGACTAGTTTCCTCCAAAGAAACAGCCATCTGTTTCACATTGCAAACACCACTAATGTCTCATCCTGCTCTACACTGGATTTAAGAGAAATACCTCTTAAAATCAAAGAACAAATCATGCAAAGGGTCACTTATAGGGTTAATACCTCTATAAGCTCACAGAAGTCAGTGCAACTTTACAATAGAATTAACTTTTTTAACTTCTATAAGTTAACATTTTGTCAACAAAATATCAGACAGGCTTTGCCAGGATCCCAAGGACACCCCAGCCACCACTGTCCCTGCCTAGCCCCCTGGGCCATCAGCCCCTGCCCCAGCAACTTGGCAGGAATGCCAGTCTCCAGCTACCCATGGCCCTGCCCTGCCTGGCCATTGGATGGAATTCTCAATTACCCAAAGTAATGGGGGTAGATAAGAGATAATGCGGATTAATCAAAATTCCAAAGAGGAAAAAAAAGTACCGAAATTAAAAACGGTGCAAGTCTATTTCAGACTGTAATTTTTAAAGAACTCAAGTACATCTCTGCTTCTATTGCTTTTCACAGAATATTTGTGCCTAACATGCAACAGGGCTACAATACACAGCAAAAGTTCCTTGCCATTAGAAGGCAGAGCAGTATCTGCCTTTTAACCAACCACAAAGCGCTGGAGAAACCTTGGCAAACAGTCAAACATCCACCCAGCCACTTGCTCAATCCTCTTCAGCAGGGGAAGAAAATAGGATGACAAAGCCTATGGGTGGGGATAAAGGCAGGGGTATTGATTACCAATTACCTTCACATGCAAGAGATTTGAGATAAGGAATATTCTCTCAACACGTTGCCAGGTGAAACACAGAAACATTACACCCATTCCTCCTTTCCCTCCCAGACTTGATTACACTTCTCCAGACTCCCACTCTCCAACTCCTGAGCACTGCAGGAATAGCAGGGGGACAGAGGCATTACAGTCAATACACAGGGGTTCCTCTCTGCCACAACTTCCCTCTTACTCTTTTGCCCTTCTCCAGTAATGGCTCTTTCCAAAGGCTGCTGTCCTTCAGAAAAAATTCTGCCTCCAGTGTGGGCTCCTCCTTGGGCTGCAGTACCTGCTCAGGCACCATGAAGCACCTCTTGCTGCTCCTCCTTCTCTGTCTTCTTCCCTGACCTCTGTTTCCCTCTACTGTTTGTCCCACTTTCCCCCTTTCTTTCTCTGTCCAGCATTTTTTGCACCCTCATTAAATAGGTTTTCACAGAGGTGCAACACATGGTGGATGGGCTCTACTGTGTCCTGTGGTGGGTCCACTGGAGCTGGCCATGTCCAGCATGGAGCAGACCCTGGGCTTTTCTCATAGAGGCCACCAGTGTAGCTCATTACCTTCAAAATCCCTTCAGAGAAACTCAGTTCTGTGCCAAATGTTACCCAGGCACAACAGCTGAAAGTTCTTGGAAAGAGAGAGAAATTGAACAGTGTATCAAAGTCTCAAATCTCAGACAGAATTTAAACATCATGGCATCACCCACAAGGAATTACAGATTAGAGTGGGGCAAGAGATGAAAAGAACCCTCATGATACAATGTAAAGCGCTGGGGATGTAGGAGCAGGACAGAATTCACCCTCTCAAAACAGGACTTAAAGAAAACCACTTCATTATAGCTCTTAGGGGTAGGGGAAGATGGTTTACTGAACTTAAAACTGAGTCATCTTCACAAGATAACCACGATTTCTCAATTGCATTAACAGCAGTAGGACTGCAAAAGGCTAAGCAATGCTGGCCTCAGTGGCAGCTCAGAACAATTTGTGCTAGAAAGATCACAGGCAGGTGAATAATTATCTGCTCTCCTCCAACCGCTTTCAGAGCTATTGGTTTTTGTGCCTTTGTGATTCTCAACCTTTGTTTTATTGTGCTCATATCATAATCAGTTAGACAGGGTTTAGCCTGGTGCATTTTGTCCAAGACTTTGCCCCCTTAGTCATCTCTGCTGTTGTCAAACTTTGGTTTCCAAGCTTTCTTCGTTAAAAAACATATACTTGTATCAATGCACACTACCTTTGCCTACAGCATTCCCCTTGCTGAAGGGGGCTCTCTTACATGCCTTCAAAGAGGGGGTTTCAAAGATATAACAAACATGACTCTTTTCAATGTAATTACAATGGAAAGAGATATTCCCTGTGGTCTCTGGCATTCCGAACATTACAGAGCTAATCAGATTATAAAAAACTTGTTTGCAAACACAGGTTTAGTTTAAGCATCCATATGATTCTAATATTTTATTTTCTTGAGGTCATGCATGTTATCTACTTAAGTAAGAATCTAATCCTACATTTTTAATAATAAACCTAAAGCATTTAAACTAATAGCTTTAAAACACTCAATACCACTAGCAGCCTCCCTATTAGTCATTATCACACACATAGCTTCTTGTACAAGCTGTAATGGCCTCCAGTAAACAAAACTGGAAGAGAAATTAAATTTTCACACTAATATAAATACAACTCAGCAACTACTCTTTCATAAGTGATACTGTTTATATATCAAAGTGATATTTTTCAGGCAAAAGAAATTACAATATTCAATAGTACCATCTTTCCATATGTTTTGGGAGGGATTTTTTATTTTGTTTTTTAAATCAAAGCACTGCTGTAATTTGATCTTCTAGTTTGTTACCACAGCCTGAAATTTCTGAATTGCAAAACACTAAGTTCTGCATCCTGCTGTTGACTCTTCTTTAATGAAAGAGAGCAAATATTGCTGGTCATTGTCTCCAGCCTTTCAAATACCTTTTACATAATCAACCCCATAGTTCTACTGAATCCTGCAGAGTTAAACTGCAGGATTTCTGATAAAGTTTTTTATCAAATTCAGTGCCACTCCACAAACTGAGCATTAACAGTGTTTAAATAACTCTGCACCATTTCCTTCCACTAACAGGGGAAAAAAAATAAGCCAACTATACAGATTATAAAATCTTGCAGTCTTCCACACTTTCAGTGTCTAAAACTGGCAGAACTGCAGTTGCTTCAAATCTTTCTTCATAGCAAGACACAGTTAGAGGCACATGTAAAGGTAACATTTTCAGCTGAGAGCTCTTACAGGGGTTGCTTTCCCTGGACATCCACTTCTGTCAATGCATACACAAAGATGATGAGTGCTACAACACCCACAGTGGCAATTTCTCATCATGTTTCTCTAACATGTCTGGCCTAACCATCCAGGGGGACAGCTAATTGATTTTATAGTTTTGGCTAGGAATAGTACCTAGAATTTAGTGCAATTGAAGCTGAAGCAATATGGCCAGAAGAAAACAAAAGTAAAAATTTAGCAAGGATGTCAGCTTGTGCTTAAAAGGGTATGGCATGCCTCCAGTGTGCATTACATGCTGAGACTGGGTTTTGACACCCAAATGGAAAACAAGTAATTGCATTCTTTCTGCATACACAATCATCTATTCTTCATGCTCACATTTAGCACAGATGTAAAACATCCCCACACCCTACAACAATCTCCAGTTGTACAGCAGAACAATGGAAGACACAAATTTGGTGCAGAACAAAGAGAGTCAGAGATCAAAGACACTGTCATAGGGCATGGAGGACCTGCAATAACAGTGAGCTAGTTAGATTTGCTTTCTCTGATGATCCTGGGATGAAAGTAAATTGCACCTAAGGTGAAAAAAAGGCAAAAGCTCATTAAGTCCTGCTGGTTCCCAATAAGCAAGCAGCAGACTTCTTGAAGCCTACCTAGCATTTTCATATTGTCATGGTACAGACACACAATCAAATATTTTTTCCTTTTTTGAATACTGAGAAAACAGGTAGCTAAAAACACATATCTTCAAGCTCACCTCTGTCTGTAAAAAGAACTTCTTGAATGATAGCTTAAAAAAAAAAATAAATCCTCCATCATACACACACATATACCAGGCTTGGTAAGGTGAAACAGCCACCTACTGCAGATGCAGCTCCAGCTGATCCAACATACCTTTGTTTTACTGTATGCAGTTTGCTCTAGGAATGCTACTTTCTCCAGCCAGATACTTTAGGGATTAATTTCAAAGAACCTGAGGTTATGGAATGAGTATACACAAATTTTTATGGAAAAAACCTGTAGCTTTCCAAGCAAAACTATAATCCACATGAAGTCAGCTCAGTTTGACAGGGACTTGTCGTGTGTCCCCCCCCCCACCCCCGACTTAATCCTAACAGGCTGGTTCTGCAAAGATACTGGTGGGTCTCAGTTGTATACTTTAGCATTCCAGTTCTGGGAGGAATAGCTAGCTCAGCATTAGCATAGCATGAAAATAATAGATTCATTTCAAGCCTAATGCTCTGACCTGATAAACTCCCTAGAAACCCAAGCAGCTCTTCATGGACCTGACCTGGCCCTAGCAGGACTCACATGGTCAGGCCATGTCCAGACACAGCAGTACTACTGAGATGAATCCTGTAACAGCACAGCTCAGTCAGAATCTCACAGCACTAGGGCTACCAAACCCTTCCAGAACTGAGCGGGTTCTTTAGGAGACCAGTTCTGCCACAGTCTTTCCTTGTCTGATCACACACACTGACAGCTGCAACCTGATTGTAACCCTGCACCTGGACAAAAAGATGTGGACTTCTTCCTCCCACCACGCAGCACTATCTCCTCAGGCCCCAAACTGCTTCAGCTTCCAGAGTGCTACAGTTTGTCAGATGGATGGATAGTTCACAGTGGACACATCTTACACAAGGCAGTAGACATGGATCTTTGAGTAAAGCTAATGATGACAGCATACCACTTGTAATTTTTCCTGTGCCCTTTTATAAGCAAGGTACCCTTACTTAATTTCTGTGCTTCCTGATGCACCAGGTGAAAACTAAGAACAACCCCCTGATGCTTTGCAGTTTCAATTTGCTTTCAGAAGGGAACAAAGAGTCCATTAATTGTCCACACAGAATTAGGCTGGTGCAGTGGAATAATTCAGAATTCACTGTATAGTTATGTCCTTGACATGGAGCAATTAGAGCTGGGTAAAAACTTTCAAAAACCATGTTGCTTTTGCACTCACTCCAAGATCAGATCTTTCTTTATTGTGTGAACTTTCTTCAGAAAGAAAAAGCTGACACCAGAAGTCTGCAAAGCCCCTAATTGCTAGACTTCTAAAAAAGCCCAGAAAGATAGATCAATGCATTCAAATTCTTCCACAGAAACACTATAAAATTCTGTGGTTTGTTTTGTGATTTGCTGCACTGGCAACAGAGCTGCTCTGGAGTATTTCAGAAATATTGAGCCTCTTCCTCAGCAGGTCACGGAAGGTCCAATGCTAACAAGAAGTGTCTAGTTTCAGATTAATTAAAAGATGTACCTGCAGTTATAGTACTTTTTACAGACATGCATGCACTTGCTCTCGTTGTCTTCTCTTTGTTGTTTGAAAGACAACCCACATCATCCTTCTGCTCTTCCACAGTAATTTTATTTCCACAAAGTCATTGAAAAAATAAACAAAGACCCTTCACGATGTGTGTGCAGCAACGTTGAATTTCTTGAAGGAAGCAGTGACAGAGCTATTAAATCAGCCTCTACTTCAAGGGAAGAAAGTCTTGTACAAGAAGAGTCCAGCCCCAACTAGTTACTAACTTCAAGTGAAGAAGAAACAATAAAAGGAGATGCTATACATGGAAAAGGGTAACTGCTGCATGTGTTCTGCTATCCTAAAACTCACAAGCACATGCCCTCAGAGTTCATGGATACAGAGATAAAGGCAGTGTTGCTGAAAATGAACCAGACAGACTTTAAAGAAAATATAGAGTATGAGGCAGTCCTTCAGCCACAAACTACAAAAAAACCTACAATTAACCAAACAAACAAGCAAACAAAAGGATATAAACACACCCAGCATATGAAAGAAGCATGAAGTTCTTCAATGCAGTAGACCTCATGTGAGATGTGCACATAGCTCCCAAAAGAAATTACTATCTCCAGCCATTTTAAAAAAAAATAAAAAAACAAACACCTGATGCTGAACAGTGGAGTGGACACATGACAGCTAATAAGAATGAGTTTTCAGGGATAGAAATTATGAGATGGAAGCAAAATCCAAAGACTTTATAGCTGTCAAGTCTGGGTGGCAGAACAATCTTAATCACAGAGCACCAAAAGAACTGGTACATGAAATTGCAAGTCTGATAGCAAGGATATTAAATAAATCCATCAAATGAGGGAGTACCACATGACTGAAGAAAGCCAAATATGGTGTCTATATTTGGGAGGAAAGATAGAGGGGGGAAAAAGTAATTTTGGTAATACAGACACATCAGTCATCTACAGATAGCACAAAAATCTTGATGAAAGAATGGAAAACAAAAGCATATCAAGTGAATTACAGAAGATCACAGCATACTAGTCCAAAATGCCTCTTTTCTATGTTATTCCCTAAAAAAATGTTGCATGTTTGTATTTTAAGAAATGATTTGGCAAAGCCCTACATAGCTAAACTGGGAAAAGTCAGCAAAAGTATAAGATGTATAAATCAGATAAACTACTTAAAGGGTACCCAAGAGCAAGGGCAAAGTACCAGGAAAAAAGCTTATTAGTAAGGACATTCCTTCACAGTGATCTCCAAGGACACAGAGTTGATCATCGGAAGGGAAGAAAAGCACAACAATGAACCCAAAACAAGGTTTAGCAGTGCAAGATGTGCCTGTAACAACTCAGTGCAAGTGCAGGATGATTCAAAACTATCAGCATGGTACCATCATGAGACCAGGGAAGTGCAGCCAAGAGAATAGGCAAATGCAACTGATATTGCTTTCAGAGCTGTTTTGAAGGGCCCTGAGCTTGACCAGAGGCTTGGGGTGGATCACACTATACTGAGACTTCTTTAGAAGGCCACGAGTTTTCTGCAGAAGGCTTGGGTCTTCAATCTCAAGAAAGCTAGGTTCTATTAAAAACCCCAAAAACTAGATTACTCAAATTGAGCATGAACTTGGTCACCTTGCACTGACCTTTACACTGTGGCAACTGTGCTGTCGTCTGTCAACTAGGAAGCTCCAAAGTATTTCCAGTGTGTCTACAGAGGCATGCTTGGAGCAACAACTACTCTAAAAGCACGTTCATGAGGAAAAAGCCATTCTTTTCATGTGAAAAACACTGTGATTAATCTAAGCCTAAATGAAAAACAAATCAACAAATAAAAAAACCCAACAAACCAAAACAAGAAACAAAACAACAAACCAGTCCTTCAAACCAGAGGAATGCAAGGGCATTTGTTAATAAGGACACAAATAAATTTAAACTCAAAAATGACAGTGTTTGTGCAGGGGAAAGGCTGGGTTGGGCCATGACAAGCCCTGCCCAGTGCACACAGGCTGCAGCCACATGGCCACAGGAGCCGTGTGGCTGGGCTGGCAGTCAAAGAAGGTCCACCTGGTAACGCACCCACAGCACATCCCCCAGAACCTCTGATTAACTGTGATCCCCCTCACTTTGGCCAAGGGGACAGGGAGGGGTCAGTGAACCAAAGGTCCTGCCTGGAGGGAGTGCCACAGTGACCAGAGCGGATAAGGAGGCAGTACAAGGTGTCCATCGGGCCCTGGCTGGTTCTCTTTGAAGCCATCAACATGTGACCTTCTGAGTGTTAACTATGTTCTTTTTTGCCCTCTTTTTCTCTTTTTAGTCTTTCTTCTCCTAATCTCTTTGCCCTTATTCTTTTCTTCCACTTGTATGTAACTTAAACAGTCATTTTCTGTAAGTTCTGGGTACTTCACTGAAGTGGTATGGAGTTTGTGTTTGCTGAGTGTAACAAAGGTTCTCTATGGCAATCCTTGCTAATCCTGGTAATTTGTTGCAATGCTTTTGTAAAGTTGCATGTTATCCCTGTAAAATCCTTTTTGCCATACGACACCTATACTGTCACCAAATTACAAAAAATCTCTTAGAGAAAAAATGTCTATTCTCCAGACCTTGACTCAGCACACCAAAGAACCAAGGGCTTTACAAGTGTTTGTGTGTGAGCAAAATCTCTTGAAGCCTGAAATTAAGATGTACACCCAGTAAAGCTTCTGGACTGGGGTGTGACAAGCAGCTTTTCAGGAAGAGGAACAACAGAGAGTTGCTTGACTGATCTGAGGATGTAGCTAAGCTGTTTTCAAGAAGAAGCTTCCCCTGCAAAGGACTATGGGGTGCACCTGACAGTGTTAGCAGAGAATGAACCCTGTGACAGGGTAACACGGGCACCAACTTCAGCACCAAACCAAGCCACATCTCATCATGCCATCCTATTCTCTCTCTTTTTCCCCTCTGCTTCTGTGTGTCACTTCTCTACTATGTCTTTCTGCATTCAGATGTGTTGTGATTTGACCTGTGATTTGAGGCTGAACCTCCAGGACTGTGTTAGGTATACATAGGGTTCCTGACAGAAGCCCTAGTAAAACCTCAAGGCTTTACCAAACATACTAGAAAATGATGCAGCTGCAGGTAAGTGGAGCTTTACAGGTGGGCAGGATCCATCAGCATGGCCAGTGAAACTGATGTCTAATGCAGCAGTGCAGTGGGAATTTAGACTGGTTGAGTTGTTAGATCACACTGCTTGTATCTGCTTACTCCTGTATGGAACTGGTAAAACTCCTACTACAAACTGAGTCACATAAGAACAGGTTGAACACATAAGAAATAAAACCTCAAGACAAACCCTGTTTGGGATAACTTTCATCCTATTTAAATCATGTCTCAGGTTTACATCTACTAATAACAACACATTTCTTCAAAACAATGCAAGAATGGAGTAAATATATGTATAAATATATATATATATAATCAGAGCTAAAATAAAGTACACATGAACATTTTACATGACAAAAAGTGTAAATACTCTCAGTCTCAGTGGCAAGAGACACTTAACTCTGCATGAGAAAACTTGAAGTGCAAATATGATGGCAGTGCTTGTGTTTTGCAGAAAGACAGAAATCAATGTGCAAAACCTGGTACCCAATCCCTGCTCCAAAGACAGAATTTATTCTCTCACAGGGATACCTTTCTCAGGCTTGTGTAGATCTTTATAAAAAACCAGAGAGGGATGGGGGTTGAGAACCTAAAAAAAGGTTCAGAGACACAGCTCTGAGCAGCCATAGAATATTCCAGTCAGACTTTTGCCTTTCTAGACAACCTCCCTCCCTTTCCCACTCTGAGTCACCAGGGCCCATCTCCAAATCCTTCCTGCCTGGTTCCTTCCCTGGTTCCACCTTCTGACATGGCCTGGTTTATATTTCATCTGCATTTAAATAACCTGCTGATCACTTGGTGCTTTGGATACAGAAGCTCTTTTTCTGTTGCAGATTGCAATTTAAGCACAGCCTGCAGCAACAGGGAACATCTTAGGGAGGTCTGCTCTAACATACAGTAACCCTGGGCTGCAACATTCTTGCTTGCTCAGCGAGGATGGGACATCCGCTGCTTAATTGCACAAATGTGACAGGTAAGCTTTCAGAATGTTATTACTGACACATTTTTCAGAAACTTCTAAACTTGGCAAGAATTAAATAGAAGCAGAAGAGTATTTTCCTCTAAAAATGTAGAACTCTGTCAAACCTACTCTGCAAAGTCCATGACCCTGTGGTTGAAGGGGCTTTTGCAAGTGACAAAACAATACATGTTTTTCCTAACACAAAAATAACCCTAAAACTTTTGATGACACGACAAGCAAAAAAGGCAGACAGCATGAAAACTTTCAATACCAATGTTTAAGAGTTTATTACAGCTTACCATGAGGGAGCTAGCAGGCCTGATAGAAAAAGAATGTTCCCATCTTATAGTTCAATAAGCCAAATGTTTTTGATGCCTTGAGTTCCCATAATAAACTCACTCCAAAAGAACCCAGACTACTTGTAGAGAAAAAAACATTTACCCTAGCAGAAATATCAGAAACCGTGTAGAATTAAGAAAAACTTCATAGACCAGGCTTTCTTTTTAATTTTGGAAAAGAGTTGATAAACTCAAGAAGGGTTATCTTGGTACAGATGAAATTGGGATGAAATTTTAGGCCAGAAAAAAGACATAATCAGCACCACAAACTACTTTCAACTTTATGTAAACCATAAACAGGAGATTTAGAGAATAAAAATACCAACTCAATAGCTTCAGTGGGAGCTCAGTCTGCAGAAATACTGACTCCATTGTATTAAGTGAGGAGAAAAAAAAGGCAAAAAAAGAAAAAGGCGCATTGACTAAGATCTGAACACAATGTTTACAAAACTGACTAACAGTATATGCAGACTGATAAACAGCAGACTGGTTCTCTCTGTATACTTCAAGTAGCATGTGAAATACACTGCTTTAACCAAACTGTAGCACTGCATTAGAGAACATTAGAGAAGGACCAAGGCAGGCTATTCTGGATTATGCTAAAGCTCCATTTATGAGAGACAAATTTCTCCCATTTGACCAGGGTTAGGCAAGGTAACAGTAAATGTAAAGATAACGAGCCTATGCAAGTGCTTCCATTTTTGATGGCAAGGCTATAGGCAAAGCAGCACAAAAGGAAGCAGCTTAACAAGTCCTAACAATGGCAGCAACACCTGCACTGTACAGACAGGGAACCAAGAAAGTCTTTAATGCTGCTGCTGATTGCACAGTAAGAAAAGCTTATCCACAATGTTCCAAGTTAGCCAAAACTGTCCTTCCTCCCAAACTAATGTAAGATGGCTGAAAAACATACCCTGCAGTCTGACAGTGCTCCTGTAGTAAACTCTGAGCCTGAGCACAAGGCTCAAAGAATGCAATTGGGAAGACCTGGAGTACTGCTTGGTGGTTTCAGGGGTGTGTGGGGAGGCTGCAAGTAATGATGGGCAACCAGATGAAAACGAGAGGTACTGAAGGGCAACTGGGGAGTGGGAAATGATGGATACCAACTTGAGCGGATAGGTGAAGGGAGAAAAACACTATAGGAAACCAGACTTCGTTGACGCAAAGATTCACAAATTACTGTTTCTTCATTTGTTGTGGTTATGTTCTATCCAATCCCAACTCACTGGGGTGAGGGATGCAGAAAGAGGGAAGGAAGAAGTATAATACAACATTCCTTCTGTATCCTATTCCAAATGCCTCTCCTGCCCCTGCTGCTCATGCATGCATCCTTTTTCACCTTCACTCCTCTCCACAGTGCAGTTTTATGAGTGTGAGAAAAATGAGGCTGCTGGAGCACACAGGTGGGACTCTCACATCTAATAACTTCTCAAATATTACTGCAAATCCCTTTCCAGTCTCTCCAGAGACATCTTATTCCACTTATTATTTCATTTCCTGTTTGTTCTATTACAAGTTTCCTTTTATTTAATTTCATGCAGCTCGGCAGAATAACATCAAGCAATTAAAATGATGCACATATAACACTCACAAAAATACTGCAGAAGTCTCCAATGTTCTCTAGATCATTTGAATTAATTCACATTTCATGGACACCAGCCTACAATGCCTCTTTCACTCTGCACTTCACTCCCATTTGCAGATATTATAGTTAAATTATATAATTGAATCATTATTCATCAGCAAAACATCTAACTATCCACCAATTTTATACCTTCAATGTCTCTCATGTTAGAGTCAGCCCAGAGATGACTACTCTCAAAGCAGGAGAGTTTCAGCAGCAGGAATGCAACCACTGATCTTGGCACACAGTAGGTTTTCATTCACTGTAGAAATTGCTACAGAAACGTGGGACCTCAGCACACCAAAACCATAAGCTTTAATTTGAGAACAAAACAAATTCTCTCTTCTCACAGTCATGAAAACATTGACATGGACCAAATGAAATTCAGTGCAATATCATCTTTCTTACTCTGGAGACAGCCTGAGCAAATCTGAAAAATTAAGAACAGAGTCTTTCAGCTAATCAAGTTGATTCAGAAACCTGAACAGGGGAGGTGGGGCAGGAGGGGAGGAAGGAAGGTCTTAATCAATTTTGTGTCCCTGATGAGCTTCTTGGGAACATCCAGTTAAAATTGTCAATTTAAATTCCAAACTGTTGAAGTGCTCACCATCCTTTACTAGCTATAAAAAGCCAAATCTCTTTCCAGCTCCTCTTCCAAACTCAACAGTATAGTTAAGCAGTGTCAATATAAAAGCACAAAACATACAGAGAAATTATGTGAAATGCAACTCAATTCATACATTTCAGGCATCTGTTTATATGTTGCAGTCTTTTAAGTATCCATCTTGCTTTTCTACTAGAAGTTGCTAAATGGTTCCTAGTTTACTAGAAAACTAGACCAGGATAAATGTACCTTCCACCATATCTTTGCAACTCTGTGATGATGCACCAAAAACTTCAGCACAGGAACCTGCAAGGAAATCTCCACTGTAAGTCTAACTTGCCCAGCAATCCTGTGTTATAGAACAATTTCTCTGAACACCATGTTTCAAGATATCACGCGTTTATTCACTCAGTCCTTCCAGAAGTACAGTCAAAATACTCATGAGAGGTTTAATTTCTGAAGCCACTAATAAATAGATCATCCGTAACTGCAAATCACAAGGGGGCACCACATGCACTGCACTATTTCAGTCCAATTAGCACATTGTTTGAGAATGAGCTCTTAAGATAACCAGTGAATTACAACATGAAAATAACAGCTTCACAATTGTTCTAATGAATACAGATCAGGATACTTGAACAAATCTTCTGCTGGTATAGATCCATCTACTTCAGCTGAGCTCTGTTACAAATCGTTTCAGTTTTACTACTTAGAAAGTATGTAAGTAAAGTAACAATGCATTTGAAATGAAAAATCTCTGGCACTTTGTGTGGATCACCACATGACTATAATGATAACAAAATTAATCACAGGTTTTCTGCCTCAGCCTTGGTGGTTTTCATAGTTTCCACTGTTGTAGCAGTGAGACAATACTTACTCTCCATAAATAAATGGCAAAAAACTGGTTAGAAGTTAAAGCAGTTTCCTGAGTCTTTCCATTATCAAAGTTATTCCCAGACTATGAAACTCCTACACTTTGTACTTGTTGGTTATGTCTTTCCCCTAATTTCAGGACAACCACCTCTTCACATAATGAAGCTTTATGAACTCAGAGAGTAAAATCCAGCCATTTGTCTTCAGCCAAACAATCAAGAAACACAGTGAAGATCATAAGTTTCACTTTTAAAAGCTACTGGTCCTTAAAATGGGATAATACTTGTTTCAAATTTATTTGCAAGTTGTTTATCCAACCCATGCAGCTCAATTACATTAGAGGTTCATTATTTTGCCCTGCCTCAGAAACATTTTAGGGGCTTTATTTTCAGCTGAAACCACAGGTTTATCTCTGCTTGTTTTCCTAATACATTTCAAACCAAATAACCATCAACCTTCACATATGGTCTCAAGCATATATTTGATTTTGGTTTTGTTTTCCTCTGCTTCAACACCTCCTCAGATTACTCAGCTTAATTCTCTCATACCAAACACCCATTAGCATCCAGTCTTGTTTTATTTACTACCTCCTCCCAGGTTTCACCCACTCAAGATCTCCCTTATGGTTCTTCATACCTGAACCTGCATAGTACCGGGCAAACAGTGCTTGTTTCCCTGTACTACAAACTCATGCTACAGGCATCAGTGTGACTCAACTGCAAATGAGCATTAGAACAGTACTTGCATTAATTGTTAGCTATTTCCAACAGCCCTGGAGAGCCTTCAAATTAAGAAATGGTCTCTTGAAACCATGTTAAGTTTGCTTCCCCTTTACACGGCAACCAAGGGCCAAAATGAATGGCAAAAAATAAGAGGGCATACACTGGAAATACACACTAAGAAAAGCTACATGGAAGGCAAAGAAGGTGCTACTCTACTCTGTTTTAACAGAAAATGTAAACAATGAAACTACCATAAACTGAGAAGATCTTGTTTTAAGGAAAAACAAATACACTGAACTCCAAATTGTCACAAAACACAATGTTCCTATAGAAAGACATTGAATGAGAAACATTTCCCAATACACTGTTTTAGAGTAGAAAAAGAACTTAAAAAAAAAAAAGCAGCCAATCTTTGTCCAATAGACCCAAGGAAAACCTTCCTTCCAGGCTGGTTATTCAGTAATTACTCACCACACCATGTTGAGTGCCTTCCTGAGGCACCAGATTCCAGCTAACATCAGAAACAGAGTATTAATCCAAACTACTGTGATTAAACCAGGACTTAACACTAACATTGCAGAAACATGAAGTAAAACAGCAGTACCTCTTTCTCAACCTGACAAACTTCACTTTTATGCAAATTTGTGACACTGTTCTTCATTGCTTTATTTCAGCCTACTAGTCAGGAATATACTGCTTTTCTCCAAGTAAATGGAAGAGCACTCTACTACATTTTCTAGTAATAAAAGCAGAAGCTCAACATCAGTGCAGTAATAAAGAATAAAAGCTGTAATAAAGGAGATAGAATGAAGAAAAATGTTTAAAAAAACCAAAACGTTAAAATAGCTTTTAGAGAACTATGCACAGACACTGCTTTAACAAACATTATTAAAAATTTTTGAACCCTGACCCATTGCTTTTGCTTAATGTCATATGAAATGTGGGTGTTCCCTTGCTTCTGATGTAAATGCCAATGGCCATTACCATTAGAAAACACATAGAAGATAAAAACAGTCCACAGACTGTAGGGAAGAATAAGAACAGGAGAGGAAGAGATCTTTCAATCAGGTGAAAATGACTCCACGACTTCACAGGCGCTTTGCTCTTCCCTTGTCCTCACTCCTGTAGGCACACTACCCAACAGCAATGTTCAGTACAGGCAGCAAACCTGAAATGAACCTGGACATGCCTGCAAATTGATGAAGGGCAGGATGGACATTTACTACCTAACTTTGAGCTCTTAAATTATCTACCTGGGCTTCTAGTCATACCCACAATAGAGGCAAATGTTCCCTTAGGGCCTTACATTCCCATTTGCCCCCACAGAAGTGATGTCTTCACTGGATGTAGAGGGGACCCAGCAAGGCTAGCCAGACAGGTTCAGCATCCATGCTCTTCTCCAAGTCTCCGGGACACATTTTTAATTCAGGCCCACTAGGAAGACAGCCAAACAAAATTTCAAATGCTACATTCAGTGTTCAAGGTCCCCTACAGATACAGCTTGTGAGAAAGCATGCATCACCAGATCTCTGACCTGTGAACCTTTCTGCACACAGACGGATGACATACACCCACACATATTTCTCCCGGCCTCTTCCATAGCAACAAGCACTAACCAACAAAATTCTCCTCACTGTGCTCATGGTGACATCATAGGGATAGCACATCTCCAAGCACCTTCTCCTACCCAGAGTGCTATTATAGGACAACATTCCAAAGGTTCATCAGTGAAGATCTTGAAAATGTTACCCAGGGATGTTGCCCTCTGCTCCACCTCTCAGCTCTGCACTGAACATAACACTCAGTTCAAATTATCTCTCTGGATTAAAGACAGAGAAACAAAGGCATCTGTAGTACTTATACCACCTACAGAGAATTTTTTTTTACCCTAGGACCACAGTTACATGCTATCAAAACTAACAGACCGCCCAGGGAGAAGCCAACGCCCTCCATAGCATTCACAAAGCTGTGTAACTCACTCCTGAGAAAGGTGTGAATGAATACAGGATCCACAGAAATTAAAAAAAAAAAAAAAATTCCTCTCCCTTCCAGAACTACAGCCATTTCACACATAAACAGTCTCAGAAGAACTCTTGTCAAGTTGAAATGGCTACAAAAGAAGAAAAAAAACCTTCCCTGAGACATGCTCTGCTGTGCAGTGAAGCTTAAAAGACTGGAAACTAGTGAGACAGAGGCTTTAAAACCTCATTGTTGCCTTTACTTCTTATTTCCTCTCCTACTGATCAGAGGCTGGTAGGAAATTTTCTTATTGTTAAGAGATACAAATAAGATAGTCAAAATAGCTCAGAATCCAATCAATACCTTACATTGTGGTGGCAAATAACAATTCTGATCACAATTTCTCTCCCCGTTCAACTAGCATTAAGGTCATCTGGCCTTATTCTGGGTAATTTTTTTTTTCCCTATCACATTGCTAAAGAGTAACCTGACCTGAATTTCCAATAAGTGAAAACAAGTGTATGAATCCATGCTAAAACATCCCTTTAAGCACCTAAGTATAAAAGCTAAAGTTGCCACCTGGCCCCTCTAGGCACCTGGAGGATCCCCATTCTCTGCTGCAAGGTACATGAAGAACCACTGAAATGCTGACAACACTGAGTAACCTTACGTCGCAGTTTCTATCCAAGCTCTGGGAGGCTCATTCACAGGACTAGAACCAACACGAAGGCTATATATACATATGTCACACAAAGGTGACCATCAACAGAGCATTGGTTCTGTGAGCAACCTTTGTAGCTGAGAGCTGGTCTGCAAATTCCAAAACCCACATTGAAGGTAGTGGGAGGATGAGAAAATATGTTTTCACCTCTTTTAAAAGAAAGGACCGAGCTACACAGAGCCTTAATTCCACCACAATATGCACCCCTAAGCATGTTGATGCAGCCCAGGCACCCTGGAGTCATCTAGAACTTCCTCTTGGTTATCTCACACAGGTGAGGCATTAGCAAGGATGGCTGTCCTCCAACAGCTGTCAGCCCCTGTGTTAAGGTGACTATTTCAAGATTTAAGATAACTTTTCTTGCAAATAAAAGTGAATTCAATGATTACTAACAGCTTACAAGAAAGATGACATGTTCATAGGCTACTTATCACACATGAGGAGAATTTTACCTCTAGACCCATCTCTACCTAAATTGAAACAGAAACACTGACTAATCCTTCTATTTGGCCGTCTTGAGCTCCTTGAAGCCAAGAGGTGCAGTAGGGCACCCCACAATATCAAAACTCACTTGCACCTTTGCCTATTAGGTCATGTACAGTCTCCTTCTACTATTAAGAGCTGCATGATTACAACAGGATTGGATTAGAGAAGGTCTGGCCCTCTATGAGAGAGGCTATAAATACTCACTGAAATAGTTTAAACTACTCTTTCCTTTACTCTTAACTTTAGGAAGTTTACTCTTTTCACAGTGTATGGAAATGAGATCATCTTGTAACAAACAATTTCTTCTTTCATTTCTCCCTACTATCCCTAGAAAGTAATGTAAGTCCTAATGAATGTCATAATTTAATTACCAAGAACAATTATCAATTAAAAAAATTCATTAAAGTGATAATGCTTTCATGTAGCTCTAAAATTAAATTGAAATCACTTTGCATCTCTTCAGCGTCAACTGTGCGAATGAAAACCTATTTATTTTATTCTTCCAAACGGACCCAGCCTGCTGCACCAGACCACTGCCGTGACGCGCCCATCTCGGGAGCATCGGCACGGCCAGAGGGACGCCCGTGCCGGCCGCGGCGGTCACGGCTCACGCTGATGGCTCACTTACCGGACCGGCCCCGCTCCGCTCGGCACCGCCGCTCGCCCGCAGCCCGCTTTGGGACCGCATTGCCCGCGGCCGGCAGCCGGGCGGAGGGGGCGCCTGTGGCTGGCCCAGCGCGGGGCGGGGCTGCCNCAGTACCGTACAGGTACTCACAGGTACTGCACCTGCGGCTCCCGCCCAGCAGGTAAGCGACCCCGGCCCTCCGCCCCCGGGCACAGCGACGGGCGAGGCGGAGAGGGGCGGAAAAGGCGCCCCGGGGCCGCCCCCGGCCCCCGCATCTCGGCACTGCCGCCGGGACAGCCACCGCGGGCAGCCCTCCCTTTCCCGCTCCGTCCCGGCGGCAGCAGCGGCTCCCACCTGGCCGCCGGCCGGGGAACAGACTGCGCCCCTGCGGCCTGGGGACCTGCGCAGCGGGGGAAAGCCTCGCCCGCCGCAACGCGTGGGCTGCGGGCGCAGCGCTTTGAAGCGAGCCCTGGACCCGTGGTGTGGCAGTACCCGAGCTCCAGGTCTGCTGCGTCCCCCACGGCCCGACTGTCTCATGGCCCCCAAGCTGAGCGATGTCCCACTCACAGCCTTGTCTCTCCATCCTTTCTTCCATCTCTTCGATGTCAGTGTTCATGTCACAACCCCACAGGTACCAATTCATTGTCATGTTCTTAAAAAAGTTCTCAGACAAGCCCTCTGAAGTCTGGTCACTTAAGGTATCCTACCCCTGGGGGTGTTAATTTTATCCCTGATGCTGAAATAGTACCAAGAGTAGCTGTACTGCTTTCTCTTCCAGAGCTTGCCACAGCATTATCAGGAAAACCCAATATGTGGCCGAGAGAAGTATATGGATAGAAAAGTTTGTTTACGTTTAGCCTCGGTGTGATGGAGTGGATGCTCATTGAAAGAAGCATTTCAAGGACCTGGAGGGCTTCTGTTATTGAATCCTCAGTGCTGTGACTCAGTATGTGGCAAGGGCTGTAAATCCTCTGAGAGTTGTTTTCATTCTTAGATGCTCTTAGCACACAGCAACAGTGGCAAGAAACGTTTCCATCTTTTCCTCTGCAGCTGGAGCTGGCTTCTATTAGCCGAGCCTTGTAGTCCCTAGGTTAGGCTGCTACCTAGTAATTTGCTAGAAAGAGCAGCTTCAGTGTAGAATAATATGAAACAGCCTGTGTAAGTGACATATTAGAGGGATTTTTTATTTTATTTTTAAGCACGTCAATTGAGAGGAGCAGTTGCACCAGTAGTTAGGGTTTTCTCTTCAATTATAGATCAACTTCAAGGTCCCCATCTTCAAGGAAGAAAGATTAGCTGGTGAGCCAGGTTAATTGCTCAGTCATCATTAGGTCTGTCTCTCCTTCCTAAGGATGGTATCTATGATCAAGTAGTCGGGTTTCTCAAGCCCAATGTCAATTCCTGGGAAAGGAGAACAAGATACACATAAGACAGTAATCTGAGAGGTGGACTCTGCCCGGCAGTCATACTCTCTGTCCAAAAAGGACACTACTAAACTGATTGACAGCACCGTAATCAACTTCCTGAAAAAAAGAAATCTCCACGGTCCTGCTCAATACTCTTCCTAATAGCTCTGGTACTATGTATGCAGACAGAAACAGGAAAAAGTCACAAGCAGAGTAAATCCTTGCTCAAATCTAAGGACTGGATGTGAGACATTTTGGTTTCTTTACTGTTGAGGAATACACACAGTGCAGGTAGCTCAGTGTGCAACTGCAATGGGAGCTGCAGGTTGGGCTCCAGCTGGTGAGAGCCCCAGAAAAGGGGCTGTGAACTGCAGACCCCTTGCAAAACAAAGGGCCTGGGGACCCCTGGGGCCAGCCAGGGGACCGGGCACTCAGACACACAGCCCCACACATTTTCCTGCATTCAGACTGTAAGGGAATAAAAGCCCAGGGGTTCCCTTGTTTGTGGTCCCTCCTTGAAGGCAACAGATCAAGCTGTTATTTTGTTATTTAGTTGACCACAAATAAATTATTTTAAGGATAGGCACATCTGAGACTCTGCTGTGGGTTACCTGGGTTCGAGCCGGTAAGGAAACCTGGTCTGACTGTGAGTTGTGGGGCTGTAGCTGCAAAGGGGCCTCAGTCCCAGCCCAGGTGGTGCGACTGTGACTGCCAGAGAGGCTCCTGCATGGTCAGACAGGGAAGTTTCCTTAACATTTACCATTCCCTGAGACCTCCTGACAAAGATGATTATCAGGTGGCGACGAGACTTGTCATTTCTGAAAGTGTAAAAGCCCTGGTCATTGCTGACTGAAATACTGACAAGCTACCAATTCCCTCTCTCAGTAAGACACTACTCTTCCCATGAAATTTGCCACACAACTGCTACTTAAATAATGCAGAAACAAAAGTCAACAGCTTCCACCAGTGAAATAAATGTGCATGCTACATGACTTGGCATTAAACGTGTGAGAGGTCAGTAGCAATTAAGTACTGTCAATTAACTAAATGAAATCGAAGTGCATTTCAACTTTACGAAGATAAACATTTTTTAAAAGACAGAGCAGTGCTTATCTTGTTCAGTCCCCATGGTATTCCTATGTGGGTTTCATACATAAATCCCTGTATTTCTCAAAAGCATGGCATAGCTTTCAAAGCATTCATACCACTGACATCCACACTGTACTTAGAGGAGGCGATACCTAGCAGTCACACCAATGCCACAGCTGTTTGCCTAATACCTGGTGTAGAAAATAACCTTTAAAAAAAACCCAAACTAAACAAAATAGAAAGCAAAATCAACTATGGGATAGGTAAACACAGAAATTGTAGTTTCATTGTTGGGAGAGTCATCATAGTCTCATCATCCATTACAGCTGGGTTTTCTGTCACTTCAGAATAGCACAGGGCAACTCAAATATACGCGACTGAAGAGCTGTAACCACCCTGCATTTCTCCTGTTGTTCCTGGCTTTTTTGTCTTTTCCATTCTGAAGCATCAAAGTTACCATGGAAACAAGCAATGGCATTTATGCAGATATTCGTGAGCTGTACCCATACATGCCATGTGAAGTCAGTCTCGATTAACGGTGTGACCTGCATCTGGTGGAGCACATCCCTGTGGAAGGACACCCTGCCGCAGGGTACGGGCACTGGCAGAATGAGACAGTGCTGGGCACCTCCCTTGGGAGGGGCTCTATGAGCAGGGCCAAATGCCTCCGAGGAGAAAGAGACCTGTAATCCTCCTATTGCTGAGAGGCGGGGAGTCAACAGCTTTCCCAAAGCTGAAGGAGCTAAGACATAGGACTCAGGGGACAAATATTTTGGACGCAGCAGAGCGACTTTTTTTCCCCCACACTGTGAGGAAGAGTGGGAGTGTGACCTCCAACACTCATGCAATTTCTTTAAGGCAAACATGTCATGGAAAGAATTTTGGGTATTGTGGCATGAGGACATAGGGTCTGTTTAATTTAAGCTTGCCTTGACTTCTCTTGTCAAGAGGATGTATTTCAGTAATAAAATAACCAGAGGACAAGTCTGCAGACACTTGTGTGATGCTGGAAATTCAAACCTTGAGTGGATAGCAGTAAGTGGCAGACCAAAGCTTGGATAACAAATTGCATCAGCATTTTGACTCATAAGAGGTTCAGGGATGAGAACTGGAACAGCACATACCCAGAACTGCTTGAGTTTAGATGCTATGAAATTAGGGGGACAATTCCATCTTCCTAGCCCAAAACTTTCAAAGAATGATTAATAGGGGTTGTTCGCCCTAATTTTTGATTGGCCAGTATAAGATCTTAAGAAAATATGAGGAATTGCTATTCAAAAAACACAGCTCACCCTCTGCAACTTGGTAATTATAAAAAATATACCCAGCTGGACACCTCTGGGTATTCCGTCATTCTGGTTAAGTAGAGTTACAGTAATGCAACTGAGCACTAGTATTTATTTATAGCACTAATTTTTTTAAATTAATTCTGAAACACTTCTGCCCCGTGTTAGTTAATATGCATTTTTATAACCAGTAAAGGCACTTGTATGTAAATAACCTGTATAGGAAATTGTGTTCTTTTCTCATGTGTCCTTTTCTCTGTGTAATTTCTTTCCTTCTCCATTACTCAGAGGACAAGTGGGGATGAAAAGAATAAATCAGAATTATCATTCTTGCAAAATAATAGGCTGAAAAAACATTGTCTCTCAGTGATTTCCATACAGAGACAGAACTTCATAGTGTAAGAAATTGGAAAGGAACCATAATAACTTTCAATTACATGAGCCTTGGTATTTTTAGCTAGAATGAGAGGACAAATGGCAAATTCAAGAGAGACAGAGCCCAAGGCATGAGCATTTGCACTGCAACTTACACATTAAAACTAAAGGAGAAAAACACATAAGTTTCTCCTGCTAGAACAGATCTCACACCATCCTCAGAGGTATAATGACCTCCTCAGAGGGAAAATGATAATTTTAAGCTCCCTCCAAAGTCACTTGTGGCTACAGCTAGGTCAGTGGCTACATGGGAGAGCAGGCAATACAAAACTGGGCAATTGTTTCAGAGAACTCCTATTCTAGTACACAGTGGAGAATGGATGGCTTAGGACACTCATCAGCCAATTTTAGAGACCCAAGTCAGACACTTTCAAAATTCTAACATGGTTCAGCCCCAAAACAACATGGGCATAACTGTTCATGCTGCACCAGCATTTGCAGACCAGAACTGGTTCAAGATGGGCATAGTCCAAAATAAACACAGCAGTTGTTGCTCTACCTAACATCTTCAGTCATGATACAGTTTGACCAGAAGAGAGAATGATGATGTCCACTCGAGTTTAGGTCTGAATGTTTTAAGTACTGATGAGGCTAAGGAATAAATATCAGTCGTCTACACTTCTCTTTCCTCCATGTTGAGTCAGACATTGTCTATATTCACATGAAGAGAGAATAACCTGGAACTTTCTGCAGACTTAGTGGAGGTTTTTAAGCTTGCTCTCCAAGTTTAGGTGCCTTTTGGATCAAGAATATTTTTTCTTGTGTCATCACCCCCATCTCACAAAGATGTTCCTAAAAATCCACAGTTTATTCTATGTACTACCCAAAAAGTTTCTCTCCGATTATTTTGAAAACATATGCACTCTAGCTCTAGAATAGCTTTCCACACAAAGAAATGAAAACATCTCATATGAGCTTTAGTAAAAGTGGCTCGTAAGCAAGACGTGTTATTGGCAACTTAGGCAGACAGCACACTACATATGGCAGATCATTGTCCACATCTGAAGGATTGTGGCTCTTAGTGCCACAAATGTATCACTGCTTGGCCTGCCCAAATTAGCGAAAAAGGACGCGCTTTCAATGACTTTTGAAATTGTCATTGTAATTCCACTGTTAAGTTTCCTTGTACTACAGCTGTGCCAGAAATAAATATGAAAACATGAAGTGCATAGGTACTGTCTGCACTTCCTTGGCTACGGAGAGCCATCCAGACTCACAGCTAATTTCACAGTTAATCTTGAAAACACTTCAGAATTTTTTATTCTTGTCACTCTAGCTTCATATCTTATCTTTGCCAGTGCCTGGCACAGGATGTTTAAGATTTTTTTCTGTGATTTGTTCTTTGAGAAGTTGTTAACATCCCCCAGCTGCACAGCCAGTTAATGAAAATGGCTGTACTCAGCCACACCAGAAAGCGCAGCTCCTGACACACACCAATAATGACTACCCCGACACAAGTGCACCAGTGGGTAGCACAGACACAGCACCTGTCAGCCTTAAGCATTCAGCAGTAGCAGATGTGTTACCATCTTATACAAATAGTCTGCAACCATTTTGTAGGTTCAGTTTAAGTATATAAGGTAGCTGCTAGCAAGGAACTGTAGAGTTTGGCGATGCAGTCTGTAAAGCATGCCGTTTCTTTTAGTATGACACGTTCCACGTATACAAGGGGCAGTGAACAACTTTCAGATTCATCTTTGTGGTACTTATGAAGAGTATGGCATGTGTATCAGGCACTGGTGGACTTCTGCCAGGAGGCAAGAACACTCTGGCAGTTTGCATTTTTGTGAGAATAAATTAATTAGTCAAAATGTTTTCAAACTCTATGTATCTTGAAACTGCAAACGAACTTCTCATCACAAAGTCTGTATGTGCATGAGAGAAGGGAATTAAAAACTGAAACATCTGTAAGTTAAATATGCAGAAGACACAGGACCTCCAACTCACCAGGAGCTTAGGAGACAAGATTATTCCCTCTGCCCAAAACATCTGCTTGAACATTATTTTTGGCTGTGAACATGATCTCTCTGTCATGACTGTAACAGTTTGCAAGTTGGAAGAGAGAATTGCTCATCTGTCCTTTACTCCAAAAGCATGAGGTATTGTGAACATTTCTGTGAAAATTATTTCATGGTCTACATGAAGCCACAGAGGCAGAAGAGTGATTGATTACTCCAGTATTTCAGATAGATTGTACCTGCTGAGGTGCAACAATTACAACACGGATTATTCTCTTTAATAAGTAAGTCACCACAGCAATTTTTTCCTCAAAAAGGTTAAAACAAGCTTTATTTAACACACAAATCAGATTGTGTACAAGGCAAAACATACTCTTATAGTGATAGGCATATTGTGTCTCCACACATCATGTGTAGCCACTTGTGCTACAGTGATCCTGAGATATGGAAGAAAGCCCTAAAAATCTTTATAAAAAGGCCAAAATACCTCCTTTTAATTACTCTTGCTATAGTCACCTTCATTTGGGAATTAAGAAAAAGATTATAGAGTTCTGAGTCAACAAAACAAATTATCTACAGCGAAATACCCAAAATATTTGCCTAATTCCCTGCTGTCATCTAGGTACACTAGCAAGAGCACTCTGGGAACAAATCAAGAGATGTAAATATGCAAGGTTACTTCTTCAACACTGGAAAGCATGTAGAAGAATGCCAAGATATTTTTGCTACTTTCAACTACTATTGTCTTCAGGAGCTGTGTGGTCTATGTGTCAGTCTTGCACATCCTATGAACTTACCAAAAAATTCTCTACACTCTGTGTGAAGTTTGTTAAAAAATCCGAACTTTCTTTGCTTCCTTTCACTATGAAGTTATATGTGATACAGAAATATTTTTAAAAGCTTATAAAAGCAGTAGAACTACAGGCATTTAAAGTCATGTCTCTAATATTAAGGGCTACTTGAACACCTTCATTTTGCTACAAGATTGTATTTGTCATTAACTGACATTAAAAAAAGGAAGTCTCTTTTTAAAATAGAAGTTAAGGAAAAAGTTACAGATAGGTTAGGTTTTGTTGTTTCTCTTTTTTAGTTTTGTAACATAGAAAAATAAGTTACACTATATATTATGGCTTTCATTATTTACCTACTCATTTAGTAGAAGAGCATTACCATGGATTTAAACACTAGATGTTGTAACTAATTAACTTGCCGTGTTCTTCAGACTTTCCTTCTTTGAGTTCTGAATTTGTGAAAAGAAACAGCCAAATACTAGGGGGAAAACTAAGAAGCTTCCCAAACAATTCAAATAGCAAGAAGCACTTGTAGAAGAAATCTTTCAGAGAATATTTTATTTTAAAATTTTCATTTAATTTTTAAAGTAATTTAAAATTGAAGTTTTAATTTAATCTTCTTGGTGCAAATAAAGGCCAAGCCTAACATTCCACACACTTGGAGAGTCAGGACTTCATACTGAGCTCCATTACAGAAATGTTTACACACCAGTATGATACTATTATGCTACTGAAGTAACAATCTCTCTTTAACGTTTGTTATGTTAACCATATGAGATAAGTTAGATTTGGTATGCAGCTATCTTAAAAAGGCTACGATAATGCTAAGTCAACAAGATTCAAAACTAACAACACAACTGCTCGATATTAATTGTTGTTCACTATAAACAGGGAGGGGAGGGTGGGCACAAGACGCCTGAGTCAAAGACTGAAAAACCTTATTTACACATCCGTGTATTATTAATGTCTGAGTACATTTACATTTTGAAGTCTAAAGTTGCATTTAGATTGGACAAGCTATGACAATATTCAAATACATGTAAATAAAAAGAATTCTAGTTTCATGACTAAAGTAGCAAAAAATTGTGCCGTTGAAGTAGCATTTGCAACAACAAAGTTTACAGCAGACAAGCATAAATTTCAGACTTACAAGTTCAGTAAGAAAGATCGTGGCACCAAACTGGGAATATTTTCAAGCTCTAGTTTTACTCAGGACAGAAGAGTTGCCAGCTGAATAAAGTTAACTGACTACTTTCCAGCTCCTTGTAAACAAGGCTCCATGTTGTGCAAAAAAGGAGCTTTGCCCTTTTCTTAAAGACAAGTATCTGAAAGGCAAGCTGCAGTGATTGTTTCTGACAGTAGTACAATAAAGAAGTGGATAGAAAAGTAAGTACATAAAAAATTCTTACAGAAAAGGCATCTGTCCTGGTTTGATTTTGTTTATGAAAAGGCACTTCACATATTGCAAAAACTCCAATAACATACTCGTCCTTTTAGTTTTTCTGTTTGAAGGCTGTATTTCAAGGTGGTTAGCAGGAGTATGCAAATGTTCTTTATACAGTGTCTATCTGTTACAAATTTTATAATTACATATAGTATCTTACATCAGTTATTTAGAAGAATAGGTTCATGTTCAAAAGAATAACAGGTCTTCAAACAAGACTTCAGTGATGACGGATAATCTGTCATAGGCAACACACCACCTGTAGTGAGCTCATGCTAACAAAATTAGCAATGTAAATCTTTCAGAAGTGAGTCCTCAGTCTTTTGTTTTCCTCTCGTAGTCTCTCAATTTCAGCTACTAAGCTTTCATTTATCGAGTATCTTTCAAGTAAAGCATGCATTTCATTCTAGAGAAAAATAAAAAGTCACAATCGGTTACCAATTCCAGTTTTATCCTATCCATTTTCATATCTCTTGAAAATTAAATAACAGATAATTCCATTTTTAAAAACTTTCGATAAGAAAAGTAAGATTTTTTGGGTTTATGCTAACATAAGTATTTTGATCATTAATACATTAGTGAATATTTTATCAAAGGATATTTTGCAGACCTTCAGGAAGAGAATCTGCTAATTCAGATTCCATTAAAATGTTCAGTACCCAGACAAGGTCTTTTTAATGCAGATCAAAAGAACAAAGATTCATAAAAAGGTGAAGCTAAAGAATACAGAACAGTTCAGGACGCATACAGTACCTACAAGTAAAGCTTTCTGTTTGAATTCCACCTATCATCTCCTTACCTCAGCCCCTTGGCCCTTTCCAAAGAACAGCTGAATTTGTTTGTCTTTTGTCTTTTTATAACTTCTGAAATATGGAATTCATACCTACCCAATGCATATGTTCCCTTTATTTATGAAGCCTAAAAGAATTTAACAGAATCCCATTCATACTTTTCCCCTCATTCATGTCAAATCCTCCCTTTCTTGGTCTCAATAAGCAAAACAGATTTGCAGTTTTGAAAGACAGCATGCCTTGGTATTACCAAAATGGAAAACTGAATATATGTCCCATAATCGTCTTTGTACATACCAACTGCATGTGGAATTGCTTGATCATCTCCACTTGTAAATTCACAATATCCCGATGGCATGCTTCTCTGGGGGAAGAATTGCAAAAGGACAACGCTTAGATTTATTTAGGAAGCAGTCTTTCTCTCCAATCCTCAGCACCCAGAACTCCACAATTCCTCACCTTCATAGCATTGTGAAACAAGAGTCCAAAAACCCTTAAACCATGAAACATAATCCCCTACAGTTTATTTTCTCGAATAATTTTGTTATGACATTTGATTTTCCTAAGTACCATTTTTTTCAGCATACAAAAAGACCTAGGATCTTTTCTGTTTAGAAACAAATATATACATGGTAACGTCAAGATTGTTTTTTCACTTGAAAGCTGTAAGCTTCTCCCATTCAAAGACAATTTTCAATCACTCAGTCACAAGCACCACAAAGATATTTATCTGTAATTGAAAGTACAGCTTTTCAGTACATGACTTTCAGCACTGTTTTTGTAAGAGGGCCCAAAACATCAACTATGATAAGTGATACATTATCCTCAGGCCCACAGAATGCTTCAAGGTCCATCTACATAAAAAGTAGTGGCAGTGTTGTCTGTGAAGTGACATGAATTTGTTAATTCATGGACAACCATTCCACATTATAAAAACCATGCTTGAAAATAGCCTCTAACCACTACAATAATACAACAGTTCCAGATGCTGAAGAAGAACAAGGAGAACAGCTCACATTAAAAAGCAGGCAAGCTCACAAACTCTTCCTGAACAGTGTATCACAGTGCAATCCTCTGAGACTGAATACTGTGCTATGGGTACTACCACTCTGAGATAGTAAGGCGTTTCTTAAGTAGACACACACAGATCTTATTTCGTTCTCCTTTCCTCAAACACATAGCAAACCCAAAGGGAATGTATTCTTCACTTTCTCTTTCCACAGGTTATTGTGCTACAGAACTCCTACTGGAGGCAATCTTCTTTGAGTGTATCAAGTACAGATGCCAGCCGACAGCTTAGAAATTCAAAGATGTAGGTAATCTCCCAAAGACAGGAAGATCAAGAAACAAACCAAACAAATTATATATTCCTCCTGGTCCTTTTCTAAATGTCCACTTTTTTTCCCCCCCCCCATTACTTGAACAGAAACAAATTTCAGGCAGGAAAGATAAAAATCCTTTCCTCAGATTCCAGGGCCTGAAAGGTAGTTACATCACTAAGAAGCTTGCAATGGCTCCTTCCCTCTTAGTGACCCCAATACAAACAATCTTTTACATTCAGTTTGAATGTACCTACAACTTAAACCTAGGAAAAGGGCCAGCAGAGCCTTCCAGCCGCTCCAGGATGTGTAGGTCAGAAGAGAAACACAGTATCTAAGGCTTCAAATCTCAGATATTGGAAGGAAAAGACTGGCAAGCATATCTTCCAACTCTGAGATGCCTGAACACAGACTTTAAAAAAACACATTTGCAATATATGGACTGCATTTTAAGTCACATGAAAGTTATGAGTTTTAATTATTGTTTATATAGATATAATTTGATTATTGTCAAAAAATCCCAAGGGGGTTCTACTATGCTATATTTATGCAAAGACATTTAATAACATTCACTGCATTTTGTCTGTTGGCAGATACAGAACAGCCATAGCACACACACCTACTGAGCTAGTATTGCATTGCTTTTTGTCAAGACCCCTGCCCAGCAATCCTTTTCCTTTCCATCATCTCCATCAAGTTACTTCATCTCAAACATGGGTTGGGAAGTGATCTTAACTGCTCCACCTTCTTCAAACTCCACTCTAAATAGAGCCATGCTAATTTGACTTCTTTCACAACAATTGGAATGTTGGTTAGATATTCACAAAGTAATCTGACACCAACCATCACTGATAGCACAGACATTATTTTAATGAGGAGCTTCACCAATAGGAAATACACACTATTTTACCTTACACATGCCAAGCTAACAAGAATCAAAGCCAACACAAGTCAACTGTCTAAATCAAACTCTTCACACTGTCAACCTGAAGAGTAATTTCTCCTGCTGGGATGGGGAGACGAGCAGGGAGGGAAAGAAATCAGCACTAGGCTTCAGAAAAACAGGAAGGAGCTCCTTATGCAGATTAAAGTTACTGAGAAATATTCAAACACTCATTCTAAAAACATATTTGCAAAGTCATTCACTGACAGTCCTCAGAGACATCAGTCTAATTAGTCATCAGAGCTATTAAAAACTAAGTTTCATACTTACATTTCCAAAACTAGGGATATAAATTTTCTAATCCAACTAGAAATTTGTTAATGCAGATGCTAGAACATTTTACTAACAAAACGCACCATTGAAAACAACATTCTGCCTGAATACCAGTACCTGAAGTCATCCATTGTTTCTTGTATCATATTCTGAATGAAGTTTATTTGAACTGATGTCAAAGGTGCATTTGGTCTGCTACTCCCAATGGTTTCTACGATTTTTTCTGACAATGAACTTGCAACTCCAGCAGTTACAGGTGATGTTATCTTTGGACCTTTGCAATTAAAAATAAATATAAAAAACCCACAATTATTTTTAAAAAGGTCTCAGTGTAATGGAGAACAAGAGGGTTTTTATTTGTCTTGAGGCTTGTCAATATTTTACTTCAAATATTACTTTAAAAAATAAACTAGATTTAGGAGTCTTTTCAGATGCAACTAGAGACATTCTAGGACGGCAAGCTGGACTTACAGAAGAATCAAGGTCAGATGTTCTTTTTAACATTAAGTCAATTTTATCAGATTTCACATCAGTTTATAAACAACCACATCTACAACTGGGCCAAAATTATCAACTTACTTGTTGAGGTAGTACCATTTACTGATAGATCATATGCAGGATGGGCCTGAATATTCTTCATTAGTCTCTCATTTGTATCAGGAGTGGATGATGGTGGAGAACTTATAGATTCTGTGCTTGATAAGCTTGGTTTTGAAACCTGACAATAAAAATAGTACTTTAACAAAAAAAAAAAAAAGGAAGATGAAATCTACTTATTACAATTGCCTAATTGCACTTGAAGATTAAGGTTACAGGAATGTACTTTCAAGCATTTTTGGGTTTTGAAATCTACTCAGAAATACACGCTTTTCATTTCCTAGCAAGATATCTGAAAAATTGATTGCTAAAACATTCAAAATTGCCTCAAGTGTGTACACAGAAGTGAGTGTAGAAGGTGGGCACCTCAATTTTCATATCAAACATTTTGTGACAGTGGCATCATTCCTAGCAAACTCAAAGACTTCTCAAGAGCAATACAAAAGCAGCTAAGGCCTCCACAGAGGCATATCAAAGATATCTCAAGAAGAAAAAAGAGGGAGATGGAGACTAGGGAAAGAAAAGAGTGGAATTAATCTAATAAACAACAAAGAATCATGCTGGTGCAACCATCCAGTGATCCTTCTTGATTTTCTAGAAAAATCAAAATACTTCTCAGGCTACCTCAGTTTTGTTTCATGTGAACTTACGTAACCTGAGCTTATTTAAGAGAAACATCTATTTATCTTCCATTGCTGAAGGTCAGTGCACTTAAACCACACTAGGTTTTACAGATTTGTGTCAATAGTGTGAACAGAGTTGGAAAATAAGATTAGATGGGGCATTATTAAGGAATTTTGTTCCACGTAATAGTATTCTGTCAAGATTCTAAAAAGACCACTCATAACAAGAATACCTGCTTTAAGACTTCTTTAGTTTCTTGTTTACCAAGACTTATTTTCTTAATGTCAGTCTCTGAATGTTCTTCTTCTTCTTCTTTAATTGGAGATCCCACAAGTGCATGTAATGGGCTAGACCTCACGCCTTGTACACTACCGCCCACTGGGTTTCTTTTTACCGGAAAGGCAGCGGTGAGCTGTGGGAGAAAATCCAAACCCACAAGGTAGGACTGAAAATCCAGATCTAAAATTAAATGGAAAGAGGAAACACAGAGGTCAATAAACAAACACACACACCAAATCTACCCCACAATTAAAATGCCTGCACATTCACACAAAATCAATTAACAAAAAACACCAAAAAATGCACCCCACAAAAACTAAATCCTTAAATCCAACTTATGCTGTCACCATCCTTATGAAAGGAATAAAATACAAAACGCCTGTATGTATCACTATGAATTGCATAAAGGAAAATAAAATAATCACTTCAGGACCATACTCTTGATTTCCTGTTATCGTTTTGTGTCTTAGCACTTCAACTTGGCAATTTCCAGAAAAGTTCATTTGTTTCAGTGTCTGCTTCAACTGTTTGTTTGTTTTTACTGATATGACAAAACTAGCATGTAAGAACTAGTATAGACCTCCAGAGGCCTATCACTGGCATATGCTTACCATTTCCTTTTCCCTGAGGATCTTCAGTCCCTTTATTTGCAATAATATCTACAAAATACCAGAACAAAGACAAATAAAGTATTTATTCGCATCATTGCATCAAGTTCATAATCAAAGACTAATTAAAATATCAAGTATGTACAGTGGTCAATAACACACAACTGACATGTCACACTATATGCAGTTGAATGATGCTTTACAAATTTCACTATTAACAACTTACCATCTCTGACTGGAGAAAACACATCTCCTAAACTACTTCGACCTAAATCATCAAAATTATTTAATTCCGCATTTTTCCCATGATCTGTTTCTTTAGATGGAATGACATCCAAACTGCAACTATGGGGAAAACCTCAAAAGGACAAAAACATTCTGTTAGTAACTGACTTTTTCCAAAAATAACATACATTATGCCTAAACAATCTCATAGCAAGTGTGGTACCTGCTAAGGCCAGTAGGCACTACAGAACCATGTACAGATGCCAGTTAGGTCAACTTGAACTCCCTCATTGGGTCTGTCAGTAAAGGTGAATACAAATAAAAGCTAAGGTACTGCTGAACAAAAGCAATATACCCTTGGATTCCCTTCCTCTTTTTGAAAAGGAGGATTGTCAAATTGGAGAACATGCCCATTTTCAGATGCATCACCACCAAATGAAAAAAGATACAAACCCTACCACTGTTTATAAAACCTGTAAGTACTTCTCTGTGTGGGACTGCTTGTTCAAGTGATCCAAATGTGACTGTGTGGATGACTGCAATTAATCATGTTCAAGTACCTACATTAAATGGAATGTGAGCCAGGTTTAAGATTTCACTTTTCAATGTATATTAATATATCACATTTTCCACTCCTCCAAACATGTAAGTTGTGGCACATACATAGGATTGCATTTGCTAGTTAAGTAAATACTTGGCACACTGAGTCAAACTAGAAGTGCTAAAATCTAGAGGATCTATGTAGGAAAAAGCACAATGCAAAATAGGACAAAAATGTCTTTTGTGCATTTTTACCCACTCCCAGTAATCTAAATGTAGCAAAGTACCTAAATTAGAGAACAATTGCCAAACAGAAGTTTTCAGGAACCCAGCTCAAAGTACATCAAATTTCTCATCGCATTCTGACTTCATTTATACTTTTGGACTTCAAAAATACCTCTGACATAAATATGCTATCAGACCAATCTACTGAATGCCCCTTAATTTCTCCCAAGTTAAATTCTGTAATCAGGGTCTAGAAGAATTCCCAGAGAACAAATGAAGTTTGTGGTCTCCCATCCAATCCCATTTTTACGTTTTAAGACCATAACTTCTGGTGTACTCAGAGACCTTTACTTCTAAAGTGAGCACTCAGTTTAAGGACAACCATTTGTATTACATGGTAAGCTTTTATTTTCTTAAAACATTTATTACACACAGTCCTGTTTAAGGGGTAACAGTCATTATATCTTCAAATAAAGATAATAAATCCTGTATTTTAACTGCAATAAAATTTTCCACACCATTCAGTAATGTTGATTAGCAAGACTTCTTGCATACACAGGAAGCCTTCTACTTCACCTGATACTTCACTGCATACCCAGGGGAGGTCATTAATACACGTCCCCGTGGACTGCAGTGGCTTATTGCCTAATTACTGTTGCTAAATGTATTTCTCCTTATTTAGAAAGGGAGGAGAAAAGTGATGTTGCTTTTAAATGGATTGAGGAGTTTTTTCAAGAATCAAACTAACAGTGTTACTGATTTGATCATATTTTCCGAACTCTTGAATTAAATAAAATTTTAAGAGTACATTTCACACAGTGGCAGAATTTTGGAATGCTCAAAATTCTTACAAAGAACTTGCTAATTTCGGAGACACAAATAGCAAGTACTGTTATAGAACTAATCATACTTGCAACTATATTTAACATCTTTCCTACCGTGTGACACTGGAATCATGCCTCTCACAAAAATACAGTTCAGTTCTCACTTGAGTTTTTGGACTAGGTTTTTCAGCCTGTGCTTTGTTTGGTGGGGTTTTTTTTTAGATAAGGTCTGTTACTTCTATTTATTAATAGAATCACAAAGCATTAGCTTTGCATTCCATGCAGACATTGCGTCAGAAACTGCATTAAGTACACAATCTACAAGAAGTTAGAATGCAAGAGATAGTCACACAGTATCAACATAATTTTCTCATTGAAAGCGTAAATATATACTTCTACTTAAGTCCAGAATTTAGGACTCCACATGTTTTAAGCTTATAGTAGAATCCCATCCACTTCCTACAGTCTCATAGTATGTGTAATGCAGTAGGACAGAAAGGAAGGTACAGATGTGCATGCACATACACACAGTACTCCAAACAAATGCCCCCTCAGAGAAATTTTATACTGTAATGGTCAAAACATGAAATATTCCTTCCATCTTCCACATTATACCAAATATTATTATAAGAGTAGGAAGACGACCTTACCTGTTTTCTCCTGAAGAATCTCTCCTCCCTTATTCTCATTTGGCAATGTAATATGAGAGGAAACTGTTGCTGATGTTTGAGGGGCAATGTTTTTGATGCCAGTATTTTGAATTCCTCCAAGATTACTACCAGTTTTGACCTCTACTCTTTTGGATACGGGTTTATTTGAAGAACCTGTAAGGTTAGACTGAAGAAAAAACCAGAACAAATTAAGAGAAGTTATCATTCCCTCAGTTAAAAGTAAAAATATTTGCCAATACAGTTTCTGTTTCAAAACACTTAAAAAATTCAGTTCAAGTAGCAAAGGTTGCCTAGGAATTACGCCTTTACAAATATAAAAAAGTTATCTTAATGTACCTTCAAAGAACATGGGCAACATCTGTATTAGTATATAAATACTGCATGGATCTGCACAAGATCCAAAGAACTTCACGTAATAATGGAGTGACCTGGCATGAGCCAATTTTGTTCCTAGGTTTAGATGTGGGAAAAATAAGAGATTACAGTTCTAGGGACTCCAAACTTTACAGCAATATTGAAGCACAAGCAGCAAGTGTGCTAGAGGAGGAGGAAAGTCTCAGAGTGGTAAAGAACCCACTTCAAAGGTTCTCTCAGTCTCCACTACATGAAAGCGTGGGATTTCTGGATATAGCAGAACCTAATTAAGTCTTGGAAGAACCTCTTAAGCCTTCTTTGTTATTTAACTTTTCCACTGTTTTTACATGCCTGCAAAAGACCATATATAGGACCATACAAAATACCTCAAGATGAGCAGCTCTGTGTCTTCCCCTTACATGGAAGGGCCATTACAGATCTTTCTGCTAATGCCTACAAATGAACCTGAGGTGCCACAAACTGATTTGCAATGGCAGCATACCCACACCAGGAAATTTAAGACTACATTGAGGCGAGGGGGGAATTCCACATTAAAAACCACTAAAATGGCACTTGAGACTGAGCAGTTTATACTATCTGTGTTGGGATGATCCAACTTTGTTGGCATCTGCAATGTTTAGAAAGCGAATGCTAACATTTTTTTTTTACAACTTAAGCTTTGTTTTCACTAATCTAGATACTGAACAATAAGAAAGCAAGCTTTTTTTTTTTTTACCTTGGAAAAAGTGCTACTGAACTGAACACGTATGCATTTCACACAGCCTTTGTGAGCAGTAACTGTTTTTACTGGTGATGTCAGTTGTCTTAAGTCATACTGGCAGATTTTTCCCCGGGAACATCCTATAGCCAAAGTAGTACCATCAGGCATGAAGTCTACTGTTGTTAGAGGAAAATCAGCTACTATTGTTGTCAGTAACCTTCAAATAGGAGAAAGGACAGGATAAAGAAGCTTTTGAAATTCACAAGTTATCAATACAGAATATCTAATATACATATGTATATGCATATACAAAAGCTTTCGTAATTCAGCTAAAGGTCAGTAGTTCCACTTCTCCAGTGCCAATACTACACCAAATTTGTGAAATATCTTATGAAAGAGTGGATTAGGCTTATTCTAAGCATTCATGCTTAACAAAAACCTGCATATAACCCAAAAGATTTCAGGAGGACAGGATCACATGACCTTCCTAACAGCAGTTCTCACACCAATATTACTTACAGGTATCATGATTTCCAACAGCAGTCATAATACATACATCCCTTAGCTTCCCAAGCCTATCAACTCTAATCTTCCCACAACTCTAGGAAGAACTTCAGGTCCTAATTTGCATCCTTCTACTACACCCCTCCAAAATACAGACTCCTGCTGTTATTCAGCTAGAGTAAAAGTACAACTCACACTAGAACTAAAGTCCCATGAAACCTCTTGTCATCCTACTCTCTTATGACACGGTCCCATGAAACCATGTGCCACCCTACCCTCTTATCACACAGTTCCATCACCTATGTCCCATACTTCCCGCTTTTTCAACCAATACCCTCCCAAATTTAAGGCTCACTATCTCAGCAGGCTCTGTGCACCACAGTTACATCTTGCATATTGGACTAGAAAAGCTACACTCAGGTGGCTCAAGGTCCTCATAGCCTATACTTACCCTCAAAGAGGTTAACCGCTTTGTTATCAACAAGAAAAGCCCACAAGCACTTGGAAGTAGTCACTCAGACATAGCACTTCAATTAGTTCTCACATGTCTTGGTTTTTTTAATATTGTTTGCTTTTTAACTAAAAAATCAAAATGTACTATGGGACAGGTTCTCCAGTAGCGATATGCCAACAACTCCAGCCATTGTGAATGTGGGCTGAATTAAATGTGTCATGTCACAGTTAAGCATGCTTTTCCAGTTTATAAAACGCCAATAAGGATTATCTTTAAATCAGAAGATCTTTAATGTACTCACTTTTTACTTAAAGTGTCATAGAGAATAACTCTTTTATCCAAACCTACAGTTACAAGCAGCAGCTTATTGACTGGAGAAAAGCAGATTTCTGAGGCTGGTGCTTTATGAGTATTTTCAAAATTATGATATGGATTCTGGCTATTTACATCCCACAGAGTTACATTTCCACTGTCAGAAACACTGCCCAGCAAAGATTTCTTAAAAGATGAGTATTTCAAGTGTCGAACAGGCTGTAAAACAGACATAAAAGATTAATTTTAATATCAATATTAAACACCATATTAAATTGTTTTCTAAAGACACAAACAGATTAGGAATACCAAGTTAAAGTAGTTTACAAAGGCTTCCACTCTGAAATATAAACAGTAAGACAAGAAAAATTCATTTCACATTACCATGCCACTGTCACTGTCAAGGGGCGGACTTTTTTTTTTTTACCATTATGAGGTATTATATGAGCTGATCAGCAAAATGAATGACAAGAAAAAGAATTCTAGAAAAGTTTCTGAATTTTTCATCAAGTATTGTGCTGTCATGGGTTTCTCTGCTTAGTTTTTTTTTTTATTAGAGGGAGATTGGCATCTGTTGGAAGTCTCTGGAAGTTTCCCTCCATCCTACAGAGCAGAGCCAAGGAGGGCCAGCTCCGAGGAAAACTTCCTGCTTTTGAACCATTAAGTTACTCCCCTGTGTGAAAACATATTTAAGAAGTTGTTGCGCAGTTGGAAATTGGCAGCCATGGATTAACAACATCACAACGCAGACATCAAGATCAGTGCAGGAGGAGAAGAGGAAAAGGAGGGTGAAGAACCACACGGATCGAGGACTTAAAACTATTTTTCCCTGACTACGTTGGTGATGACCATGGTGATTACGAGCTGTCCCCTCGAAGCCCATGGGATCCATCGGGGTGCAAAGACCCCCCCTGCCAGAGCAGGGGGAGGCATGAAAGAGGCTGTTGCTTAGCAGGAGGCCCCCAAGGTGGAGTGGAGTCCTGCAAAGATTTGCAGCCGAGACCCACGGAGGGAGAAGCCCACGCCTAAGCAGGTACAGCCAGCTTTTCATGAGAGACTGCACCCCATGGAATGACCCACAAGAGAGCAGAGGATCTCTCTCTCGTGGAGGGGACCCCACGGAACACAGGGGAAGGACTCAGAGTTATGATCCCCCTGTGACCGTGGTGATGACTGTGGTGAAGCGAGCTGTCCCCTTTGCAGCCCACAGGAAAGCCCCCTGAGACAGAACTGTTGCTTAAGTCTGGGACTTACATCTGCGAATGGCTGACCCAACAACTGACTGTAAACCTTCCACTCCCCGTCCCCCACACTGTCAGGGGAAGGAGGGGGGCATGGACAGACTGAGGGGTGGTGGTGTAAAAGTGTTTTCTAACCTGTTTTGATTTCTTCTTTTTAGTTTTTAGTTTGTTAGTAATAAATTTAAGCATTATTCTAAGTTCTGCTTTGCCCGGGGTATTAATCAAAGCTCCTCTTTTGGTTGTTATCTCTAGTCATAAATTCCTAACTGGTTTTCTTTTCCCTTCCTCTGGAAGGTGAAAAGTGTGTGGGGGAGAAAGGCCTTGAAACAGGTTTGTTGGACACCAGGCACTTATCTAGGGTCAAATCACCACACGTGCCTTCATACAAAAAACCCACACCACATCTGAAATTAAAGGAGTGAAAAGGTACAATACTTCAGCAACTGGTTTTCTGCCAAAAATTCCTCTTCACTGATTTTAAGCACTTGGATATAAGCCAATTGGATAAGACACACAGACTCCAGAGTTAAGGAAGTATGTGGGTTCTGCAGAAGAACACACTATAACCTGTGGACTAGGACCACAGAAGAGGATAATGTGCCTGGTATATCATATGCAGCCTTGCTATTGCAGAACCACATAATACAGGAACCTAACTTACCTTTCAGAAACAGGTATTTTTTTTCCACCACATTACTTCAGAGGATGTTTCAGAACCTCATTGCTCTAATAATAAAGTACCCAATTTCCTGGTTAATTTTACCTATGACCCATCTGCACCAGTTCACTCCTGTCATCATAATGGCCTAGCTCCCTAGCGCTGCTTTCCCCTGTTTTAGTGAACAGCAACCTCACTCTCCTTCAAGTTTTGTTTTGTTATAAGCAATAAGTGAGAGAGTCACCCATGACTGCTCTTTCAGTGCTATCGCAGTTCCTTTGCAATTCTTCCAGTTTGAATCTTTCTTGAATATGGACAACCAAAATCTTACAAATGATCCTCAAAATATTTTGCCAGTCTTTGCAAAGGCAGTAACACTTCCTCTATTTTGTACTGCAAATACTCACCCTGAAACATCCTAGACTGCGTTTTCTGGTTTGCGATCCAGTCTGCTTGGGTGGCTCATTGTCATTTTATACCAAGAAATCCAAGTCCTTCTTTCTCTTGGGAATTTTCAAATCCTAGTCTAATAAGAAAAGCCTCAGTTGTGACCTGAGTCTGGTACCTTGATTTCTACTCTGTCATAGTTGTTCCCACGTCTATTATTTCAGTCATTTTTGGATACTGACAAAATCTCTTACAGGCAATACCTTCCAACTGTGTTTCATGACAGCTCTACTTAGAATCACAGAATCGTTAAGGCTGGAAAAGATCTCAAGGATCATCAAGTCTGACCATTAACCCAGCACTGCCACACTGACCACTAAACCATGTTCCTAAGTGCCACTTGCATGTTTTTAGAATGCTTCCAGGGATGATGATTCCACCACTTCCCAGGGTAGCCTGTTCTAGTGTCTGACCACCCTTCTAGTGAAGAATTTTTTTCCTAATATCCAATCTAAACCTCTCCTGGTACAACTTGAGGCCATTTTCTCTTGTCATATTGCTTGTTACCTGTGAGAAGAGATCAACCTCCACCTTACTACTACCTTTGTCCAGGCAGTTGTAGAGATTATGTTCCCCCCGAGCCTCCTTTTTTCCAGGCTAAACAATCCCAGCTCTCTCAGCCACTCCTCAGACTTGTACTCCAGACCCTTTGCCAGTTTTGTTGATCTTACTTCTGCTATCATAAGCATTACTGAAAATATTAAACAAGATTAGGTACTGAAAGATAATGTTTGTCTGGTTTACCAATACAACCAATTTCTTACCCATCCTCTCTAATATTTTCTCACAAGGCAATGAATCAAGTACTTTAGTCCAGGCTAATGACAGCTGTCACTATTTTATTTTCCGGATAATACCCTCAAAAAACTATTGCATTATACATATACAAACCACACCACACTGCAGTGTACTGGCTTCTATCCTATTTCTCTCTTTAACTTCATTATAATGGAGATATGTGTTGGTTCATATGCCTCCAGCATCATTTCCAGCACTTGTATTGCTTGTCTCGCTAGAAGCCTAATTGCTTCAAACCACTTTAAAGAGGTGGCACTTTCAACGGCATATTCAAATAGGATTGAATATGACTATTCATCACTAATATGATCCTCTACTGGACATAACGGAGATATTTTTATCGTAATTTTTCAGTTTTTTACATTGAAAAAGTATTGAGAGATTCAGGAATAACAGCTTCAATTATATACATGATCTACAAGGGACACATTCCTGACCCTCACAGTTCTCTCAATTCTTCACCTCTAAATACCTTCCTTACTGCCCTGGCATCTGCTCACGTTTCATTTTCTCTGTCCTCTGCCCATCAATATTACTCTCTTCTAGCTCTTCTCAAACCTCCCTTGCTATCCTACCGAGTTTGCCATTTCTCCTTTAGCCTTTTCATCTCACAGGTCCAGACAAGTTCTCCATTTTCTTTCATATGCATACGTTCCCTATATTACCACTGCTCCCCATTTTTAGCTTTAAAAGCTGAAGACTATTTCACTATTTGGAATGGCCAGAACCCATCACACTTCTTTACAAATCAGCCAGCTGTTCAAACAGCTAAACTAAATCCTGTTGCTAGGAGAATAGCACCAGGCAGCAAAGACTTGAACAAACATCATGTTTTGAAACAAACCTTAATTCATCCTCACAAAAGCAAGCAGACAAGAATCTGGTAGTCTAAATGAATGCCAACAGCAAAGACAAATTATGGGATCTGCAAACAACTCTGTGCAAGAACTCAATTCTAATAAAGCACAAAGGTGTTTCTAAATTAAAATCAATTAACAGAATATAGGCCAATACTCCTATGAAAAGAAATTGGTTTAAAGTCAGAGAAAGCACAGCAACCTTGGGCTATTCTACTACTTGTAGTGTCTACACAATACGAGAAATTAACTGGCAAGGAAACTACATTCCATCATGCTGAATCAAACACAGACAAGCTAAAATTTATAAGGTTATTTTGACTTCACAATCCCTGACTCTAAAAAAAGTTACTAGGGAGTGGTGACCCCTCCTAAGCCAGACAGCTAGTGCCAGGATCAAACAGTATAGAACACCATTCATCTATTCAAGCTTACTCTTAAGGAAAACGGGCCCCTAAGCTATAAATCAAGGAAAGGCTTTTTAAATTTAAAAGAATTATACAAGTCTTCAGATAGTTGCTTCACTGTACAATTAATCCTGCAATTATCTACAAGTACCAATTAAAACCCAAAACAATAATAGAGCTATTTCTGCACATAAAAGTAAAGATCATTTTTTTGATTGAAGGTAAGCTGATAAACTGAGACATCTGACTAGCCAGCCCATCACAAAACTATAGCTCAATTCCATTTTAAATTAAGGCTGTAATCAAATAGCTGCCCTCCTTAAGAAAATACTATAGACCCTTTAGAATGTGAACAGGAGCTCTGTGTTTGCAATTACTTCAACACTTCAAATAGCTTTATCCATCCTAAAGGTCACTCAGCTTTGCAGTAGGCCTCTTGATTTCATCTGACAAAATAGTTACTCACTGCATATCACTTACTCCTAATCACTTTTTTGTGGAAAGAATTGAATATATCAAACAGGGTGATACAAATCATCGTCACAAGAATTTCTTCATTTTCTAATCAACTAGCAGCATAGTCCCCACTCTGGATATTCACCTCAGCTGCAAAAGCCAGACATGGACTTCCCTGTAGCTTGTGCCTCACATCTACATTCTTCATAAGATCGTAACAATCAAATCAGAAAAATGAACTGACTATACAGATGGATTTTTAAGCTCAAACCAAGTATGAAGTACAAATTTTCTTCAATATGAGTATGAGACTGGTGATAGATCAAAGACACTGCGGCACCTAAAAGCAGAGATAGTTTGACTTTAACTGAGATTTTTCAACAGAAGGTGTACCATAATTCCCAAGATGCTATGAGATGGTAAGAGATTTTTCACAAAGTTATATGGTTCGTGCTAGACAGGAGAAAAATTTAACTTGACACTATCTGCAATCTAGGACTGAAAAATCTATTGCAGTAATGGAAAAGGAATAAGTCACAACGTCAGTATTCCTTGCAACATTCACGTTCCGCATCCCCTAGGCAGCTCCTACCTCTGTAAAAATGGTTCAGTAAAAAATTAAAGAATGCCTAAAACACAAACACATGGTTGTCTGGAAGACAATACTCAAACTAAGAGCACATACTGGAATTTCCAATGGGACAACACAGCTTATTTACTGCTGCAAATGCTCTTGTATCAAGGGAATTGCTCTTGTGACACCCATCAATTCTTTTAATATGTTTTGAGTCTGCAGAAAGGAATTGCAGTGCCTATCAAGGTCCTTAAGTGGTATATATGCTCTGTGTTAGGCTTTTGCACAGCCTTCCTTCAAACTAAATCTCCCAAATATTACCTAAACACCTAAGTAGGTAAGAAAAAAATGTCATCACTTTTCTCTTTGAGCAGCCATGCAAGTTTAATCACCAGATTAAAGAAATTTATTATTTCCAAATACATTCACCCTTACTGTACAGATTGCTTTGAATAACTAAGTCAGAACCCAGGCTACATGGTCTTTGCCCTTTGCAACAATATACATTGAGTCATGCATTGAAATCCCGCTTTGGTTTGTGAAGCCAACTGTGTTTTGATCAGATCTGTCTAGAAGTTTGTAGACACTGGTACCTCAAGAACAAAGTAAAATTTGCAGTAACCTGTATAGAAGTAAAAGTACTTGAGAAATTTGTATTTCAATGCTACCTATTATTTTAGGCTAGAATGCACACAATAGTCTGCTTTTTCCTTTCCATGAAGGCACTCTTAAAAACTAAAATGAAACAGAGCAACAACACCTAAAAGCTGCTGATACGTACTTTCAGTTTCTAAAGACTGCGACTTAAAGCTTGGTACCTGAAAGGAGCTTAATATAGATAGCCTACCTGTCGGCTGCCATAACCAAAGGGAGTACTTGACAAATTGGTGGTAACACTGTGTAAGAAAATTTCACCACTCAAAGATCCAGAAGCAATGTAGCCATCATTCCAATTATATGCAACACACGTGACTTCATCTTTATGATCCTGTGGGGAAGGGAGATTAGAGGAAGAGAGTTAAAGGTATTTTTCCTAATTTGTGCTTTTGCTGGAAAACTTCAGCTTGATGGTGTTTTCTCCCGGCCACCTGCAACATTTAAAAAGATTATTTAAGAGTTATTATGGAATATCACAGAAAGCAGCAGAACATGCTGAAGATCATTATACTTTAACCCGTCTGATTGTTTGCAAAGATGGTTTTAATAAATTAGTAAAGATGATGGTGTAATTATATACAATATTTTAATATGACAATCAGGGATATATCTACCATAGGTGTTATTTTAAAAGTAAAGTCTCCCAGAAGCTATTTGAATACACTTTCTGTTAATCTGATGTGCTACTGCTAATTTACCCTTCTGTTAATTTTAGCATTAACACATATATTTAAGAACTAGCTTTTCAGTACGGTCATTTGCAATGATGATATTGTGTTTAACGAATATATAAGGGAAGATAATAACCCAAACCTAGAAATAGATATTTCAAGTATTGTATTAGCTACTTAGCAGTTTTGTTTCAAACTCTAAATCTGAAAGCCCAAGAAAAAAAGAATAAATCAAAGCTAAAGTTTCATAGCCTCTTAAGTCAGTGATGCTAAATGAGGGCAAATCATCAACTGAAGACATCTGGGAAAGATACTAGACTATCACATGTTTTGTCCATCACAGAAAGTTTTTGGAGAATTCATACTGGATCAAAATGCAAAACCATTTCCTAGTTTTGCATAACACTACTTCTACTACAGTATTCTACAAATACAAAAGTGTTTTCTTGCTTGACATATCAGCTACAGCAATTATCTGGAATGCATCCCTTGGAAAAAATCCCCATCAGAGAATATCAATAAAAATTTGCAAAATTAGAAGTCTGTTTTGAAAACATGTATTATTTAAACATGTATTATTATAAAATTATACTCTGAAGACACTGACTTACATATGCTTGTTAAATTTGCTATTTACAGTACAAAAAGAACACAAACTTGAACAAGACCCAGATGGGTACTAGGTCCTATCTGCAACCTTGATTCTACAGACATCTGACTTAGAGAAAGTGTATTTTTTACAGCAGGCAGCAAAATGTGGAAGACTGAAAAACTACAGATCTTCCTCAGTCAGACTTACCTTAAGGCTGCGGTAAACCCTTCTGGATTTCAAATCCCAGATATTGACTGTGCAATCAAGGCCTCCACTCACAATATATGAAGAACTAGAATTCAAGCTCACACATGTCTGTTTTGCCTGATGGAGAAAGGGCAGGGAGAAGAGGACGTTAACGACAATTAAGGGATTTATTCAAATCTACTTAAAAGTACATGGACGTGTGTTTTCCTTTTCAGCAGCACCAACAGTCCCACTGACAGAGAGAACTACTAGTACTCTACAGTCCTTTCCCATCAAAAGGTACTTAAAATCCAGTCCAGTTTGTACATATGTTTAATAGACTTTAAGATCTAAATATACTAATTAATAAACTCTCAAATGCACATATCTTCGCATTCCCATTTCAACTTTTTCTAGCACCTTTTTCTTCAATTAGCATTTTCCCTTTAAATTATACCTCTGAAAAGAGCATTCGTAGTCTTTAATTCAGGTACTGAATTTATAAAAAAAATAAATTCCTCAGTTAAGGAAAAAAAAACTGCTCAGAAAAAAAAATCAAAAAACTGTCTGTCACGTACTTCACATTCCCTAAACATTACACAGAATATTATAGCAGCAGGACCTCATAATTCGGTTAAGTGATTCTTTTTAAAATAATCACTGAAGTACCAGCTTTTGAAAAAAACATCAATCTTAATGATCGACCTACATCGAGGACAAATTATTATTCAGTTTCTATCACATTGAAAATTCACTTTTAAGTTCTTAAGATTTGAGTGAAGAAAAAACAAGTCCATCTAATTATTGACATGGTAAAATTGGAAGGAATTGCATTAGTTATAGATCAGATTCAGTGAAATCTCCATGACAAACACTCCACCTTTGAAAGTATTTGCTTCAGCACCCTAAAAGCAAGGTTTGAACAACTTTTCAGAAAATTCCCAGTCCAAATTGGCATTAGAACAGCTATCTAAGCAGAATAATTATAATGGTTTAGAACACTAACAAAGTCATTCAAGTGACCATGTCAAGAGAGTCATCTAAAACTAAATCCAGCTTCTTGAACTTTACAGTGCCACTCTTTCATTTAACATGAAAAAGAAGCCTTGACTGTTAACAGAAATTCTCCTGTTTCTTGCAATTCCAGAAGCTGGCACATGTACACTCCAAGAGCAACCTCTATATAGACTCATGTTTTTCAATGTACAATTCATAGGCATGCACAATACTGACAATTCAAGCCAGAAAATGAAGTTCAAACTTGAGCTCTATTCTGTTCCCTACACATTAGATCACACTTGAACCACTGACTGCCTCAAGCTACCTGCATAACTGTGCTTCTATTTTCTTACTTTTATCCCCCCACCTTTAACAATATACAAAGAAATGTTTTTACATACATGTCACAGCCCATACTAAAATTAAATTGATCCCAATATGCAGAACAGATGTGAGACACACAGGAGACTAGCTGAAGTAGGGAAAAAACCAGGGAAATGCATTACTCATACTTACTCCTTCAGCTATTTCAAAGAGTGGAACAGGCTTGCTTTTACAGCTTGAAACAACTATTTTATCACCGGAAGCCGAAGCAGTGGCCAGGTATCTGTCTTTGTCACAAGTTAAGGACCATAATTGTAGCATACTGGTGATTCAGAAAAGCAACAGAAAGTTTCCTTTACTGAACAGAAGATAGATTGGCTTAACAGTCTAAAGCACTGTACCTTGAAGAGACTGAGAAATAGAAACATAAGGCTATTTTCCAAGCTTTCACTAAGAAGCTCTTAAATTAACTACAGCCCTTACTTTCCAATACAAGGCAGAACAATTTCTTTCAGAGAGAAGATGAGAAATATCTGGCAGATATTATTTAAGAGCTCTTTATAAATAAGGCAACTTGATCAGTCTACAATTCTGCTTCCCCACCACCCCCAAGTATGAGCCCTATTTATCACTACAAGTCCAAAGTCTGATGCTGTTAGCAGACTATGGATTTAAAAAATGACAAATATTGAACTACTTTACCATGTAGTTTCTAGAGTACAATGAGCAGTGGCCTATTTGTCCCCCTCTGTACTTAGAAAAGAAAACCAAAAGCCCAACAAGAAACCAAGTAGCCCAAAGTAACAATATATATATATACACACCATACAGAACTACAGAGAAGGAAGACTGCCTCTGCACTCCCACCAAACAAACTGAGTAATTATTTAGATCAGTGTCTTCTATGTCTTCAGGACAATGCCCATTGTGATTTTATATTTACTTATTTAAGAATAATACAAGTCAATTGGCTGGCTTTAACACAAGAGAACCAGTAGGCAGAGTAGTACTTGCTATTTCTTTCATTATTTTAAGCTTTTTTAGCTTCCAGAATTATGCAGAAGCAAAACTGATGCTTTATCCCTAACAATCTAGCAAGTATATAGAGTGAGATACTTCACTGTTTCAGTTTTGGGAGCTGAAGAGGAAGCCTGACAAGGCAGACTGTCTATAGCTAAACTTTATTAAACATGTGTAAGTGCGTACACATATACATGAAAATATTATATCTATGCTTCAACTTCTCTGCAAGCTCCACAGCTAAAAGTAATTTCTGTTCTGATTGTTTTAACTTTTTTTTCATAAAGTCATTATTTGCAGACTTAGAGGACAGACATTCAGAACTTGCAGGGCTCAAATGCTATGTGGCAGCATCATGTCCTTCTTTTACATCAGGATGAGGCAGCACCACCTTTTTCTGTGACAGCCATACAAGCTGTTCACCTGACAGCACACTGAAACTTCTCAAATATTCACCTGACACTTGGTATCTTGTATCATTATCCTAGGACAGGCTTCCAAGTCAGAGGTAGAAGACCTAAATGAGTCAGATCCATTTTGATGCATAAACCAGCACCATCCCACAGATGTTTTCCTACACAACCAACACATTTGTACTTTCTCTCTAAATGCTACAAACAATGCCAAGAAAACCAGTGTCTACAGCGTAACAGCTAAGTGTATGCTATCAAAGATTATCAGAATCAATAAAAAGGAATCCAGGAAAAAAAAAATAATTTTGGTTACAATGCTCTTCTCTATGTATAGAATTCTACTACACCAGGAATTGCTTTGTTCAACCTTGTCAGTAAATAAAGCACTGCCTTGAAAGCAAACACTGTAATCAACTACTAAGGAAACAAACTAGTAAGCTTTACAACTGGCAGGCAATTCAGGCATATCATAAACATTAAAAAAGTGTTTGCCTCCTAAAGGATGAGAAACTTCTTCGGCATCGTTTACCAGCAGGAGTTGATTCTGTGAAATGCTTCAACACAGAGAACCACTGAATTTTCTTCAGAATATATACAAATTTTTTTATACAAACTTCAAAAAACGCATCAGACCTGTGTTCCACAAACATTCTAGTAAGGAAAGCCCAAAACAAACAAACAAAACCCCACCACACTGCAATTTTACAGAACACCCACAAAACTATGGCTGAAACTTGTAAAGGATACTGTTGCTGGCCCAGCACAGTGAGCTGACTGGATGCGAAGGTGTATGCGGGTTGAACTGCTCCACCACAGTCAGAGATGAGGAATCCCATATTTTAATGTCATCTCCTGCTGATGCAAAACGTATGCCTTCTTGCATGGCTGCACCTGTTTTTGCAGAAATAAATTAAAAAGTGAAAATACATATAGTAAAAATACACAATAGGCAACCTCACAACTCCTAACTTCATCTGTACTCGTTTAAGATTGTTTTCTTGGTAACTGTGACATTTATTTGGAGAGTAACACAATTAGTACCATTCAACTGCATATACTAGTGAAAGCAGCAGACACTCCATGCTTTTGTAACTTGAATTCTTGCAGGAAATGTGTGCTTTCCTTTGCACAAAGCCATCCCCTCTATGGCATCAAGGGACTAAAATGAAGCTTTTATCTTCACAGAGCTTACAGCTGCCTACCACGAAACTGTATTTCAAGGACCATTTCCCACCAGTAGATGGGGATATACAAACCAGAATTAAACTGTTGCAGGGGAAGGCTGGAAGTTTGGACTAAAGGACTCACTTCAGCGTTCATCTCACCACCCTAAAGGAGACATCTGAGAACTCTAGACCTCTGGCAGTAGAATACGAGCGACAATGACTCACCTTTCATCGCAGCTTACAAAACATTAAAAACAAAGAGGCCGAGAACAACGCACTGCTACTTGTTCTGACTGACACAGTTTCAAGAGCTAAAGCCAGGATAACCCATTCCTGGTTCGTGAAGTTTATTCTCAGCGTTTTACTCCGGGTAACTGCAAATTCCCGACACACCAGGAGCATTCCCTCCGGCCGAAACCACAAACCACCCCCGAGCCAAACTTTCCGGGACGTTTCCACAGCCTTTAGGCCATTCATCCTCACTGCCGCGGGCGACAACACCGACAAAAGCACGCACGGAACTCCAGGGCCACACCCGCACCAGCCCGCCCAGCTGCTCCTCCCGCTCCGCGCGGCCTTCAGGCCCGCCCGCGCTCCCGCTCCCGCGCTGTCCCCGCGGCGCGGCGCTG